>CAMRHE010000398.1:600000-1072500 GCA_947044405.1 Leptodactylus fallax | reverse complement strand
AATGTCTCCAGGTCCCACAGTGTATAATGTCCCCAGTTCCCACAGTGTATAATGTCTCCAGGTACCACAGTGTATAATGTCCCCAGGTCCCACAGTGTATAATGTCCCCAGGTCCCACAGTGTATAATGTCTCCAGGTCCCACAGTGTATAATTTTCCCAGGTCCCACAGTGTATAATGTCCCCAGGTCCCACAGTGTATAATGTCTCCAGGTCTCACAGTGTATAATGTCCCCAGGTCCCATAGCGTATAATGTTCCCAGGTCCCACAGTGTATAATGTCTCCAGGTCCCACAGTGTATAATGTCCCCAGGTCCCACAGTGTATAATGTCTCCAGGTCCCACAGTGTATAATGCCCCCAGGTCCCACAGTGTATAATGTTCCCAGGTCCCACAGTGTATAATGTCTCCAGGTCCCACAGTGTATAATGTCCCCAGGTCCCATAGCGTATAATGTCTCCAGGTCCCACAGTGTATAATGTCTCCAAGTCCCACAGTGTATAATGTCCCCAGGTCCCATAGCGTATAATGTTCCCAGGTCCCACAGTGTATAATGTCTCCAGGTCCCACAGTGTATAATGTCCCCAGGTCCCACAGTGTATAATGTCCCCAGTTCCCACAGTGTATAATGTCTCCAGGTCCCACAGTGTATAATGTCCCCAGGTCCCACAGTGTATAATGTCCCCAGGTCCCACAGTGTATAATGTCTCCAGGTCCCACAGTGTATAATGTCCCCAGGTCCCACAGTGTATAATGTCTCCAGGTCCCATAGCATATAATGTTCCCAGGTCCCACAGTGTATAATGTCTCCAGGTCCCACAGTGTATAATGTCCCCAGGTCCCACAGTGTATAATGTCTCCAGGTCCCACAGTGTATAATGTCTCCAGGTCCCACAGTGTATAATGTCCCCAGGTCCCATAGCGTATAATGTCTCCAGGTCCCACAGTGTATAATGTCTCCAGGTCCCACAGTGTATAATGTCCCCAGGTCCCACAGTGTATAATGTCCCCAGTTCCCACAGTTTATAATGTCTCCAGGTCCCACAGTGTATAATGTCCCCAGGTCCCACAGTGTATAATGTCCCCAGGTCCCACAGTGTATAATGTCCCCAGGTCCCACAGTATATAATGACATTGTTCCATGCCCAGAGAGTGAGCAGTGGGTAGGATTCTCAGTACTCATAGCTCTTAGGACTCTCTACTTCTTTTCCGGTCAAGGGGTCTACATCAGAGTAATACTGGTATACAGAAGGGGCAGGAATTCCTAGGAATGGTGAATACTGAGAATTGTACTCACTGCTCATCCTCGGGCCCTGTCGTATCCAATGATGCTTCTCTCAGTACTATTGTAAGCACTTATTGGTTACCAGGCCAAAGTTCTCCTGAATCATCATTTGGTGGGTCATCAATGGGGCCATTTTAACTGTGAAACCGCCCTCTTGTGTATGTCCTGGGCTTGCCGAATTGGTACATTGTGTACAATTGCATCAATGAATTGGTTTGTATCATCTCTAAACAACCTTGTACCCTTCTAGAAATCTCCTGCCAAGTCATGGGCATAATCGTAATCTTGGCATGCCCTTTAATCCGGGCATTACCAAGGGCGTACCTACCCATGAAGAGGGCCTACAGAGAGATTCCTGTTTGAACCTATCCATTTTGGGACAGCATTTGGTCATTGGGCTGAACCTGTGGCAGCCATTTGGCTTTGCTAACCCTTCATAAAATGCATTTTTTGCAAGTACAATTCTGGCATATCGGAGGCCTGTTGCACTTTACCCAGAAGGTCAGTACAAGATCAGGACGGTGGGTAATTAGCCCAAAAGTCATTAGAAACAGGGGGTGGGGGCACAAAAAGCAGACCCTTCTTTCTATTACTATTTTGCAATATTAGACAGTTTATGCACTGACTTTATATAATAAGGTCACTATAGGGGGCAGTATAAGGCCGGCAGAGCCCTGACCACATGAACTCTGAGTCTAAAGGGAACCATTATCCAGGCTCCCCATTATTATATGGATATGGATGAGCTGGCACCGTACCAGCAGAACACTACAGATACTTGCAGCTGCTTACCCTATGTAAACCGCAGTTACCTCTGCAGACGAACGCCGGCCAATATCTGACGGAACTCCGCAATTAAATGAAAAATTTCATAAATTCGAAGCTTTTTAAAAAGTATTTTATTTATAGAGTTGTGAAGATCTTACAACACAGAGCGACCATAAAACAAGATTTATGAGAAACAGTGAGAGAACATCCAAATATTTTCCATCCAAATAAAAATCAGAATCGCCAAAAATGCAGAGTTTATCCAGACTGCCATTTTTAATAAGCGATTAAAATAAGCTTATATGTAAATATGTTCCATTAACTCCTTAAAGTTGTTTTTGGATTGGAAAGACATGAATGCGTTTGTTTTGTTTTTCAAAAACAGCGCCATAATTATCTACAGGTTGCATGTGGTATTGCAGTTCTGTTCCATTTATTACAATGGAATTGAGGTGCAGTACCACTCACAACCTGTGGATGGGTGTGGCACTGCTTTTGGAAGAAAACATCAATTTGTTTTTTAAACTAGAAGACCCCTTTAAACATTCATAGTTATTGTTATGGCAGAAGGATAATGCACTGCATGGCTCCGTCTCCTCTGCATGCAGCAGCACCTACACCTTTAGGAATTTGAAGGCTTGTTCTTTCCTTGTCTGCAGCTGCATCCCCATCTTCGGGAATTTGAGAGCCCCATCTTCCCTATCTGCGGGAGCATGTCCATCTTTAGAAATTCAGAGGGTCAATATTCTCTGTCTTGAGAATCGTCTCTGCCTTTAGGAATTGAAAGGACCAGTCAAATCGTTCTGCAGCAGCATCTCCACCTTTGGGAATTTTATGGCTCAAAATCCGCTGCCTGCAGTAGCATCTCCACTTCTAGAAATCTGAAAGCTTAGTACTCTCTATCTGCAGCAGTGTATCCATCTTCAGGAATCTGAGGGCATTACCATTGTAATCTGAGGGCATGATCTCTGTTTGCAGCCGCATCTCCACCTTCAGGAATTTCAAAAGCTCAGTTGTCTCTGGCTGTAGCAACATCGCCTCCTTCAGGAATTTGACATCCCCATTGACATCTAGTACACAGTTATTGTTGCAATACTGGAAACGGCCTGTGGACAAGAGTAGTGCTGTCTTGTGATGTCATACAACCTGGCTTTTAGGTGATTTATGTTTTTCTGATGGGTCTCGCCCACTTATAATTAACATGTCTACTGAAAACTTGGTGGGATCTGTTATGAATTTTTCTACTATTTTTGGTGACTGTTACGTTCCTAGAAGTGAATTATTAAAGAATTGGGCAGCAGAGTCTAATTAATCTCCTTGTTCTTACCCTTATGCCCTGCAAAGAGGTATGGAGATTACTGATCAGGTTTGCTGGGCATAACATCTAGAATAAATACCGACTGGCAGTCGGTTCATTGCAGCAATGTCAGGAACATAGCTGGGGTCAGAACTGAATAGTAGTCAGGATGCTACAAGATGAGCCAGAGTCAGGAGTTAGTACCAGCTGTAGAACCACTGGAACCAGGTGACAAATCCACAGTTTAGACAGTAGACAGAAGAACAATGCAGGAACAAGGCTGAGGTCAAAGTCAGAGTTAGGATCAGGAGTAAGGAACAGAGTCAATAATTCAGTAACAAATATCAAGGTAAGCGCTCTTCAAACAGCTACAAGATGAGCCAGAGTCAGGAGTTAGTACCAGCTGTAGAACCACTGGAACCAGGTGACAAATCCACAGTTTAGACAGTAGACAGAAGAACAATGCAGGAACAAGGCTGAGGTCAAAGTCAGAGTTAGGATCAGGAGTAAGGAACAGAGTCAATAATTCAGTAACAAATATCAAGGTAAACGCTCTTCAAACAGCTGACCAGAAGACCCTCACCCATAACATACTGACAACCTATCCTGAGTATTGGTAATTCCCGCACTCACACACACAATGGACTGGCCTCATCTTTGGGTGTTGTTGACATGCAGAGGAACAGAAAGAGAACCGCCTGATGTTACCACTCAGTGCAGGAGCCATGGCCACTCATGGAGACTCACTGTTGGTACTGGATCACCATCAGTGACAACATGAACTTCCCCACCATGTTGAATAAATTTTACCTTCCCTGACATCTGTCCATTTCTGGTTGTATGGCAAAACCTTACAGATCCCAAAATATCAGATGGAATCTCCTGGACCTGTAATAATAACAATATTACTATGACAATTGTCCTACGATTAGTATTGGTAAGTTTTTGCTTCAATTTGCCAAAGGTAAATTATGTACAGCACAAGCCAACCCTAACTGTGTCTTCATCGGAGTTGGACTGAACCACCAGAAGACAACTGGATCCGCTGGTGGTCCTAGAGCCTGGCATAATAAGGCGCCCAACAAAGCTGAGAATGAAATTTGAGGGGACATGAACCTCTTCGGTCTAGCTTGATGGTGGGCCTTTGGTGGGCTTGAAGTAGTTCAGTTTGATCCCGGACATCATTAACAATATGCAATGCCGGCCTATAGTATTACCTAGTGTTAGAATGGTACAGTACAGTATACAGTATACTTATCCGCTGTGACTTGGTCTATTTTGGTCTGTTGAATGTTTATGGCTGCGTTGGAATAAGTAAATCTAGTTTATATGACAAGTATGAATCAGCGCTTGTCACCATGTGTGTTCTCCATCATCCCGGGATTGCTGGGTGCCCGCAGTAGTTGCAGATCTTGTCACTTTTACTAGATAAGTTACTCCAGTTGTGACCTTCGATTCACTCTTGCGATGTCCCATTACGCAGACTTTACTGTGGGTTTTACAGGATTTATGGCAACAACTTTCCCCTGGCTGCAAACATCAAGTGTTGTAAATTGATTCCGAGCTACAATGTTCCTCACCCCCTAAGACGCATTTAGTGCAGAGGGAGAACAATCCCCTTAAACCCGTCAGTGATAGGACTGATGCATTGTTTTATAGGGGATTTATTCCTATCTGCTGCAGTTATAGTGAAGGATGTGATCCGATGTGGTTCATAGGTCGTCCAGCAATGCTTCGATCTCCTCTATTCTTATCCTCTCTCAATGGATCCAAACCAAAGGGTTAAATACTTAAAGGAGCTTCCATAACGTCCTAAATCAGCCCAAAAGTAGTGTTGGGCAAACCGGTTTGTAGCAAGCTGGGTTTGCTATAAATTTTCCAAAAATTTCACCTTCTATTGGTCCAAAATATTTGGGGTTCTCATAGAAATCCAGCAAAATGGCGGCCAGCTACGTGCTATTTTGCTGAATTTGCATTGGGCAAACTGACTCGTAACAAACTGGTTTTACAAATTTTCCAAAAATTTGGGGTTCCAGAAAATTTCTCACACTCGATGTGAACATAGCCTAACTCTTTGATATCTAAGGTATTCAGAAAACAGTCTAGGGCACCCGACTGAATATTTGCGTCTGCCGGAAGAAGGTCTAGCAATGACCCAACGTTTTGTTGAATATTGTGATAATGGTAATATCTTGTGTATAAGGGTCTCACAATATCTAGCAGGAGCTTAGATAAGGTGTCATGACCTGTTTTAGTCATGGTCATTGGTATAAATCCTGTGTTTTTTGGCCGGTCTTTTGGATGTTTTTGTTTTTTTACTGAAGTGTATTTCCTTCACGTACACCTACCAGCATATAAGAGAAAATAGCATGAAAATGAAATGCACAAACTGTTATGTAACAATCACAGTCGAGGTGTCCCATCACATTTACGATTATGTAACATAAGACGGAGATTGAAATTCACCGAAATTGGAAAGTTTATTTTAACCCTTTCCCACAATATGAAGGATACAATGGTCATATTTGTAGAAGATAAAATGCCAATAAAGGGGCGGCCGGATAATAATAAAAAGACACACTCGCTGATCCCCAACCCATCGTTGTTTCGTTTCGGTACAGTGCGTAGATAACGATCACTAGGGAGGGCCTGATGACATCACTCACATACATCACCAGTTCCTCACCAGCCATCGATGGGTCTCATCGGTCATGTGAGCCTCTCCACCTCCAGAGCTGAGGCCAACAGAGTGGCAGGGATAGGGGAGTATACACCCTCCCTGGCTGTCCTAAATCCTGGACAAACCCCTTTAAGACTTGTAATGTGTCATAGTAAAAGGGATATTTTGAGATTATAAAAAAAATCTTGGATAACCCTCTTCTGTACTGGAGTGCTAAGACATTATATCATATGGTTGCAGCGGCCACCCAAGATGCGATGCAGGACGCAGAAGGCCAGCTCTGGTAACAGGTCACACTGCCCCACCAGGGTACTGCAGTACCAGACACAACCAGTGGACAGGTGTGGCGCTGTTTTTAGACATAAGCAGACATATTTTCTAATCCTGTACAACCCAGTGTTCATGTGACCTTAGCGTAGGGAGCGATGGCTGAGCCTGTACAGGAGTTCCAAAAATAGCTAAAGCTGTCTCATTCCTGAATAGATGCTGGTCCCAGAGGTGGTTCTGCCTAACATGAGAGTGCCCCTTTAAGCTGTGTTGTTTTTTGTTTTGTTTTTTATTATAAGAAACTTCTTCCTATTATTTTTGGAATCTGTAATATTTCCAATCACTTGTCTATTCCCCCAGGGCTTCAGCATCTTCCCCTCCCATGATAACCAATTCAACATGTAAGAATTACAGCCGTAGCTCCCCTACCCCCAACCTTTACATTGCATGGAAAGCTATTCTGTACGGCCATGTGCAGACAGGTCAGATTTTTCAAATACCGTTTTAACTTGTACAAGCACTTTACAGGTAGCCACATACAGGCCGGGGGCAGCAGGGGATGAAATTATTATATATACAGATGATATTAGTCCTGCATAATCTATCTATCTCATATCTATCTATCTCTCTATCTATCTATCTATCTATCTATCTATCTATCTGTCTCATATATATATATATATATATATATATATATATATATCCATCTATCTATCTATCTATCTATCTCATATCTATCTATCTATCTATCTATCTATCTATCTATCTATCTACTATCTATCTATCTATCTATCTACTATCTCATATCTATCTATCTATCTCAAATTATCTATCTATCCATATCTATCTATCTATCTACATATATATATATATATATATATATATATATATATCTATTATATATCTATATATCTATCTCATATCTATCTATATATCTATCTCATATCTATCTATCTATCTCATATCTATCTATTATCTATCTATTATCTATCTATCTATCTAATATCTATCTGTCATACTACTCACCTCTATCTATCTATATATCTATTTATCCATATCTATCTATCTATCTATCTACTGTATTTCTATTTATCTACCTACCTATCTCGACTTATATATCTCTATCCCCCACTATCTATCTATCTACACAGTATATGCACTGTACAGTGAGGGCTCAGCTATGTTCTTCATCTTTCACGCATGATAATCTAGTCCATTTGTTTTACTGAATATTTATAGAGAACTTGCCTTAAAATAGAAGCCCCCGCTGCTGGCGGGTTATGTATTGCTGTACCCAGTTGGTGCAAGGTTATGACTGAATACTAAATGATATCACAGCGATCTATTATATATGAGGCTATTCATGGTGATGGCTAACAAGTACACATGGCTGCCGCTGCTCCGCGTCTCCCGCTCTCAAGGCCATTTCGCAGAATATCCCGGGGAACTGAAAACAAATCAGTTCCTGAAATGATGGCGGCCGGAGCTGAAGCAGATCTGCATCATTTATCTGGACCTATAGAACTTCTTTCAACTTCACGGGGATTGTTCATAGAGATAGCGATGTAAAACTAATAGTGTGTAATCCCAGCTATAGGGGATGTGCCGTAAGTGTCCTGAGGCCATTGTCAATGTAGAGGTGGCTGCGCATGTACAGCTCTCTCCATTCACTTCTATGAGAATCCCCAAAACAACCGAGAAAACCCAATCATGCAGTACATAGAGAAAAAGGTCCAGCCAGTAGGCGGCGCTCTAATTTCACTGTATTTTTTTACATAGATTATATAACCCAAAAACAAGTGAATTAAAGTTTTATTCCCACAGGACATAAACGTGTGGGCTTACCTTGACAACCTGTTTCTATATACCTGGTTATGATTGTCAGAGAGTGGGACCCGGATTTGTCTATGTATTGCATGCATGGCCAGGCTGGATTATAGTGGGGCACAAAGGGCCTATATCATCATGAGGACTTACGGGGAATTTCACACCCAACGAAGGGCACTATGTAGAGAAACAGGATTACACATCAGTACATCATGGAATATTGTAGCTCCCATGCGGTGACTGGTGGTTATAGGGTCAGTGGACTTGCCAACTATTCCAGAATATCTACAAACCTTCCAGCAATCCTGGATTCAGTGAGACAGTCCCAGGTTCCTGGTGTTGTCCCAGTCGGTGAAAGGTATGTCCCGGGTTCAACTCATCTCCCTCCACTCCCGGCTTCACCATTCGGCCCTGGTCTTTCCTCCCTGCATCTTGTGAGCAGTAGACATGATGTGGTGACGTCATCCCCTCACATCTTCTGGTCCCTGAAGCCAGGAGTAGAGACAGGAGAGATCAGCAGGGGAACGGGTTGAGGTGAATATTAGGTGTTTTTTCTGATCCATTAAACTGTAAAGGCACCAGGAAACTATATACTGTGGGGCAACTGGATGGGGATTTTATACTATGGGGGCGCCAAGAGAAGGACATTTAACTGTGGGACAACTGGAGGGGGACATTATAATGTGCGTACATACTGTGTCACGGGCACTATAGGGGTGTTATACTGTGTGGGGCCACAAAGAGACAGTCATGGAATGGGCGAAGCCAAATAAGAAGTCGGTGGGTTTTACTATATGTAAATTTGGCACAGCACGCATAGTGCGTTGCATGTTATGTCCCTCTTTCGGTCCTTTATATGTTGGGAGGTATGTATCTAGGAGGCTCCCGAAATAAGGGGAGACCTCCTGGACTTGGCCTTCCATTTCATATGTGACATCACGGCCAAAAAGGAGGCATGACCAGCAAATGTCATGCTCACATCACAAGAAAGAGGGCGTGGCCACGACCATAGGGGGCATCTCAATATCCAGATTGGGACATGGTCTAAAGAGTTTGACGCCACTCTGAGCATGCCATTCTCTCGGGTGAGCCTTCATGAATATTAGTAACTATGAGGTAAATATTAGTCCCTTATTTGCATGGATCCAGTACTAGCCCCATGGTGGCCCGGGATGTGCTAAATAAAATGGCCTATGACATTCATAGCAGTTGTGGATGGTATTAAATAATCGAATGTCGGCTTGCCAAGAGTTGGACCCCACCAACTTGATATTTTATTTTGCTGATAAGCCCCCTTTACTACATCAGGCCTCATTCAATAAAACTACTGTATGAAGCTGTCCTTGTTGCCCATAGCAACATAGTTTACCAAAGCAGTTCTAGACATGAAAGCTGAGTTCTGATTGGTTGCTATGGGCAACAAAGATACGGTTTCTCAAATAGTTTTGATAAATCAGGCTTCTGAGGGGCGATCTATCTTGAGTGTCAGTTTGGCTGGAGTCTGTGCTTTCAAATTTTGTGCCAAATATATCAACTAAAAAATCACAATGAAGGATTTTGTCAATTTTGGGGCAAATTTCTGCAAATGCAACTTTTTAAAAAGTTGCCAAAATAGTCGCAATCTTATTCTAGTAAAGTGGTGGCATAAAAAGTGGAGTAACAGAGTAACAGGACCGGAGTGTTAAAGATGCACTAAATGTATCAAATATTGTACAAGTTTTTTGGTGCAAATTATTTGTAGAAGAAATTACCCCACTGTGATAAATCTCCCCAATTGTTTGATAAATTTTGTAAACGGGTGCTCGTCGGGTGCAAGATGGCTATGAAAAATGTTCGTATGACCTAATACTTCTGTCCTGAGATGTTACCCCACTTTCCACTGAAGTAAGATATTGACTAGTTTTGCAACTTTTTGAAAAACTTCCATTTTGATAAATTCCGTACCAGTTTGATAGACTAACCACGCCCACTTTCACACCCACATTTCGAAAGCAGAGTGAGTAGCATAAAAAGGCAAAAAGTCACAACATTTTTGTGTAAAATAAGCCTTTTTTATGCCAGAATTGTGCAGGGCTTCATATGTTTCCTATAGAGTCTGGATTTGACAGCTCAGACTCCAGCAAAACTGACGCTCAAGATAGATCGCCCCCCCAGAGGCCTGATTTATCTAAGGCGACATTCACACGACCAAGATGGGTACCCGAGGGGTACCTGTTTTCACGGATGCCCCATACATTTCAGTGCACGGAGGGGTCTGTTACAACTTACCGTCAACATACCGGTCATGTGAATAGCCCCTATTTACATCAATTGAATCTAATGTTGCCGTGTGGCGTCCATTAAAAAAACACCCATTATTCACTGTTGTGTGACTATAGCTTAAGGCCACATGACAGTAACATTTTTGACAGATCTTTTGACATTAATCGCCGTTTTTGATGACCATTTTGCATTCATTGTTCTGTTTCTTTATTTTTGATGGCCGAATGTCATCTGTTTTGAATCAGTTTTTGCCAGTGAAAAAAAACGTTGATGGACATGAAAAACGGATTGTCAAAAAAAACGGACATGTGAATAGTCACATTGAATTCAATGTGTTCTAAAAACGGACGTATGATGTGTCACGTGTCGGTTTATCACTGTTGTGTGAATAAGCCCTTACCCTTTATTTTAACAGCTGTCACATGGCTGTATTAAATTAATGCAATGAGGGGTATTCACATAAATGCTTTTGATGGTTCGTTTGTCCTATTTTTGTCAGTTTTCACAGATCCCTCAATATACTCAAATCTATGGGGGAAACATGAAAACGGGTGCTCCTCGGGTGCAAGATAGCCATGAAAAATGTTCGTGTGACCTAATACTTCTGTCCTGAGATGTTACCCCACTTTCCACTGTGGTAAGATTTTGACTAGTTTTGTAAGTTTTTAAAAAACTTCCATTTTGATAAATTCCGTATCAGTTTGATAGACTAACCACACCCACTTTCACTCCCACATTTCGCAAGCGGAGTGAGTAGCATAAAAAGGCAAAAAGTCACATTTTTGTGTAAGATTAGCCTTTTTGATGCCAGAATTGTGCAGGGCTTCATATGTTTCCTATAGTGTTTGGATGATACATAAGTACTAGTAGTATATACAGTATATACTCCAGTTAGCAGGAAGTGCTCATGTCCTTCTGATGCTGCTTGGACATGGGGTTGATGGGTGCCATAATACCCAAAACAATAAATCCTATGAGGTCAGGCTCTATTTATAGAGGGCAGGAGTCTATGTGCTGAAAATCAGGTACAGCCAGGACCCCGGGGTGAAAAGCCCGCTATTAATCAGGAGACTTCTGTCACTTCTTTACACCAGGAGAAGGCCAGCAAATGAGCCAAAACAGAGAAGAGATGAGGCCAGAGGTCAGGGGGCAACTCCCAACATGACCAAACCAAGTGATAAAAGAGAAGGTCTCAGCACTACTCCCCCCATCATGTACTACTACTGAATACATGATAAAAAGAATCACCTCAGACAGAGTACTAAGGGTTATCATGTATCTAATCATATCATGTGTGACATTGACTATACTACTGCTGCTATGTACAAGAATATAACTACTATAATACTGCTCCTATGTACAAGAATATAACTACTATAATACTGCTCCTATGTACAAGAATATAACTACTATAATACTGCTCCTATGTACATGACAAGAATATAACTACTATAATACTACTCCTATGTACAAGAATATAACTACTATAATACTGCTCCTATGTACAAGAATATAACTACTATAATACTACTCCTATGTACAAGAATATAACTACTATAATACTGCTCCTATGTACAAGACTATAACTATTATAATACTTCTCCTTGTGTACAAATATAACTACTATAATACTGCTCCTATGTACAAGAATATAACTACTATAATACTACTCCCTATGTACAAGAATATAACTACTATAATACTGCTCCTATGTACAAGACTATAACTACTATAATACTGCTCCTATGTACAAGAATATAACTACTATAATACTGCTCCTATGTACAAGAATATAACTACTATAATACTGCCTCCTATGTACAAGAATATAACTACTATAATACTGCTCCTATGTACAAGAATATAACTACTATAATACTGCTCCTATGTACAAGAATATAACTACTATAATACTACCTCCTATGTACAAGAATATAACTACTATAATACTGCTCCTATGTACAAGAATATAACTACTATAATACTGCTGCTATGTACAAGAATATAACTACTATTACTGCCTTCTCTCTTGTACAAGAATATAACTACTATAATACTGCCTCCTATGTACAAGATATCTATTTTTCTATGTACAAGATATACTACTATAATACTGCTCTATGTACAAGAATATAACTACTATAATACTGCTCTCCTATGTACAAGAATATAACTACTATAATACTGCTCCTATGTACAAGAATATAACTACTATAATACTGCCTCCTATGTACAAGAATATAACTACTATAATACTACTCCTATGTACAAGAATATAACTACTATAATACTGCTTTTGTGTATAACTACTATATTGCTATGTACAAGAATATAACTACTATAATACTGCCTCCTATGTACAAGAATATAACTACTATAATACTGCCTCCTATGTACAAGAATATAACTACTATAATACTGCTCCTATGTACAAGAATATAACTACTATAATACTGCTCCTATGTACAAGAATATAACTACTATAATACTGCCTCCTATGTACAAGAATATAACTACTATAATACTGCCTCCTATGTACAAGAATATAACTACTATAATACTGCTCCTATGTACAAGAATATAACTACTATAATACTGCTCCTATGTACAAGAATATAACTACTATAATACTGCTCCTATGTACAAGAATATAACTACTATAATACTGCTCCTATGTACAAGAATATAACTACTATAATACTGCTCACCTATGTACAAGAATATAACTACTATAATACTGCCTCCTATGTACAAGAATATAACTACTATAATACTGCTCCTATGTACAAGAATATAACTACTATAATACTGCTCCTATGTTACAAGAATATAACTACTATAATACTACTCCTATGTACAAGAATATAACTACTATAATACTACTCTCCTATGTACAAGAATATAACTACTATAATACTGCTCCTATGTACAAGAATATAACTACTATAATACTACCTACCTATGTACAAGAATATAACTACTATAATACTGCTCCTATGTACAAGAATATAACTACTATAATACTGCTCCTATGTACAAGAATATAACTACTATAATACTGCTCCTATGTACAAGAATATAACTACTATAATACTGCTCCTATGTACAAGAATATAACTACTATAATACTGCCTCCTATGTACAAGAATATAACTACTATAATACTGCTCCTATGTACAAGAATATAACTACTATAATACTACTCCTATGTACAAGAATATAACTACTATAATACTGCTCCTATGTACAAGAATATAACTACTATAATACTGCTCCTCCTATGTACAAGAATATAACTACTATAATACTGCCTCCTATGTACAAGAATATAACTACTATAATACTGCTCCTATGTACAAGAATATAACTACTATAATACTGCTCCTATGTCCAAGAATATAACTACTATAATACTGCTCCTATGTACAAGAATATAACTACTATAATACTGCTCCTATGTACAAGAATATAACTACTATAATACTGCCTCTATGTACAAGAATATAACTCCTATATACTGCTTTAAGAATATAACTACTATAATACTGCTCCTATGTACAAGAATATAACTACTATAATACTGCTCCTATGTACAAGAATATAACTACTATAATACTGCCTCCTATGTACAAGAATATAACTACTATAATACTGCTCCTATGTACAAGAATATAACTACTATAATACTGCTCCTATGTACAAGAATATAACTACTATAATACTGCTCCTATGTACAAGAATATAACTACTATAATACTGCTCCTATGTACAAGAATATAACTACTATAATACTACTCTCCTATGTACAAGAATATAACTACTATAATACTGTTTCTATGTACAAGATATATAACTACTATAATACTGCTCCTATGTACAAGAATATAACTACTATAATACTACTCCTATGTACAAGAATATAACTACTATAATACTGCTCCTATGTACAAGAATATAACTACTATAATACTGCTCCTATGTACAAGAATATAACTACTATAATACTGCTCCTATGTACAAGAATATAACTACTATAATACTGCCTCCTATGTACAAGAATATAACTACTATAATACTGCTCCTATGTACAAGAATATAACTACTATAATACTGCTCCTATGTACAAGAATATAACTACTATAATACTGCTCCTATGTACAAGAATATAACTACTATAATACTGCCTCCTATGTACAAGAATATAACTACTATAATACTGCTCCTATGTACAAGAATATAACTACTATAATACTGCTCCTATGTACAAGAATATAACTACTATAATACTGCTCCTATGTACAAGAATATAACTAATTTTATTACTCCTCCTATGTACAAGAATATAACTACTATAATACTGCTCCTATGTACAAGAATATAACTACTATAATACTGCTCCTATGTACAAGAATATAACTACTATAATATCTACGAATATAACTACTATAATACTGCTCCTATGTACAAGAATATAACTACTATAATACTGCTCCTATGTACAAGAATATAACTACTATAATACTGCCCTCCTATGTACAAGAATATAACTACTATTTGATACTGCTCCTATGATCTACAAGAATATAACTACTATAATACTGCTCCTACTTGTACAAGAATATAACTACTATAATACTGCTCCTATGTACAAGAATATAACTACTATAATACTGCTCCTATGTACAAGAATATAACTACTATAATACTGCTCCTATGTACAAGAATATAACTACTATAATACTGACAAGAATTATAACTACTATAATACTGCTCCTATGTACAAGAATATAACTACTATAATACTGCTCCTATGTACAAGAATATAACTACTATATCTGCTCCTTGTACAAGAATATAACTACTATAATACTGCTCCTATGTACAAGAATATAACTACTATAATACTGCTCCTCTATGTACAAGAATATAACTACTATAATACTGCTCCTATGTACAAGAATATAACTACTATAATACTGCTCCTATGTACAAGAATATAACTACTATAATATCTACACTCCTATGTACAAGAATATAACTACTATAATACTGCTCCTATGTACAAGAATATAACTACTATAATACTGCTCCTATGTACAACGAATATAACTACTATAATACTATACGCTCCTATGTACAAGAATATAACTACTATAATACTGCCTCCTATGTACAAGAATATAACTACTATAATACTGCTCCTATGTACAAGAATATAACTACTATAATACTGCCTCCTATGTACAAGAATATAACTACTATAATACTGCTCCTATGTACAAGAATATAACTACTATAATACTGCTCCTATGTACAAGAATATAACTACTATAATACTACGCTCCTATGTACAAGAATATAACTACTATAATACTGCTCCTATGTACAAGAATATAACTACTATAATACTGCTCCTATGTACAAGAATATAACTACTATAATACTGCTCCTATGTACAAGAATATAACTACTATAATACTGCTCCTATGTACAAGAATATAACTACTATAATACTGCCTCCTATGTACAAGAATATAACTACTATAATACTACCTCCTATGTACAAGAATATAACTACTATAATACTGCTCCTATGTACAAGAATATAACTACTATAATACTGCTCCTATGTACAAGAATATAACTACTATAATACTGCTCCTATGTACAAGAATATAACTACTATAATACTACCTCCTATGTACAAGAATATAACTACTATAATGCTACTTCCTACTGTATGTACAATAATATAACTACTATAATACTGCTCCTATGTACAAGAATATAACTACTATAATACTGCTCCTATGTACAAGAATATAACTACTATAATACTGCCTCCTATGTACAAGAATATAACTACTATAATACTGCCTCCTATGTACAAGAATATAACTACTATAATACTGCTCCTATGTACAAGAATATAACTACTATAATACTGCCTCCTATGTACAAGTTACTACTGTCCTATGTACAAGAATATAACTACTATAATACTACTCTCCTATGTACAAGAATATAACTACTATAATACTGCTCCCTATGTACAAGAATATAACTACTATAATACTGCTCCTATGTACAAGAATATAACTACTATAATACTGCCCCTGGTACCTATGTACAAGAATATAACTACTATAATACTGCTCCTATGTACAAGAATATAACTACTATAATACTGCTCCTATGTACAAGAATATAACTACTATAATACTACTCCTATGTACAAGAATATAACTACTATAATACTACTCCTATGTACAAGAATATAACTACTATAATACTGCTCCTATGTACAAGAATATAACTACTATAATACTGCTCCTATGTACAAGAATATAACTACTATAATACTGCTCCTATGTACAAGAATATAACTACTATAATACTGCCCCTCCTATGTACAAGAATATAACTACTATAATACTACTCCTATGTACAAGAATATAACTACTATAATACTGCTCCTATGTACAAGAATATAACTACTATAATACTGCTCCTATGTACAAGAATATAACTACTATAATACTGCTCCTATGTACAAGAATATAACTACTATAATACTGCCCCTATGTACAAGAATATAACTACTATAATACTGCTCCTATGTACAAGAATATAACTACTATAATACTGCCCCCTATGTACAAGAATATAACTACTATAATACTGCTCCTACCTCCTATGTACAAGAATATAACTACTATAATACTGCCTCCTATGTACAAGAATATAACTACTATAATACTGCTCCCTATGTACAAGAATATAACTACTATAATACTGCCCCTATGTACAAGAATATAACTACTATAATACTGCTCCTATGTACAAGAATATAACTAACTCAATATAATACTATAATACTGCTCCTATGTACAAGAATATAACTACTTTTATTCCTCCCCCTATGTACAAGTATAACTACTATAATACTGCTCCTATGTACAAGAATATTACTACTATAATACTGCTCCTATGTACAAGAACACAGCAACACCTAATTTATATATTTTTTTGTTTTGGAAATGAAATAAAAACACACTTTTTTGGAAAATAAATAATTTCTTTCAGTGTCAAGCATTTTTTTTATTAGTTGTTAGTTGAGGGTTCTTTTTTTTTTTTTTTGCTGGATCAATTGGACTTTTCATTGCCACCTCTCTATGTATATACAGTATATGGTCACTTGGTCACTTGATTTTTCATTTTTTGGGAATCTGCATTTGCGGAATTGTTTTGAAGCTTTTTTTTCCATTAGTGAGAAGTGTGTGGGTGTAGATTATTACTGATGGGACATGCTCACATACAGCGATTAATCATGAAGGTATTGAATTATCTCCACAATCATATCTACTGTTAACGCCCCTTATAAAGTACCTATTCATTTTGTACTCTAGGTATACCGCTATATGGAGGAATTTATTTAACTCTTAATAAAAATGTAAATTATTCTGAATGCAGAGCGGAGATGCAGATCACTGGATTTATGACTGGTAATTCCTTATTATTGCTAATCCCTGCATATACCGTATATGTACAGCAGGGGTGCAACTAAAGTCTCATGGGTCCTGGTGCCTAAGCTCAGCTTGGGCCCCCCTGTGCACCTCCTCCTCACTACCATCAGACACGTCCCATCCATACATTTTTGAAGTATTTACATTTTGCTTTCCTTCTCTATCTGGGCCCAGACCTCTATGACACACGAGCATCCCAGTTGGTGCCCCCTACATAGCAGTCATGACCCGTTTTTGTGCCACAACCTCCCTCCTTGACTATATGCAGCTGAACAATTGCTGTTTTGCCATTAAAGGGTTAATGTTCTCCTTTCTGACAGTGGAAGGCTATGTATCATAAATGTTCTCAATCCAGTGAACCAGAGGGCAGGGGTCATACATTTATGTTGTATAGACAGAGACCATCAAAGGAATCCCGAATGCAGATCAAAGAACCTAGTGTGTTGGGATCAGTGGGCCCCTCCAGCTTCTGGGCCCACTTTGACTCTTATCGCTATGCCATTGATGTACAGCTCATGTAATCCCGCCATATAGATCAATAGGCAACGGTTCTATTGCTGGACACAGTGCCCAATGTAGATTCTGCAGACCATGGTGAAAGCAGAATCAGCCGATCGTCTAATGTGTGCAGAGGCCTTCAGACTTTCCTCCAATGGCAGATCCTTATGTTCTCTAGGGAGATACGCGGTAGTAAACTGGCAGCATGTATACTGGGTCATACTAGGCATGCATGTGTATGTTGAGGTCACGAGAGGTTGCTAGCAGCCGAACAAGCATGCAGCCAACAACTATGTAATGTGTGCCATTATTCTAGTTATGGCCATCCTATGATGTACCATATAGTGCCCATATAGTACAGTCATACAGTACCCCAGTTACCATAAGGTTCCCATATCATTGCGGCCTAAATACCATTGTCTGATACATAGACTAGACACTCATGATGCATTTGGTGCAGTTATCTTTCCATAAGTTTAGGCATTGTATGCCCAGGTCAATACAGGAACTACGGGTCGGCATATAGATGTAGAATAACGTAGGTACACACTTCTCTGAGAATCCTGCAGTGTGGACTAGGTATATGGATTCCTATTGACCGGCATGGGAACCAAGGAGCCTGACTCACTAATATACATATATTACTAATATGTGCTGGGGAGATCTGCCTACCCAGAGCCTCTGTCCACTTGACCATGTATTTGTGGACGAGGAAAGTACGAGATGATACCGTAAATACCCGATATCAGGCCCTTCGTAGAGGTGCCAGCTCGGCAAATCTTCTCAAAAAGAGTAGGGACAGACACCCGCGGGGCCCCAAACAAATTGGTCAGAAAGTGGACTATCTGCCTATAGTGAAGTCACTCAGTAGACAGCAAGTACAAATTGGAGGTAAAATAGTCAAAGGGCCTGAGCTCCAAGGTCGACAGGTCAATCAGGTCAGCGACATGAAACAGACCTAGTTTGCTCCAGGGGGGCACCATATCAGGTCCCAGCCAACCCCACCCCCACCCTGTGAGGGAGAGGACCCTGCGGTCTTTTTTACCACTTGTCCTTGCATGACTTCTTTTTTTTTAGTTCGGAGATACTGACTGGTCATCCTACACACGTGGACAAAACTGTTGGTCCCCCTCGTTTAATGAAAGAAAAACCCACAATGGTCACAGAAATAACTTGAATCTGACAAAAGTAATAATATATAAAAATTCTATGAAAATGAACAAATGAAAGTCAGACATTGCTTTCCAACCAGGCTTCAACAGGATTTTTTAAAAAGAAAACTCATGAAACAGGCCTGGACAGAAATGATGGTTCCCTTACTTAATATTTTGTTGCACAACCTTTTGAGGCAATCCCTGCAATCAAACGATTCCGGTAACTGTCAGTGAGACTTCTGCACCTCTCAGCAGGTATTTTGGCCGCTCCTCATGAGCAAACTACTCCAGTTGTCTCGGGCTTTAAGGTGCCTTTTCCAGACGGCATGTTTCAGCTCCTTCCAAAGATGCTCAATAGGATTTAGGTCAGGGCTCCTAGAAGGCCACTTCAGAATAGTCCAATGTTTTCCTCTTAGCCATTCTTGGGTGTTTTTAGCTGTGTTTTGGGTCATTATCCTGTTGTAAGACCCATGACCTGCGACTGAGACCAAGCTTTCTGACACTGGTCAGTACATTTCTCTCTAGAATCCCTTGATAGTCTTGAGATTTCATTGTACCCTTCACAGATTCAAGACACCCTGTGCCAGATGCAGCAAAGCAGCCCCAGAACATAACAGAGCCTCCTCCATGTCTCACAGTAGGGACAGTGTTCTTTTCAAGATATGCTTCATTTTTCCGTGTGTGAACATAGAGCTGATGTGCCTTGCCAAAAATTCCGATTTTTGTCTCATCTGTCCATAGGACATTCTCCCAGAAGCTTTGTGGCTTGTCAACATGTAGTTTGGCAAATTCCCGTTTTGTCAGATTCAAGTTATTTCTGTGACCATTGTGGGTTTCTCTTTCATTAAACTAGGGGTACCAACAATTTTGTCCACGTCTGTATATGTGCAGTTGGTTTTACATCTCCTATATACCCTTTCCTGCAGAAGAACAAAGTAGTTGTTACGTAGAAGCACCAGTATAGATGTCGCGCTAAAAATGGGGACACGTGGGAAGTAATCGCAGTGGGTTAGCGCACTGTGGCTAAAACTGACCTCTTCCGGCCTCCTAAATGACATCAGTGGCCCTGGGGTACCACTAAGGCACACATCAGATACACCAACATCATGACCCTTAGACGCTAGTGCCATGATGTCGGTGCACCCCAGGTGACTGCTGATGCCCAATCACGTCCCCTGGGGGTGCTGACTTCATTCAGGTAGGTGGAAGAGGAAGAGGACCAGCACCAGATGATGTAACGCAGCCCAGGAGAGGTGAAGATAAATGTTAAGTTTACGCACCTCCCCTGTTATACTCTGGAGTCTGAAGACCACCCAGAGGGTAATAATAGCAGTTCCGGTTCTACTAAACTACCACGCGAACCTCGCAAATATTTGTCCAACACTAGATGAGTTTTACACTTCCGTTTTCAACCTCAGCAGCAATTCCGGCAAAAGAGCCGCAGAAAAAACCACTTGAATTCAGGTGGTTTTTGTCACAGCAGCTCTCAGGGAAACATGTTGGTGAATTTTCCTGACGGAATTTCCCTGCCCAGTGTGACCTGTGCCTTAGGCTACTACTGTACATTCTTGTGGCAGCCGCAGGTAACACGTGCGGTGCACAGCTAATTGTTGGGCTCGCCTGCCATTGTTCCTAAGTGGAGCGCGGCAATTAGCGATAAACCACGATCATAAAACATGGGAAATAACACACGTGTAACAGCATCCTAAGCATATGTTTACATGGTCTTTGGCTTCCTGAAGTTCAGGGGATCCTCGTCCAGGCTGCAGGGACCCTCCTGTGGGGAGCAGGTTAAGGATGTCTCCTGTGGACCCCAAGCGTAGTGGATAGAAGACTTGCAAAGACTCTTGGAGAACCGGGATAAGCCATTGTCTTCAATAAGGTCATAGGATGAGGGTGAGCCAACTGTCTCAGGTTATGGAGCCACTGGATAGAGTTGTCAGACATTGTTGAGAGGAGTGGAGGGGGCCCTTACATGTCCAAATACCCAAAAGTAAGTGGTACAGAGTATACCACAGTGTGAGGGCAAAAAAGTGCACTGCTGGGGTTCAGAGGGGTCAGAGGAGTCATCCTCACAGGAGCCAAGTATCGGGAGGAAGAGTAGCTGACTGATCATTAATCTACAATGAGGTAAGTGCTATCAGCCAGTGGGTACGTCCCTAGTCCTGCTGTCACCAACGACTGTCATCCAGCAGACAGAGGAGTCAAGCCATGAAGAGGGTGAAGGACAGACAAAATGAAGTGAATGGAAAAAAGAATAATGTAAATCCCACCAATATTTGGTGTGACCTTTGCCCTTTGGAGGAGGAGTCCTGGAAGTGATGATCCGGCCCCCACAGATATAGCCCTGATCTCATCATCATCCAGTCTGTCTGGGATGACATGAAGAGACAGAAGGATTGGAGCAAGCAACATCCACAGAAGATTTGTGCTTAGTTCTCCAAGATGGCGGGAACAACCTCCCTGCCCAGTTCTGCCAAAAACTGTCTCCAAGTACCGAAAAGAACTGATGGAAGCCAAAGGAAAAAGTCACACCAAATATGGATGGGATTTAGATTTTTCTGCCTATCTCTAGTTGTAGGCAGCACTCTAAGAAACACCTGCACCTGCGGTCTCCACTTTACAGCACCCTGGAGAAGTTAAACTGTTGGCAGATCCTAGTTTCCTCAGGTTAAGGTAACCCGTGAGTAGAAGTGAGACAAGGGTTAAGTTTTTGCCCCTCCACCTCCAGAGTAGAACATCCCATTGCCAGGAAATTAGGAGGCATTATGCTGTGTAAGAACACTAAGGGGGCATTATAATGTATGTCAGGGACACTAAGGAGGCATTATACTGTGCATGGACATTAAGGAGGCACAATATACTGCGTTGGGACATTAAGGAGGTACAATATACAGTTTGGGAAACAATGAGGAGGAATTATATTGTGTAGCGACACAAAGGGGCATTATACTATATGTGGGGGCCAATAAGAAGGCATTATACTATGTAGAGACACTAAGGGGGCACATTATACTGTGCAGGAACACTAAGGGGGCACATTATACTGTGCAGGAACACTAAGGGGGCACATTATACTGTGCAGGAACACTAAGGGAGCACATTATACTGTGCAGGAACACTAAGGGGGCACATTATACTGTGTAGGCACACTAAGGGGCGCATTATACTGTGCAGGAACACTAACGGAGCACATTATACTGTGCAGGAACACTAAGGGGGCACATTATACTGTGCAGGAACACTAAGGGAGCACATTATACTGTGCAGGAACACTAAGGGAGCACATTATACTGTGCAGGAACACTAAGGGGGTACATTATACTGTGCAGGAACACTAAGGGGGCACATTATACTGTGCAGGAACACTAGGGGGCACATTATACTGTGCAGGAACACTAAGGTGGCACATTATACTGTGCAGGAACACTAAGGGAGCACATTATACTGTGCAGGAACACTAAGGGGGCACATTATACTGTGCAGGAACACTAAGGGAGCACATTATACTGTGCAGGAACACTAAGGGAGCACATTATACTGTGCAGGAACACTGGGGGTACATTATACTGTGCAGGAACACTAAGGGGGCACATTATACTGTGCAGGAACACTAAGGGGGCACATTATACTGTGCAGGAACACTAAGGGGGCACATTATACTGTGCAGGACACTAAGGGAGCACATTATACTGTGCAGGAACACTAAGGGGGCACATTATACTGTGCAGGAACACTAGGGAGCACATTATACTGTGCAGGACACTAAGGGGGCACATTATACTGTGCAGGAACACTAAGAGGGCACATTATACTGTGCAGGAACACTAAGGGAGCACATTATACTGTGCAGGAACACTAAGGGGGCACATTATACTGTGCAGGAACACTAAGGGAGCACATTATACTGTGCAGGAACACTAAGGGGGCACATTATACTCTGCAGGAACACTAAGGGAGCACATTATACTGTGTAGAGACACTAAGGAGGCATTATACTGCGCAGGAACACTATACTATTTAGGGACACTGAGGGGGCACATTATTCTGTATTAGGACACTATACTGTGTAGGGACACTGAGGGGGCACATTATACTATGTAGAGACACTAAAAAGGCATTATACTGCGCAGGAACACTATACTGTGTAGGGACACTGAGGGGGCACATTATACTGTGTAGGGACACAGAGGGGGCACATTATACTGTGTAGGGACACAGAGGGGGCACATTATACTGTGTAGGGACACAGAGGGGGCACATTATACTGTGTAGGGACACAGAGGGGGCACATTATACTGTGTAGGGACACTGACACTGAGGGGGCACATTATACTGTGTAGGGACACTAGGGGGCATTATACTGCGCAGGAACACTATACTTTGTAGGGACACTGAGGGGGCACATTACACTATGTAGAGACACTAAGGAGGCATTTTGCTGTTTAAAGACACAGAGGGGGCACATTATACTGTGTAGCGACACTGACGGGGCACATTATACTGTGTAGGGACACAGAGGGGGCACATTACACTATGTAGAGACACTAAGGAGGCATTTTACTGTTTAAAGACACAGAGGGGGCACATTATACTGTGTAGGGACACAGAGGGGGCACATTATACTGTGTAGGGACACAGAGGGGGCACATTATACTGTGTAGGGACACAGAGGGGGCACATTATACTGTGTAGGGACACTGACACTGAGGGAGCACATTATACTGTGTAGGGACACTAGGGGGCATTATATTGTGTGAGGGGGCAGTAAGGCATCAGTATTAGTTGGTCACCCAGACATAACTTTGCTTGGGTCCCTAGAAATGCTAAATCCACTCCTGCCCACGACAACCACAATACCCCATGAGTCCTCTGCTACAGAAGTCGGCTGTATTACAGACACATCAGTCTGCCATCTGTCCTTAGTGACGTGGAGAAACATATTTATTCACGCTGGATACTTTTATTCTTGGCTATATTGTATTAGCCTAGCATATGATGGATTTGTGCTGGGACTACAAATCTCAGGATGTCTTCACAGTCAATGCACTTTGCTGCAGGCGATCTCTAGATCTGCAGCTCCAGTGACTGACAATTCCCATCATCTACACCATTAATCTGCCACTTGTAGCTCTCTCACTTGCTGCAAAGGCATGCTGGGACCTGTGGTTCTCTAAAATCTGTAAAGAGATCAAAACCAGCTCCATTAAAACACTGGACTCAGAAGAGCAGCAGCAAAGCAATGCCTGGAGGTAGAGGATAAGGAAATTCACTACACAAGCAACCTAATAAATCACTGTGGAAAACTTGGACTCTCAGGATGTCATTAGCAGGAACATTGACTTTACCAAAAACAAAGGCACTATCTGAGCAGGTTAAATGGGATCAGATGTAGCGAAAAAAGGAAAAACTGAGGCAAATAAATAAATAAAATCAAAAGTAGCAAAAACTGAAGCCTACTGCTGACCTCTAGCGGCCACTCAGCAGAATGCAAGAGCCATTCAGAGGACTGTGAGAGTAGCAGCTATCAAAGGAAGAGAGGGGAGGAGACCTGGCTGGCCAAGTGAATGAATTACAGCTCTGGGAGGCTTCCCTATCCGTGCAAGCTGAGTTTTAGCAAAGCTGCTGAGCCCATGTAGTGCCCTGTGCAGCTGCCATGGAGAGAGGAGGCAGGACCTGCAGTAAGCAGAAGGACTTTCAGGGTTCTTACACCCACTTAGGGTTTGGAGCATCACTGGGCTCCCACTGGGGAGGAGCTGCTACCATCCCCACTGCTGCTGTCGTTGATTCAGACACAATGTCATGTATGGGAGGTGCATCACACTGCAAAAGTTTCTCATGAGTTCCTGCGCCTCACGCCTCCTGAATCCAAGCCTGTCAAAGCAGAAGCTCTGCTGGAGCATGTGGTACCAAGGAGTGCTAGCAAAGATGGGACTTTATGGAGATGTCTTGAAAGGGACGCCATGCCTGAGCCTTCTTCTGCAAGGAGTTTGAGAACTGGCTCCTTCTCAGACCTGGCTTCTTCTCAGATTTGGATCCTTCTTAAATCGGGATCCTTCTCAGACCTGGATCCTTCTCAGACCTGGATCCTTCTCAGACCTGGATCCTTCTTACATGGAGAGGAGACTGAGTTAACATGACTTTATTCATCAATGAAAGCTTGTGGAACCATACGGTACAGCAGGACCATCTGCTTGGTGGCAATGGGACTGTCAATGGGACCTCCTTGGTTGATGGCTTGGACCTGCAGGCATGGAGTGTTGGCATTGTCTTGGCTGTTTTTATATTGTTTGCCATTGTGGGGAACATCATGGTCATCTTATCAGTGGCATGCAACAGGCAGCTCCAGACTGTCACCAACTACTTTATCATCAACCTGGCCATTGCTGACCTCCTGCTCAGTACCACGGTGCTGCCTTTCTCTGCCA
The DNA here is from genome assembly GCA_947044405.1 of Leptodactylus fallax. Classification (NCBI taxonomy): domain Eukaryota; kingdom Metazoa; phylum Chordata; class Amphibia; order Anura; family Leptodactylidae; genus Leptodactylus; species Leptodactylus fallax. Next base: position 1,046,510 of record CAMRHE010000398.1, on the reverse strand, counting down.
CCCTGGAGGTTCTGGGGTTTTGGGTCTTTGGCAGGATCTTCTGTGACATCTGGGCAGCTGTGGACGTCCTCTGCTGCACTGCCTCCATCATGAGCCTCTGTATCATATCCATTGACAGGTATGTAGGGGTCAAGTACTCTCTGAAATACCCAACCATCATGACGGAGAAGAAGGCTGTGGTCATTCTCATCGTTCTGTGGGTTTCTTCCATGGTCATCTCCATTGGACCTCTCCTGGGATGGAAGGAGCCACCGCCAGCAGATGACAGCCAGTGCAACATCACTCAGGAGCCCGGCTATGCCCTCTTCTCCTCTCTCTGCTCCTTCTACCTGCCCTTGTTAGTCATTCTCATCATGTACTTTAAAGTCTACATCGTGGCCAGAAGGACCACCAAGAGCCTAGAGGCTGGGGTCAAGAGGGAAAGGAACAAGTCCATGGAAGTTGTCCTGAGGATCCATTGCAGAAGTAGTGTCATGGGGGAGTCTACGTCCAGCGCCAGGTCCAAGGGACATACCTTCAGGAGTTCACTGTCCGTCAGACTTATTAAATTCTCCAGGGAGAAGAAAGCGGCCAAGACACTGGCTATAGTGGTGGGGGTATTTATTCTGTGCTGGCTGCCCTTCTTCATTGTGCTGCCCCTAGGTAAGTAGCCCCAGGAGGCATGATGGACCCTTGTGTGGTGGGAGTGTGTGAGCATAGTCATTGGCGTTGTCATGTGCTTTATGTACTGTGTGAACTGTGTTTTATGGGTCGGTATAGTGCGTGTGGTCACATATACAGGCTGTGTATATATATATATATATATATATATATATATAATAGCATCATACAGTATCTCATACGTGCATATAATAATCCAACATCCACACATACATGAATGTATCTATAAGAATTCATATATACAGTACATACATAAGTCTATACATACGTGTAAGAATTTATACATATATACAATTATATATACATACATATACGAATTTATACATGTCACACATACATTTATACACACAATAAGTCATATATATATATATATATATATATATATATATACACAAGCCTTCATACATGTCATATTTACACACATTCATTTATATTCATATATACAGTACATACATGTAAGTTTTTACGCACACATACAAGCAGTCATACATACACACATGCAGCTTACACACAAGAATTTATACATACATGCATTCATTCATACATACTTATGTCATACGTACATACAATATATATATATATATATATATATATATATATATATATATATATATATACACACAGTATATACCTACAGCCACACATACAAGAAGTTATATATAGATACAGTCATACTTCCATGCATAGAAGAACACATACATGCATGAAATTATTCATACATACTTACATGCAATTGTGCATACATGTGTACAATATATACTCTCTCTCTCTCTCTGTGTATATGTATATGTATGCAACAAATGATATATACATAGAAGCATTCATACATCAATATAATAATTCATACATACATACATACATACATACATGTTGACTTTGTTATAGTACATAGTTGTTTCCATACATGTATCCATCTCAGCCCTCATGTGCTATTTATATACTGTACCGTATACAGGGTGTGCTGGTGCTATATACAGACTATACCTTGTTGTTCTGGTTTTGCCTATAGATAGCTGCAGCTGGATGACCGAGTGTCCTGCATTATATTATAATAGTTATAGTTATTATAGATTATATTTATGACAGTCCTGTGTACAATTATAGGATTGTGCCAAATGACAAACTCAGCTCTCTTACCTGTGTACAGTACATGTCAGTTTGTTGGTTTTCCTGACGCGCCTTCTTATGGTTTGGCATGTGTGTATACTGTGTACAGCAGATGTTACAATGTACACACGTGCATAGCATCTAGTGTCTGACGTTAGCACGTTTAGCAGAGCTGGGTTTGTCAAGTGCAGTATAATACTTTGTCAAAGATAACAAGCCTACATGTGTCCACTCAGTTTGCTAGATGTAGCAGATCTGAAGCCATCCACTACAGTACAGCTGGAATGATTAACCTCTTTGCTACGCCATCGTTTACATATGCTGATTAGATAATGTGTAAAGGACAAATTCAGCCCTGCTACACCGGTATATGTTGTGTTGTTTTGGTCCAGTGAGCTCCATCAGTCTGATTCCTGTCCCCCTATCTCAGCAGTATACTAGTGATGCTGTGCAGTGTCTGTACTGTCCTCTGTCACTGACACTTCATCTGCAGGAGATAAGCGCAGGAGGAGAAGACTTTGGTTCAGCAGTGATCTGCATTATACAGATTAATCAGGGTAGGAGAGCGGAGGATGGCACTTTAAAGGGAACCTTTCACCACCTCCACCTACTCCAATTCTTTCCATCCTTCAATAGGTGCCGTTACACTGACTCTGGCGCAGTTGGAATTTTTTCTCTAGCCCTCACCATTCCTGAGCAATCATTGCTGTAAGTTCCAACACCTAATATACTAACTAGGCTCTCTACGGTCAGGTGGATGGTCTTTGACTGGTGCAGATAGTCTGGGACCCGCCCACCTGACAGTACAGAGCTTAATTAACATATTCAGTGCTAAAACTACCAAGAATGATTGCTCGGGAACGGTGGGGGCTAGAAAAAAAATTCCAACTGTGCCAGAATCAGTGGAGCAGGATGTATAGAGGTGGAGATGGTGATCGGTCCCCTTTAAGAGCAGATGTAGCAGAGCTGAATGTGTCATTTGATACTGATTCTCCAGATTTCTTGGTGATTTATCTTAACGCATTGTGTAACAAAGTGCATAAGGATTAACAAAAACAAAAGGATGACAGTGTCGGCTCTACTACATCACTATCTAGAGATCTGATCTCAGATGCTGCAGCAGCAGACACAGCTTCAGGGGATCATGCGGGAATCATTAACTGCTTGCATTCCAGTTGTCTTATCTCTTTAGATAACACAACTAATAAATATCATTCTTTGCTTAATTTTGCAGTTAAATTGAATATTTTTATTTATGCATCAACCTACAGGTGTAGCAGAGTTGAGTTCGTTATGTAACCCAATTCACTGTGATATCTTAGTGTGTGGTGTACTTATAATGCTTATAAGGATAGATTCACTCAGTGCTGTTGTAGTTAATACTGCATCAAAATAAGGTGTGAACGCGTCTTTATTCTGATACCTTATCACTTTGCGTGCAGTTTTGGTGCACTTTCTTAATTTTACAAGTGAAACACGTCTATTTAAATTTTTTAATCTGTAAAATCCGAAACTGCGTTAAAACTGTCTGCAGTTTATTTTGATGTCGTTCTGAGCCCAACTGCACAGTCTGAATACCCCTTTATTCTAATATGTTAGCGTAACACTTTACACCATTAAATACAGCTCAAGATGACACATTCAGCTCTGATATATCCATAGAGAGACTATGATTTAACATATCTCAATAGATAGATGTAGCAGAGCTGATTTTGTTATGTTTATGGTAATCTTGCTGCACTATCTTAAAAAATAACATATTTAGCTCTGCTACATCTGCTCCGCATCTTGTGCTTCTCATTAAATTACTAAGATTTCTTGCCTGTACATATTGGACACTATGCTTTATGTTTTATTGAGAAACAAATTTAGTCGTCCATGATGAGTTGTCAGATACTGCTTCAGGTCACAATTAAACGTCTAAGACACTGATTATTGAAGAACTAAAAGTCACAGCATTTCTGGTTGTGTATGAGTCACCACTGGCTGCTGTGTACGACTACTTAAGAAGTATTTTGGGAATCCGTTTGAGAGTTGCTAGCGATCTAATATGCATGGGGAGGCTGATTGGTCCCCAAACTCATCCTAATGGGGCACAAATTTGACTTTGACCTATAGTTGTTACCTTTCCTCAATAATAAGTGGCGCCCAAGGTGTTTTCTGCTGAATAATTTATCAGTTCAACAATGCATGTCAATGATGGAGTTCTCTCAGTTTTGGTCAATGTAAGTGTCAGTCTTCACTGCAGTTCTGACATTCTATTCATATGCCAAGAGGCTCAAGATGATCAATGCTGCATCCTATGAGACGTCAGCCCTTAAGAGGTAAAAAATAGCCTCAGTGCCAAGAACCCGGCTTGGCCTTTGATTATGTAAATATCAGTGTAGTGATAACGAGTATGTTATAGAACGTGCAGCGGTGTAGTGCTTATGCAGTGCTTATGTAACCCTCCCCTTAACGCCACTTTACAAGCCAGCCTTTATGTCAGGCCTATATCGTCATTGATCCGGGATAGACATAATAAGCATGCTTGGCAAATGGAAAGGTTGTCTGCTCCTGCCTGGCAACTAAGTGTGGTACAGAGCAGCGGGCAGGCTGGAAATGCTAATCCCCTGCAGCGGGTGGAGGTCGGAGTATTTATTTTATTAGTCATCAATATAATCTGCACTCAGCAGAAGTGGGTACCCAAACTAGGCAGTAATACAGCTGAAGATAGACGGATAGATAGATAGAATATGATAGATAGATAGATAGATAGATAGATAGATACGAGATATCTACATAGATAGAAAGATAGATAGATGAGATAGATAGACACAAACTACAGCTGCACTCTGTAAACACCCCCATATGATAGATAGATAGATAGATAGATAGATAGATAGATAGATAGATAGATAGATAGATAGATAGATAGGAGATAGATAGATAATAAATAAAGTCTACAGCAGCTGTTAGAAAAAAAAATGGGTGCAAATTTAGGAAACTTGGTAAAAGGTTTCTCTTATAAATAGATCCTAAATATAGTCAGAGAGATAGACAGTACACTTGGACTGGTTGTATGTACGTCAGTATGGAGAAGCTTGACCCATGATGGGGCATGCAGCTGTGGATAAATTTAATTCACCTCTTGTTTTTGGGATCCGCCAGTGAGTAAGAGATGACACAGGATATTAGTAAGGGAATTCTTATAAGAGAATGAATGATAATAAGGTGCTACAGAAAGTTCTCTAAGAGCCAAGAATACCACTCATAATGAGTTTATATGAGGCAGGTATAAATTAGACACCACACCCGTGCCCTGGGGTGAAAGGCGGCTCTTCCTTCAGTTTATAGGTTAACATGAGTATTCCTGCCTGGTGTGATACAAAGATTATTACATCTACAGACATGGCATATCTAGTACTTTCATAGATCTGACATTTCAACTTGGCAAACATTGGCATGTAAAACAGTATCACCACTAACACATTCAAAGATTCAGTCACTGCCCTCAGAATATAATACTGCCACTATGTACAACATTATGACTTCTATAATACTGCTCCTATGTACAAGAATATAACTACTATAATACTGCTCCTATGTACAAGAATATAACTACTATAATACTGCCCCTATGTACAAGAATATAACTACTATAATACTGCCCCCTATGTACAAGAATATAACCTCCTATGTACAAGAATATAACTACTATAATACTGCTCCTATGTACAAGAATATAACTACTATAATACTGCTCCTATGTACAAGAATATAACTACTATAATACTGCCCCTATGTACAAGAATATAACTACTATAATACTGCCCCCTATGTACAAGAATATAACCTCCTATGTACAAGAATATAACTACTATAATACTGCCCCCTATGTACAAGAATATAACCTCCTATGTACAAGAATATAACTACTATAATACTACCTCCTATGTACAAGAATATAACCTCCTATGTACAAGAATATAACTACTATAATACTGCTCCTATGTACAAGAATATAACTACTATAATACTACTCCTATGTACAAGAATATAACTACTATAATACTGCTCCTATGTACAAGAATATAACTACTATAATACTGCCCCCTATGTACAAGAATATAACCTCCTATGTACAAGAATATAACTACTATAATACTGCCCCCTATGTACAAGAATATAACCTCCTATGTACAAGAATATAACTACTATAATACTACCTCCTATGTACAAGAATATAACCTCCTATGTACAAGAATATAACTACTATAATACTGCTCCTATGTACAAGAATATAACTACTATAATACTGCTGCTATGTACAAGAATATAACTACTATAATACTGCTCCTATGTACAAGAATATAACTACTATAATACTGCCCCCTATGTACAAGAATATAACTACTATAATACTGCCTCCTATGTACAAGAATATAACTACGATAATACTGCCTCCTATGTACAAGAATATAACTACTATAATACTGCTCCTATGTACAAGGATATAACTACTATAATACTGCTCCTATGTACAAGAATATAACTACTATAATACTGCTCCTATGCACAAGAATATAACTACTATAATACTACTCCTATGTACAAGACTATAACTACTATAATACTGCTCCTATGTACAAGAATATAACTACTATAATACTGCTCCTATGTACAAGAATATAACTACTATAATACTACCTCCTATGTACAAGAATATAATTACTATAATACTGCTCCTATGTACAAGAATATATCTACTATAATACTGCTCCTATGTACAAGAATATAACTACTATAATACTGCTCCTATGTACAAGAGTATATCTACTATAATACTACTCCTATGTACAAGAATATAACTACTATAATACTGCTCCTATGTACAAGAATATAACTACTATAATACTGCTCCTACTGTATGTACAAGAATATAACTACTATAATACTGCCCTATGTACAAGAGTATAACTGCTATAATATTGCCTTTATGTATAAAAATATAACTACTATAATACTGCCTTTATGTACAAAAATATAACTACTATAATATTGTCTCCTATGTACAAGACTATAACTACTATAATACTGCCCCTATGTACAAGAATATAACTACTATAATACTGCTCCTATGTACAAGAATATAACTACTATAATACTGCCCCTATGTACAAGAATATAGCTACTATAATACTGCTCCTATTTACAAGAATATAACTACTATAATACTGCTCCTATGTACAAGAATATAACTACTATAATACTGCTCCTATGTACAAGAATATAACTACTATAATACTGCTCCTATGTACAAGAATATAACTCCTATAATACTGCTCCTATGTACAAGAATATAACTACTATAATACTGCTCCTATGTACAAGAATATAACTACTATAATACTGCTCCTATGTACAAGAATATAACTCCTATAATACTGCTCCTATGTACAAGAATATAACTACTATAATACTGCTCCTATGTACAAGAATATAACTACTATAATACTACTCCTATGTACAAGGATATAACTACTATAATACTGCCTCTATATGTACAAGAATATAACTACTATAATACTGCTCCTATGTACAAGAATATAACTACTATAATACTGCTCCTATGTACAAGAATATAACTACTATAATACTGCTCCTATGTACAAGAATATAACTACTATAATACTGCTCCTATGTACAAGAATATAACTACTATAATACTGCTCCTATGTACAAGAATATAACTACCATAATACTGCCCCTTTATACAAGAATATAACTACTATAATACTACCTCCTATGTAAAAGAATATAACTAGTATAATACTGCCCCTATATACAAGAATATAACTACTATAATACTACCTCCTATGTACAAGAATATAACTACTATAATACTTCTCCTATGTACAAGAATATATCTACTATAATACTGCTCCTATGTACAAGAATATAACTACTATAATACTGCTCCTATGTACAAGAATATAACTACTATAATACTGCCTCTATATGTACAAGAATATAACTACTATAATACTGCTCCTATGTACAAGAATATAACTACTATAATACTACCCCTATGTACAAGAATATAACTACTATAATACTGCTCCTATGTACAAGAATATAACTACTATAATACTACCCCTATGTACAAGAATATAACTACTATAATACTGCTCCTATGTACAAGAATATAACTACTAAAATACTGCTCCTATGTACAAGAATATAACTACTATAATACTGCTCCTATGTACAAGAATATAACTACTATAATACTGCTCATCTATGTACAAGAATATAACTGCTATAATACTGCTCCTATGTACAAGAATATAACTACTATAATACTACCCCTATGTGCAAGAATATAACTACTATAATACTGCTCCTATGAACAAGAATATAACTACTATAATACTGCTCCTATGTACAAGAATATAACTACTATAATACTGCTCCCTATGTACAAGAATATAACTACTATAATACTGCCTCCTATGTACAAGAATATAACTACTATAATACTGCTCCTATGTACAAGAATATTACTACTATAATACTACCTCCTATGTACAAGAATATATCTACTATAATACTGCTCCTATGTACAAGAATATAACTACTATAATACTGCTCCCTATGTACAAGAATATAACTACTATAATACCGCCCCCTATGTACAAGAATATAACTACTATAATACTGCTCCCTATGTACAAGAATATAACTACTATAATACTGCCCCCTATGTACAAGAATATAACTACTATAATACTGCTCCTATGTACAAGAATATAACTACTATAATACTGCTCCTATGTACAAGAATATAACTACTATAATACTGCTCCCTATGTACAAGAATATAACTACTATAATACTACTCCTATGTACAAGAATATATCTACTATAATACTACCTCCTATGTACAAGAATATAACTAGTTTATGGTTGTGTACACTGTAAGGTGTTACCAGTTGGGGTTCAGGATCAGTGAGGTTGCTGGTTTTTGGAAAACATAATTAGCCCTTTTAATAACTGTTCAGAATAGTTTTCTCTGACCGCTCTTGTAGTATGTCTCCATTTTTATAGCTGTGAGTAAGTGGAGGAAGAACTTATCATGGAGCGCAGTCCCAGGCCTGTTCCCCATGTTGTTTCTGTGATAAGCTCGTGTCTGGTGTTACATTAAGTGTATTCATCGGATGGAATGCTTCATGGACGTGCCGCTCACAGATCCAGCCTCACGTCTGCTCAAGATCAAGTCTTTCTATCCAGAAACCTCCAAGAATTTGGCACCTTCTGCAACACTATGGCGGTGCCTGTAGGGTACATGATCTCAGGCTTATCATCTTACCTCAATGTCTACAACATTCTGTATAATAGGAGAATTTTATAGGATCCTGTATAATGGTGGCCCTTATAACAACATGCCAATAAAAGCTTCTTGGAAAAGGAGAAATTACTCTAGCACCACCTTTTGGGAGGTAGCTCCTATAGGTCAATCACTTCTTTTTTCTGAAAGCTAAAAGCATAATCTGGGAATATAGCCAAACCAAAATATCTTCATCTAAAAGGAAGAGGGACCCATCCGGAGACAGCTGTTTCTAGGTTATTGCCCCTCATTACTTTGAAGCAGGGTACTAGTTGGCGGGGTGAGGAGTACTACATTTGGGTCAGAAGGGGCACTATATCTCATTAAGGACATCAATAAATTACTTTTTATTGTAAAGTAATGAATGAGCTCAAAACCTTTCCCAAATTGCAGGCATAGTAACCTCTAGTGTGTATCCAGTATATGAATAACCTCGGGCTCCATCTACTGCAGACAACAAGGACCTTTCATCTTATCAAGCACATAGACTTATCCTGACAGATCGGGGTCAATAAGGTGCAAATAGCCCTGTCAGTACATGACCTAAAAAGGTTAAATGGTATCTACAGGCACTATACTGTACATATTAATATCAATGATATAGTTAACATTCCTAAATTACCACAAAATTCTGTTTAAATGATGCTGTAACATTGCCTGCCTCCTATGTACAAGGATATAACTACTATAATACTGCTCCTATGTACAAGAATGTAACTACTATAATACCGCAACCCATGTATAATATACTGTAACTGCTATAATACTGCCCCCTATGTACAAGAATATAACTGCTATAAAACTGCCCCCTATGTACAAGAATATAACTACTATAATACTGTCCCTATGTACAAGAATATAACTACTATAATACTGCTCCTATGTACAACAATATAACTACTATAATATTACTCCTATGTACAAGAATATAACTACTATAATACTGCTCCTATGTACAAGAATATAACTACTATAATACTCCTATGTACAAGAATATAACTACTATAATACTGCCCTATGTACAAGAGTATAACTGCTATAATATTGCCTTTATGTATAAAAATATAACTACTATAATACTGCCTTTATGTACAAAAATATAACTACTATAATATTGTCTCCTATGTACAAGAATATAACTACTATAATACTGCCCCTATGTACAAGAATATAACTACTATAATACTACTCCTATGTACAAGAATATAACTACTATAATACTGCTCCTATGTACAAGAATATAACTACTATAATACTGCTCCTATGTACAAGAATATAACTACTATAATACTGCTCCTATGTACAAGAATATAACTACTATAATACTGCTCCTATGTACAAGAATATAACTACTATAATACTATCTCCTATGTACAAGAATATAACTACTATAATACTGCCTCCTATGTACAAGAATATAACTACTATAATACTGCCCCTATGTACAAGAATATAACTACTATAATACTACCCCTATGTACAAGAATATAACTACTATAATACTGCTCCTATGTACAAGAATATAACTACTATAATACTTCCTCCTATGTACAAGAATATAACTACTATAATACTGCTCCTATGTACAAGAATATAACTACTATAATACTGCTCCTATGTACAAGAATATAACTACTATAATACTACTCCTATGTACAAGAATATAACTACTATAATACTGCTCCTATGTACAAGAATATAACTACTATAATACTGCCCCTATGTACAAGAATATAACTACTATAATACTACCTCCTATGTACAAGAATATAACTACTATAATACTGCTCCTATGTACAAGAATACTGTATAACTACTATAATACTACTCCTATGTACAAGAATATAACTACTATAATACTGCTGCTATGTACAAGAATATAACTACTATAATACTGCCCCTATGTACAAGAATATAACTACTATAATACTACCTCCTATGTACAAGAATATAACTACTATAATACTGCTCCTATGTACAAGAATACTGTATAACTACTATAATACTACTCCTATGTACAAGAATATAACTACTATAATACTGCTGCTATGTACAAGAATATAACTACTATAATACTACTCCTATGTACAAGAATATAACTACTATAATACTGCTCCTATGTACAAGAATATAACTACTATAATACTGCTCCTATGTACAAGAATATAACTACTATAATACTGCTCCTATGTACAAGAATATAACTACTATAATACTGCTCCTATGTACAAGAATATAACTACTATAATACTGCTCCTATGTACAAGAATATAACTACTATAATACTGCCCCTATGTACAAGAATATAACTACTATAATACTGCTCCTATGTACAAGAATATAACTACTATAATACTGCTCCTATGTACAAGAATATAACTACTATAATACTACCTCCTATGTACAAGAATATAACTACTATAATACTGCTCCTATGTACAAGAATATAACTACTATAATACTGCCTCCTAGCTGTGAGGTTGTGTTTCTGTAGCTCTCCTGAGTCTCCTGATGTCTGGAGAAAGCCCAGGGCGGGGCCACCCTGGGTGGGGCAGCTCCCCTAGCAAGGCCCAGGCTCCAAGGCCTACTCTGGGAAGTAATTCCCATACTCAAAAAGTGGATGAAAATCCCAAAGTTTCCAGGAATGAAAATATTGTCCAGTGTGTCAGCAGTCCCAGTGCAGCAAGCCAAGATGGGAAGAAAGTTATTGCAAGTAAAGCAGTAACAGAAGCAAGCAGAGGTACGGTGCAACAACCTACCAATGTAATTGTGCAGCATCCAGACAGAATACCTGATTGTAAGAAGAAGCAAGCCGTGCAGCCTGTGCAGACGCCATTACAGGTTACAGGTGTCCCGTCCACTCCACCCTCCTGCAGACAGAGAAGAACATCCCTGGAGAAACAGACCATGCTGGAGAACATGCAGCGGCCTGTACTGGTGCGGTCTGAGCGGACAAGATCTGGCAGTGGAAACTGCAAAACTGTAGTGAAGCCTGTGGATGTGACCAAAGAGAGACCAGCAGGGAGGCTTCATGGTACCGGTGGTGCGGTCACTGGGAACAAACTGGGACCCAGTGCCCAATCTGCAGATTGTGGGCCCATGGCAGTGACAACAGCTGCAGCAGGCCAGAAGTCACAGGCTACACCGACCAGAGGCCAGACTGTGAGTAACCAGCCTGCAAGGCTACCCAATAATGCACAGACTGTTACAATGGCTGAGCGAGCACCTGAACTGCGCCTGGCAGACGAGATCCCAGCACTGGTCAGGAGAATGGAGACTTTGAAGGCGAATAAACTATCTCTGCAGAGACAGATTGACTGTGCCTACAAAGTAAGGGCTGCTAAACCTGGGGTAGAGGCAATACTGGACAAGAAGCTGAGCGCACTGGCGAAAGAGCTCGCCGATAACGTACAGGAGACAGAAACTGTACTGGAACAAATGGGACCGGTGGGAGAATCCTACAGAAACCAGCAGCGATTCGAGGAATATCGGCAGTCACCATCATCTCGCTCCAAAGTTGGATCTGAACCATCTCAAGATGGCGGCCAGCAGTCCCATGCAAAACCCATTCTGCAGCCGGCAAGCTTCCCTTTTAAGGAAGGGAATTTGTATGGGAAGCAGCAGCTAATTCCAAGCCACAGCAAAGACCTGCAGCAGTTCCTGGCAAGGCACCACAAGTCCCAGCAAGCAGCACTTTAGAGCAAGATCATGGACCCCTACCTGAAGGAGCATCTGTGCAGACACCACAAGTCCCAGGAGGCAGGTCATCTCAGCAGGACTGTGGACTCTTACCTGAAGGTACTGGTGCACATCTGGGGGCTCAGGATGTAAGTGTGTGGGACAGTCTGGACTCTGCTGTGCAGGACATCACTGATAGTGGCTGTAATAACACTGTGGACTCTGCTGTGCAGGACTCTGCTGCCACTGACTATCCATCTAATGTGTCTGAGATTATAGATAATCCTGTATATAATAATGGTGCAGCAGGGGAAAGTGTTTCTCATTCTGGGGGGGATCCTTCACCATCTATGGCGTCAGACCCCTCTACAGTCCAGTCTCTGGAGTCTGGTGATATCATAGACATAGAGATTGATGGTGGGGCGGACACAGCACAGTCCAATGTACAGGACTTTCCCCCTCTACATACTCACATAGTAACAGAACCTCGTAGTGCAGGTGCTCAGCAGCCCACACAGCGCCCACAGACACGCCAAGATGGCGGATCTGGCCATACCTCCTCGGGGAATGCCTGGAGCCGCGGTGCTCCATCTTTTACATCGAGCACGAACTATACAGGCCAGGCTTTCAAGAGGAGGAATGTAGTCAGGTTTAGGCACAGAGGTGCCAAGGAAGATCTGCCTGATAGAAGGTTTGTGGTCAGAGGGCTCCTATGTACCCAGATGGGCTTCCTGCCGACTGACATCCTGGCAGTGATAAACCTTCCTGACCGCCAGGGGTATGATGTCAGCTTTAAGTTGATGTCTGATCTGGACCGTTTCTGGGATAATCTCACTAGGTTTAGAGATACTGAGGGTTGGAATAAGTTCAGCTTCATCCCCATCTCTAGGCCAGATACGGCAAGTGTCACCATTGTATTCTGGAATGAGGCCGTTCCCCCTCAGGACATTGTCATCTGGCTCAGGAGACACTGCGACCTAATGTCTGATCTAACTAAGAACAGGGACGAAGACGGGATCTGGACTGGTGGGTGGAAGGTCCTGGTTAAGTTACATCACCACAACAACATAACCCAACATCTGCCCAACTCATTCTTTATTGGCCGAGAGAAAGGCGTCTGCTTTTATGCGGGTCAGCCACGCAGATGCTTTAGGTGTGGGAAGGCCGGACATATAGCGAGCGTGTGCACCATGGTAAAGTGCAGCCTCTGTAATGAAATGGGCCACGTGAGCGCTACCTGCCAAAACATTAGATGTAACCTGTGTGGTAAGATGGGTCACCCCCACAGGGACTGTCCTGATGCTTGGCATATCCTCCGTAGGGATATCCCTGATGAGGACTTGCTGGCAGCGGCTGATAACATACAGGAGGAGGAGGAGGCGCTGTTGTCAGGGTCAGTAGTCACTGAGTCAGAGCCCCAAACAGATACAGGTGATACCACCCAGGACCAAGCCCAGTCAGGACCCACTGAGGCGACCATGGAGGTTGTTGAGCAGGTTGTACAATCCTCAGTGGCCATCTCTTCTCCTACCCAAAAACCCACCAGTACTAAGAGAAGAAAGAAAGATAGATCCAGCCGTAAGCCTGAGGGTGAGTGGACCACTGTCCAAAAACCAACTAAGATGAGATTGGATAGAACGGGCGATGTTACTGCAACATCAAATAGATTTAGGTCCTGTCAGAGACCGAAGCAGAAATAGACAGAGAAATCATACGAATGATGGAAGAGTTTGATGATGAACCAGAGGGCGATCCACCCACTAAAAGGAGACCCCGCCGAGCTGAGGTACAGTCTGAATCAGACATTGAGACCGCAGGTCACCAGGACAGCTCTGATTCTGATCTATAACAATGGGGTCCATCTCTCTGTTTCTTGTATTCCTACTTGTTCTGATGGAAGATTTCTATCTTAACATCATCTCCAGTAATGTTAATAGTATCAGAGCAAGGAGGACAAGACACGCAGTCTATGAACATTTGAAATATCTTGATGCAGATGTCTATTTCTTGCAAGAAACCCGTTTAAATAGTCTAGGGCTATTACGAGAAGCAGAGAGAGAATGGCAGTCTGGCCCATCCTTCTGGTCACTGGCTGTGGAACCTTGTGCCGGTGTTTCTATACTTTTTAACACCAGAGATGTCACCATACATAGATTAACCGAGGTATTGATGGGGAGGTGCCTGGTTCTAGAAGTTACCATCCGAGGCAGAAGGCTCCGACTCATCAATAGCTATGGTCCTCAGTCAGTGACTGAAAGGGCACATCTGTTTGATGACGTAAAGCAGTACCTCTTTACATCTGTTCCTGTAGTCATGGCAGGGGACTTTAATGCCACCATGTCATCCAGTGATAGACCTACTGGTAGACCTCTCACCAGGGACTGCAAGGTCTTAAATACAGTTATTACACAGGCTGGTATGTCTGATGTGTTTACTCAGGGTGGTAGGAAACCAAAATTCACCTACTCCTGCGCTGGTAGATGCAGTCGGATAGACTTAGCTCTGGTGAGTCCTTCTGAGAATGTTAGTGAGAAAACTGAAAAGACAGTCCCTTATTCTGACCATCTGGCCTTGTACTTTTGTTTGGGCGCCACAAAATGCCTTGATATTGGCAGAGGCCTATGGAAACTCAATTCCAGCCTCTTGGACGATGACTATGTCCAGAGTTGTGTCCACTCTCTATTTCAGAACCAGCTTGAGAGAGTCGACTTCTATGGCAACATGGCAGACTGGTGGGAGGATGTCAAGGAGGAGATCAGATCCCTCTTAAGGAAACTGTCAGTTAAGAAGGGGAAGAGTAAGTATAGCCAGTATCTCAGGCTGCGGAAAGAATTAGAGTCACTCTATTCGGCGGGCGGGGATAACCAACATGTGATTGACCGGCTGAAATCTGAGATAAGTCAGTATCAGTACCGCAGGTATACATCCCTGGTTCTTGAACGGGATTATGGGTCCTTAGGGGCGCCTGATCCATTTGAGAATTGCAAGGAGCGGGTGGCAAATAAATCGGTCACAGGTCTCACTGACTCCCAGGGTGTTTTACAGGAATCTCGGGAGGGTATCCTGGGGGTGGTGAGATCTTACTATGCTGACTTGTTTCAGAAGAAGGTTTTGGATAGAGAGAAGGTGGCTCAATTCTTGGAGGCAACTCCGGGTCCTGATACCGATGATTTGGACTTTTCTCCTATGACAGTGGAATTAACGGTGGAGGAGGTTAAAGAGGCCATAGATAAGTTACATCTGAAGAAGGCACCAGGTCCAGATGGTATAACAGCTGAGTTCTACAAAAAATTCCGAGACCTCTTAGCTCCAGTCCTCGTGGATGTCTACAAAACTAGTCTAGAAAATCACCTGATGCCTCCATCCATGAGAGTGTCCTCCTTGATTCTGCTGTCTAAAGGTAAAGAGCCTACTGACATCAAGAACTGGAGGCCGATTGCCCTCTTGAATGTTGACAGGAAGATTCTTGCAAAGATTCTGTTCTCTAGGTTAGTTTGTTTGTCCCCGGCACTGTTGGCAGGCTCTCAGTTTGGCACAGTTAAAGGGCGGAACATCTCTGGAGCAGTTATCTCGATAAGGGAGATGTTTGAGAGATGTAAAGCTCTGAGGTGTGGGAGATATGTTGTGAGTCTTGACCAGGCTAAGGCCTTTGACAGAGTAGACCATGAGTATCTATGGGCCACTTTGACAAAGTACGGGATTCCGGGACAATTTATAGATTGGCTGAGAACTTTGTATTGTGAGGCGGAGAACTTTCCTCTGATCAATGGGTGGCAGGGTGACACTTTTGGGGTTGAGGCAGGGGTGAGACAAGGTTGCCCACTGAGTCCATTGCTGTATGTGTTTGCCATAGACCCGTTTCTTAGGTCACTGCAGGAGTGTGATTTTCAGGGGGTTCCGGTTCCCCACTGCTTGCCTCTGAGAGTTGTTGCCTATGCAGATGATGTGACTGTGGTGATATCTGAGCCTCGTGAGGTGGAGATGTTGTCTGCGGCCATCAGAAGTTACTCAGAGGCCTCAGGGTCTCTGGTCAACCTTGAAAAGAGTCAAGCTCTCTGGACGGGTCATACTGATCCTATTTTTGATCTGCCACAGTTTGCCCAGGCCTCCTCCTATATTAAGATCCTTGGGGTGAAATTTGGGAGGGATGATAATGCCAGACTAAATTGGGAAGACAAGTTGGAATCCGGAAATGCAAAGGTTCAGCGATGGAAGAACTGGAGGCTGACCTATAGAGAAAGGGTTAAAATGGTGAAGACTTACCTGGTCCCTGTCTTCTTGTACGTCTCTGTTGTCTTTCCTTTGCCAGAATCTTTCTCCGCTAGGCTCTTTAGCCTGTTTTTCCAACTTTTGTGTGGTAACAGGTTAAACCCAGTAAAAAGAGGGATAACCTACCTACAGAGGAGAGAGGGTGGGCTGGATATGTTAAATCCAAGGGTGTTCTTTGACTCCATATTTCTAAAAGTAAATTTTGGTTGTCTGGACTCAAACAACAGCTCCCTGTGGGTTAATAGTATCAGGGACTGGATTTTGTCTTTTGCAGAATCCTGGGTGCGAGGCGGCAGCCTTAAGAGGGGTCGATTGTCTCATAGCTACCTCCCCCAGTATCTGGTCTATGGCCTGAAGTGTGTCAGGACGTGGAAGCTGGAGTTGACTTACATTGAGAGTAATACCAGGAGAGACATATACTCCAGGGTATGTAAGGCTTTCTTCTACTCCTGTCTTGCTCTAAGAGACTGTATAACATCCACTCTCCAAGAAAGTCTTAAACTCCTCAAAAGCAGAAGACTCCCAGCCAAATTCTTTGATACTGCCTGGTTGTCACTACATGGTAAACTCTTTGTTAGGGGAAACTTAAAATTCTTAAGTGTGCTGGATAGGAAGTGTCCCCTGGGCTGTCAGCAGGAGGAGACCATGGAACATTTCATTACTGAATGCTGGGGAGGGAGGAAGATATGGGAGGAAGTGTCCAGCAGGTTATCCATCTCCATACTAGAAACCCTGACATACCCCAACATAATCTATGGGGTCCCATCCAACAACACTGGTATAGATAGAGGAACCATGTATCTGATCATTACTGTCATCAAATATTATCACTGGCACGCAAGAACCCGAGTCTCCATATTCAGCGAGAATTTTGACCATGAACTCGTAGTCAGACAGATATTATCTGAGCTCAGGTGGATAAAATCACTGGAGATAAAGAGAAACCAGAGAGACAGAAGACTATGGAGGAATGTGGATATGGTTTAAGTTTGGTCATTTATTTTTACCTTGTGTTCTGTTTTTTTATTTATTTATTTATTCCCAACAGGTGTGGACTCTTTAAGTTGATTCTGCTTTAGATATTTTCTGCTTGATCCTTCTTTGTACATACAAAATGTATGAAATAATTGAAAGAATTATTGTTTAATTGTATTTATGTTGGTTTTTACTTTAATAAAAATTGCCTCCTATGTACAAGAATATAACTACTATAATACTGCCTCTATGTACAAGAATATAACTACTATAATACTGCCCCTATGTACAAGAATATAACTACTATAATACTACCTGCTATGTACAAGAATATAACTACTATAATACTGCTCCTATGTACAAGAATATAACTACTATAATACTACCTCCTATGTACAAGAATATAACTACTATAATACTGCTCCTATGTACAAGAATATAACTACTATAATACTGCTCGTATTTACAAGAATATAACTACTATAATACTACCTATGTACAAGAATATAACTACTATAATACTGCTCCTATGTACAAGAATATAACTACTATAATACTACCTCCTATGTACAAGAATATAACTACTATAATACTGCCTCCTATGTACAAGAATAGAACTACTATAATACTACCTCCTATGTACAAGAATATAACCACTATAATACTGCCTCCTATGTACAAGAATATAACTACTATAATAATACTCCTATGTACAAGAATATAACTACTATAATACTGCAAAAAAAAAAAAAAATAAACCCCCCTATGTACAAGAATAGAACTACTATAATACTACCTCCTATGTACAAGAATATAACTACTATAATACTCCCCTATGTACAAGAATATAACTACTATAAACTACTCCTATGTACAAGAATATAACTACTATAATACTGCCCCTCCTATGTACAAGAATATAACTACTATAATACTGCCTCCTATGTACAAGAATATAACTACTATAATACTGCCTCCTATGTACAATAATATAACTACTACCTCCCCCTTGTAATAATATAATTACTATAATACTGCTCCTATGTACAAGAATATAACTACTATAATACTACTCCTATGTACAAGAATATAACTACTATAATACTACCTCCTATGTACAAGAATATAACTACTATAATACTGCTCCTATGTACAAGAATAGAACTACTATAATACTGCTCCTATGTACAAGAATAGAACTACTATAATACTGCCCCTATGTACAAGAATATAACTACTATAATACTACTCCTATGTACAAGAATATAACTACTATAATACTACCTCCTATGTACAAGAATATAACTACTATAATACTGCTCCTATGTACAAGAATAGAACTACTATAATACTGCTCCTATGTACAAGAATATAACTACTATAATACTGCCTCCTATGTACAAGAATATAACTACTATAATACTGCTCCTATGTACAAGAATATAACTACTATAATACTGCCCCTATGTACAAGAATATAACTACTATAATACTGCCTCCTATGTACAAGAATATAACTACTATAATACTACATCCTATGTACAAGAATATAACTACTATAACACTGCTCCTATGTACAAGAATATAACTACTATAATACTGCTCCTATGTACAAGAATATAACTACTATAATACTACCTCCTATGTACAAGAATATAACTACTATAATACTGCTCCTATGTACAAGAATATAACTACTATAATACTGCCACCCATTTATAAGAATACAATTATACCACTGGTTTTCTCAGTACGTGATGTAGGTTCTTAGTCCCCCTCACATATTTTTGAGCAGTAATATAGCGCACCCTGTACGGTCTATTTGCAGTGCAGTGTATGGAGACAGAGCGTCCTTCCACAGACCGCAGATTGCATGATAGCAGTGATTGGTATCTGTATCCGGGACGTGCCTGGTAAATCCCTGTGATTGTGAGCTATGTAGTTGTGTTTTGCTCTGGCCACATAGGTTTATATTGCATTTTCCGCCACATGGTAACAATTGTGGGCCAATTATGAGGCAGCGCGCCGGCGGTGTCATATTCAGGACAGTCAGTGTATGGTCTGGACTTATCTTATTAGTCGGGAAATTAAAATTCTGTTAATAGATCTTCTTCCTTGCATATAAATGACTGTATTTAGACTGTGAGCAGGATTTAGTAATGCAGAGGATATTAGTGCTGATATTTGACATATTATGCAGGACAATGGAGAGTGATGAACCGGGAATATAGGACATTATATTTTTGTGCACAGTACAACGGGGAAGGGGGGTTAAAGGGGTAATCCAGTCATGGAGGATCCGTATACTGGAGATATATACAAGTCATCATGGACTCCATGAGCTTAGATAACACTGCTCTATGTATGATCAGAATTTACAGGGTAAGTTCAACAAAATTTAGTCTTCATGGCCGTTCCCTCTTTTACTAAAGTCTTACCCTTTAGGGGGGTGAAACGCTGTCGATCCCCCACTGATCTAATATTGCCTGAGCATAGGTCACCAGTATCAAAAATACAGAGCTCCCCTTTAACTCAGGATCACTACTACTCCTCAGTACACCTAGCTCTACTTCTCTGGTGGATAAAATGGGACCAGATACAGTATTTTGCTGCAGAGGTTTCCTGGATATTAGATCTTTTGCTGATGTGTTGATAAAAATTCCAACGTTCAAGTCTTAAAATACATTTTTCTTGGTATTGGGGCCACCAGGTGGCGCTGTGTTTCACTGGTTCTCCTTAAAATCTATCAAATTGCTAGAACAATAGATATTTCCATTATTTTCTGGCATTGTTATCCGAAAGAACAACCTTCGCAGACTTAAAGTATTACTGGCCATGCTCCGTTAAATGGGATTATAGTTGGGATCGTAGCTTTTTCTAGAAGAATCCGTCCACGCTTCTAATCATCTAATTACCATCCCGTCATGAACCATCTCGCTTATTGATATGCTCCGCCAGCATCGTAGCCTCTGCTCATTTCTTACTGTCTGATACGCTTTCCTATCTTGTTAGCTTGTTACTAGGTAGTTCCTTGGGGTCACTTTGTTTGTGTTCCCGACTTCACATTTTGTTCTTGAGAGCTGAACAGAGAATATGACCCTTGGAGACAGAAATAAAAGTTCCGTAATATGTAATGCAGTTTATTACGGGGCATGTGAGACAATACATGTGAGTAAATTACGCCTGAATGTTCTAATGAGAAACTTCAGCTCTGAACAGATGTTCTCCGTAATGAGAACCGATGGTTCCTCAGCTTTTCTTGAACAACTAGCTATGATCTGGTTTCTGCAATACTCAAACATTTCCTATAGGACTCTATCTTTACCATTACTAAGCCTAGTTTAGGTGCTCAACTAGCTCCAGAACATTCGTGTTCTAAACTAGATGAGTATTTGGTTTCCTGGAGAATGTCCAGTGGTGGTGAATCCAGAAATATGTTGGAGGTATGGTTCTTATGGGAGAAAATTAAATATACTAGAGAGGCTACATCTACAAGGCGGGTATTCTACAGTAAGAAGGTCAGGAAGAACCAGGATATTATGCCATATATGTAACGTAGTCAAGACAAATCTAGAAATGGAGGTCAGAGAGGATCAGGATGTGGTACAATGGAGAATGTGAAGAGAAGGCAAGCAAGACAGGTCACTACAGATCTAGCTCAGGAAGTCAAAAAGTCATTATTAAATATACCAAGGAGGCTCTATCTACCAGGTATTCCAGAGTATGAAGGTCGGACTGAACCAAGATATTGGGGGCGTAGATGTAATGAAGTCAAGACAAGTCTAGAAATGGAGGTCAATAATAATAGTCCTTTAACAGTCCCACAATGGGGAAAGTCAGTGTGTTACAGCAGCAAAGATAAGCAGATACAAATACAACATGTACAGGAATGTTCCAAGGTAAGAGGCATTACATTGATAGCAGACAGACAGATAAGAAGTAGCAGAGGAGGGGGGGATATCACAAACAGAAAGATATTTCAGTTCTCTGTGTGTAATGATCTCCGCTTAGCTCGGTGTTGGTTGTACAGCCTAACCGCGGTGGGGAGGAAAGACTTCCGATAGCGCTCCTTCTCACACCTAGGGTGGAGCAGTCGGTCACTGACAGTACTGCCCAGCGCGATCACAGTCTCAGGCATGGGATGGGAGTTATTCTCCCGCATGGAGCTCACCACGGACAGTATCCTTCTGTCACCCACCACCTGCACTGGGTCCAGTGGGCTCCCCAGGACAGAGCTGGCCCTTCTAATCAGCTTGTTCAGCTTGTCAAGTTTATTTCTGTCCCTGATTGATATACTACTGACCCAGGATATCGGGGGCGTACATATAATGTAGTCAAGACAAGTCTAGAAATGGAGGTAAAACATGATCAGGATGTGGTGAAATGGAGAATCTGAAGAGAAGTCAAACAAGCCAGGTCACTACAAGTCAAGCTCAGGAAGTCAAAAAAATCATTATAAAATATACCAAGTAGGCAATATCTACCAGGTATTCCAGAGTATGAAGGTCGGGCTGAACCAGGATATTGGGGGCGTAGATGTAATGTAGTCAAGACAAGCCTAGAAATGGAGGTCAAACAAGACTAGGATGTGGCACTATGAGTACAAGAAGTCAAAAAGTCATTATCAAATATACCATGGAAGATAGATCAATGAGCCTGGCATTCCATAATGTCATGAAACAGGCCTTGTGTCAATAGTAAGGTCAGGCAGAATGGAGATAGTAGTAGGCGTAATATTTTTGTAGTCAAGTGTCTACAGTGGAGAATCTGAAGTTTAGTCCCATCGCTACTGGTCAAGCCCAAGAGTAATCCAAAAACAAATCATGGTAAAAATATCCAGTGTGGGGTTAATGTAAATAAGCCGCCTAATACTTTGATGGGCCAGATGTTGGCACATTCAGAATTGGTAGCATCTGGGAAGGAGACCGAGGACTTAGGTCCTAATAGGTAAGATCATGACACTAGTGTATGGATAGCTAAGCGTAATGAGAATTGTAGCAACAAAACAAACCTGAGAACTAAAAGACAATAGTCTGAAGTTGTCTCATAGAGGTCTATGTGAGAGACATACTCGGTGGAATTTATCAATCTCTATGGCATAGAGGGATGATATTGTGGTGCACATTTTGCCCTTTCTTGTGCCAAACGTGCGCCACAACCCCCGTTCTGAATCTCACTTGCCACAGTGCGTTAATGTGGGCAGGGTTGGACGGACCCAGACAGGGATGCCTCAACCCAACACTTATTAGTTTTCGGGTGTGAGTTATAATGGAAATCTATGTCAGTTCCCGAATTGGCGTAGATCTCCATTCTGGCGCATGGGTGATGTCAGTATTGTGTGCAATGAGGGAGTCGTGATACACCAATGGTGGGGAACTGGTTAATGGCGGACTTGGAGATACATAGTGAAGAACTTAAGCTCTCAGTATCTCAGGAAGATTGAGCTTTAGTTTAATGCCCTTGATTTATAACACTAAGATTGGATTTAGGATAAATTCCCTCTTATAAACCATCAGTAATCCGCGGCTCCCGCTGCCTGGATCCCATCTAGCGGCCGATAGAAAGCATCTGTAGATGACAAGGCGACTTCTCCATTGAGTCATGAGCTAGTAATTGATTGGTTAATAATGACACAGGACGCATCTGTCTGGCTTTACGGGGCCTTGTTGTTATTGAAGGCTGCAGCGTAATAAGAGACAATCCTCGATCCCTGCACCGTATATATCACAGCTGGGATGACATATTGTTGAATGGGGCACTGCGGTGTCTGGAGTGGAGACAACATCAGAGATGAGCAGCGCAGCCTTGTAATAAGACCTGGCGTTTCGAGATTCTCCGATGAACGAGCATTTTACTATATTCATAGATATGACTGACAGAATCTGGTTGGTTGTTGACTGACTACTATACGGTGGGGTAGATAAGCTAATAAAAATGCGTAATTGGCGGCAAAAAACTGGCGTAGATGGGTGTTATCTTTGCCATACAGACTTTTCTTGCTTAAAGATGCGCCACATCCCCTTTGTTCTGCGCCTTGCTCGCCAATTACTATAAATGGGGGGGGGGGGGGGTTGGTGGAAGCGTTTTTGAAATCGCAGCTTATCCGCTGCGGATTTTTTTCTTTCTTAGCAAGAATCCCATCCACTTTGTAGGCACTGTAAAACACTGAGTTTTTTGTCGCTCCGTTTTCGCAACGTGTGGCTCTGGCCTTCTATAAGAAATCTAGGTTAGTTTCTATGTGTTTTAGAAACATACAGCAGGTAGGGGTTGTTGAAAAAGGGGTGGAGCATAACATGCAAAATTGTGTGGCAAAAAATGCGCCAACATTTTGGAAAATGTGTCAAAATTTTCGCCATGTTTGGTGGAAACTAAACCTGTCTAAGTTTGTACTATCTAAAAGACAGTGCGGGAGATTTATCAAACAAAAGGCTCCTGAATTCTGGTGTAATTTGCACCAAACCATTATATAGCCCAAACTGCAGATTACACACCCCTAAAGCCCTTTTCACATCATTTATATATTTATAAAAGTCCTGATTTCTCAACAGCGGAATGGGTGTCTGCAATAAGAAAACCTTATCTCCAACCCTACAAGCTACTGTGTTTATCTTTTATATGCAGCTGCCACTAGAGGGAGCCTAGGAGCTTACTGTATACTGTTTATATATTGCAGTAGAATTCTACACTCCCCCTAGTGGTCATTTTTGTCAATGAATGCATGATAAATAGATGTCTGTTTACACACACGTCTACATAGATTGATTCAGAGGCCCATCCCCAAACATGAATCTTTACAAGTTTCTTTACAAATATGGAAGACTGGGTCGAACCCTACTCAGACATCATAATGAAAGTGGGGTGCCATACTTCCTTATAATTGCCATTTTTAGACAGTTTTACAACCCTATATACAATCATATAACCTATAGCATCCTAGGACTACTCCATTAAAAAGCACACATCATACTACCTTATAGTTTCCACATAATACCGCAATACACTGTACTGTCTATCACCACTACATAATGCTGGATGGTTGTAGTTTCCTCTTAGGGGTTCTGTCTTGGGTATCGACCAATTTGCAGTCTACAAAAAAGATTTAGATAAGATATGGACCTTTTGGATCAGTCTAACCCTAAACACGAGATATATACGGAGAAAATCTCTTCATCTATTGCTATCCTGCTGTTGTGGCCGCCGCCGATAACAGCAGGAGCTTATTCTATGGACTGTTATAATATAATGTCATCTGCTGCGATAATGATGTGGTATTTATGCTGGTAATAACAATGCCGTAAAGCCTATAATTTCACAATCCATAGTACTACATAATTTACACATTGTTCTCTGTAATGTCACGTATATAACACTCTGCCTGCAGATTCATAAGCTTCATTCAGGAGGATAACAAGTGTCTCCACCCAAGATGCAGAATTTACATTTGTAGCAGCGGGCTGGCCGTAGAACACTAAGGTCTCGTAGCGATGATGGTTTCTTAAAGGAACACTAAAGAAATTGTCTAAAAATAGATAAAGCACCTCCTTCCTTTGCATCCTCCTTGTCTTTGATGCTACTTTGTCTCTTATTACAACCAAGAAATAGAATGATATAGAGAAATCTTCATTCTGTGTCAAGGTGCTCAGCCATGTCTTCTCACTGTTTGGTGTCTGCAGCAGGAGCCTCCCCCCCAGCCTTATCTACCATAGGACACAAAGATTGTGTTCTCAGCAATATTTCTAGAAAACTTTTTGTTTTAGGATCATGCAGAAAACGCTGCAGACTGATAAACATGGAGGGTGAGATGATCTTCCGTTTACCTGTATGATTTATTTGTAGGTTTAGTGCCACCTTTTAAAGGTATTTGCCCTCATAGAAAGTGACATATCAAACAGGTAGGTACTCCAGTGTTCCATTTCCCCATTGCTTGCTATCAGGGGGGAAGAGAAGTGACAACCACATAGGGCAAAATGTTGTGTTGTGTGGTTGTGGGCCTAGCAGTGGATATGACTAGGCACAAAACTAAAGAGAACAGGCCCATGTCTACTTTTTATTGCATAGTAAACTTGGGTTATCATGACAAATACAAGTCATAGCAAAAATATATTTGTAAATTTGCTGAGATTCAGATTGAATTGAAGATGTTTGATGGTGGGTTCACGGTATAAAAAGTTCCCGGTTGGGTTCCCGATGTCAAAAGTTGGACCTGTTGAAAGATGTCTAGGTGGCCACCAAACCTGTAGTTAGGAATCTGGATTGAACCTACTTGTAATCCAGTATAGTTCTACATCAAATAATCTCAAGGGACAAACTTTTTGATATTTTTGTGTGTAGTCTTTGGGGAAAGTTGAAAGGAACTTGACTTGCCAAAAGTGACCATTATAGACCAGTCTTCTGATGTTTGTGGCCAACCATAGTTTTGAGCTGATCGTACACAGATGTTGAGGAGATAAAGACCAAGTAGTCAGATGTCAACTGTCCAATCCTTTTGTCCTCGAGGAGATAAGCCGCCTGAACCTTTGGACAAACTTATTCTTCTCATTCATGACACAAGGCAACTGATTTATCAAGAGCGGTATTTTACACGATGGTCTTGATAATCCTACCCCGCTGGAATTTGCACCTAAATTATGTCATGTACACCTCATCATAAATTAGGTATGCCCTTTGGGTTCATGTGCCTAAACAGAACCAGTTCCTTGCTGGTGTAGATTTTTGTCATTGTATATGCTAGACAATTGGAGTAAATGATAATAAATATGACGGAGCCGATAATCTTATGCTCACCACGCCCTGTTTGGTGAAAATAGCGTGCAGGGCACAAAATGTAAAAAGTTACAATTTTTGAGCCAAAATTCTTGCACAAAATTTTTTTCATGATTTTAATGCCAAGACCACATTAGTAATGTCAAAGTGAGAGCAACATACAAAGCTAATATCAGTAACTCACACCTATAGTCCCTCAAGAGCAAGACTTTATGGGGAAGCCCACCTGGCCACCACACAAGGTCATGTGATCATTCTTTGTCTTCTACTAATCTGTAAAATGTTGGATTTGTGCAGGGAGAGCCACAACATTTCACTAAAATTACCAAATTTTTTGGCAACTTCATGCTAAATCAACAATCTCATCTGTAATGTGTATATGTTTTATATTGGTCTAACCAGTGCTCAGGTTCTTCTTGGCTCAGACTAGACAGACGTTCATCTTCCAAAACAAGTGGTTGCTTTATCCTAATTATTAATGGTGTGATAACAATCGCTCTGCTTATACTTCCTTGTGTTTGTTGACCTTGCCTATAGTTGAGGTAGGTGTAAAGCTTGTGTTGTAACAATATCGGCCCAACCTTGTATAGTAGATCAACCCTGTTGTTTATATAAGTATTATAATGCCCACTTAAGCTGTTTTTGTGACCTTTTTCGGGCTGTGTTTTCATCCCTCCCTGTTCATGTATCTACGTGCACCGACAACTTGTGGAATTTTTAGGGGAAACCACATGCAAAGCCCCAGGCTAAACCCTTGACTTTTTTCCAATGCATTTCGGAGTTCCTATCCCAGCTAGGGCTCACAATCTAATCTTTGTATCTCTAGATGGCTCTAGGATAGCTAAATGATTATCTGGCTTAGGGTAAGGATACACGTTCAGGTTTTGTTGATGCAGTTTTTGAAGCCAAAAACAAGAGTGAATTGGAAAAAAGAGAAGTAGCCTGTGTCCTTTATAGGTTCTCACTATTTATGACCCAGTCCTGGTTTTGGCTTTGAAAACTGCATCAACAACGTGCGTCCTTACTCTAAATAGTATCAGCCCTACCTAAACTTGACTATTTGGTTTACAAAAATAAGTGGGTACCAGACACTACTGGGTTGGCTTAAGGCCCTATAAACATTATGGCAATGTTGCCCCCAACCCAGTTTTGCCCAGACCAGCAAGCTATCTAATGTCAGGTGAAAAGATGAATTGGGCATGTTATATTTTAGCACCCAGTCTTTTTTTTTTTCAGGGGAGATAAACCAGAACAAGAGGTGTCACCCCTTTTACACCCCTGTCCCTATTTAGAAAACATGCATACTCAGTAGGAGATCAGTTGGAATAGCTGTCAATTGAACATGGTGTACAAAGTGGTTGTCCAAGAGATAACTCTTGATGATCTATCCTTAGGACCTTTGGGGGTCCAACTTCTACTATCCCCTGCAACTGATATGTTTTCCAAAAGGTAAGTAGGTCATCCATAGTATACACCAGTACTCCTGAACAACACTTTTAAGCCCTGAAATTTGGAGATAACCTAAACTACTTGATAGTACTAACAGTTTAAAGAAAGACCTTAGGTACATAACTGCTCGGGACTGTTCATGCATACATGGCGCATACTCTGTATAATGGGCTCTAGTAGTCAACTTACTTCATGACGAAAGATTTGAGGAATGGTCCTTTCGAGCAACAGTTATTGAAGGTCTGTGGGCATTTTTACAGTAAGATCAGACAGGTTAAGATCCAGCTTGTTGTAGTCCAGTTTCTCCCAATATCAACCAGTGAACTTAGATATCAGACTGTTGGCCCATTCCCTCAAATTGACTAGATCTTCCAAGAAGAATCTGATAGTTATGTCCACTTTCAGGCATACTCATTGAATGCATAATAGATTTGGTTGCTGATTTACCTATAAGTAGGTTTGTAGTGTTTGGAGAAACGTGGAGAACCTTGGAGAACCTAGGAACCCACACATGGACATGGAGGTCATCCAAACCTCATTAAGTTGTTGTCCTTATTGTAATCCTCCTGAGGGCTCGAGTGCTTCAAAGTAACAGTGTTGGTGGCTATAGGGCCAACCAGAGGTTGAAGAGATGTATCCATAGATCTTTTGGGATTCAGAGCCAAGAGAAGAGGTGACAGTAGATTTTGGGCCCCCTATTATTTTCTTGACCGAATAAATCAGAAGATGACACCCGAAGCCAAAAACCTAGTTGTGTCTCTACATAAAGTACTCATTTGGACTGCTGTTCCTCTTGACTCCCCAATATACAAACATTTTCAGCTCGGCAGAGGGGAATAAGAAGAGTATGACAAAGACTTATCTCATGTAAGAATAAAATATAGGATATGAAATCCATAATGTCTGATCCTTCTTTCTTCCCAATGGCAGATGGGTCTGGACACTCCTATACTGTATGGATTGGTTGACTTTCATCTGATGTGTATGGGGCACATTTAGACTACCCAGTCCGTATATGTAGCTGAGATGGTGTGATCTTTTTGGTCCAGGCACTTGGCTAGTCATGTTGTGACATCCTCAATGTCAGCAGCTGTGTCCAGGCTCGTGTCTTTGGACAGTGACATTAATAACCTCATTGATTACTACGCTTTACATAATTTGGCAATGTCAGTAAATAACTTTCCCCCATCGAAAATGTTTTTGATCCAAAAATACAAGAAAAACATGTCACTTCAGCAAATTTTGAGTCCAATTTGCTGTTTATTCAAAGAGTCCTGATATGTGTACCTCAAGATCAGATTATTTTTTACGCTATTGTGAAAAAAGGAAGATTAATGATTTTTGTTAAGCAATATTTTGACAGCTGTTCCCTTTTGTGCTTTTGGCAAGTCAGTGAAACATCTCTTTGAAGTTTAAGTACTCAGTGAAAACAATAAGACGCTTTTCCAAATTTGTAAAATGAATTTATCTTTTGTAGGAAAGTTATGTTAACAATGCTCTGCATTGTGCCTTTTCGGTGGTAAATGTGGTCATGGCTCTGCCACTGCTGGGTGAAAGTGGAATTACATGTTCAGTGGGCGTTATGTGGCGGTTGTTACCTTAAGGGTTAATGATGCTGCCATTCAACTCATTAGTCAGGTCACTTGAGTCAGTCTTTGGAAGGCTCCTAAAGGTGCTTTCAAGGGTTTCCTTCTACCCATCCCATATGTATGTTGGCCCTTTGTGCTGGTTATCTGATGACATTGCATTGACGAGGTCACTCAGTCCTCTTGAAGGCTCCTAAAGGGGCTTTCAAAGGTTTTCTGCCCCACAGTGTGGAATAATGCCCACTAGTAATGGCTCAGTTGGCCATGTGCAGCCATTGTCAGTTGTAGCTTACATGATTTTGCCATTCAGCCACTTGAGTAGGTCGCTCAAGGCTCGAATGGTCCTTAAGAGGCACCAAAAGGCCTTCTCTCCAGTGTGGAATAACGCCCACTTGTAATGTTTCAGTTGGCCCTACATGAGGACTGTCATGGTAAGAGTTGGTGATACTGCCATTCCACTAGTTGACTAGGTCGCTCAAAGCTCTTAAAGACTCCTAAAGGGGCTCTCAAAGGTTTTCTTCTCCCCAAACTGGATTAAAACCCATGTGTGTTGGTTCAATTGGCCCTATGCGGTTGTTGTCAACAGAAGAACTTTCAATTTTGCCATTCAAAAACTTGACTAGGTCACTTAGGGTTCTTGAAGGCTCCTAAAGGGGCTCTCAAAAATCTTCTTCTCACCAATGTGAATTAATAACGACCTGTAACCGTTCAGTTGGCCATATGTGCTGGTTGTCATCTTAAGAGCTGATGATTCTACCATTCATCTGGTTGACTAGCTTACTTAAGGCTCTTGAAGGCTCCTAAAAGGGGTTGCAATGGTTCCATTGACCCCCACGTGGTTGTTGTCAATTGAAGAGCCCATGATTTTGCCATTCAACACCTTGCTCACTCAAGCCTCTTGAAGGCTGCTACATGGGATATCAAAGGTCTTCTCATCAACAGCGTGTGATTCTGCCATTCGACTGAATAGTTCACTCAAGGATCTTGAAAGATTGTAAAAGGGGCTTTTAAAATCTTCAAAAGACTTGAGAGTCCACGATTCTGCGATTCAACTGACCACACCATTACACAGGGTTGGGTTCTTTTTTTGAAGTAGATACTCATCTGCATTTTTAATCTTCACAACTATATTGATGAATTACAGTATAATGGAACACTCAAGATTTCGTGAGCTCACCATATGGTAGAACAGATGTGACAAATTCTCTAAGCTTGTTTATTGCCCAGGGCATCTGTTGTCACTCTCTAAACTTCCCTAACCATCACCTTGGGTGACCTATGGTTCCTATTAAAAAATGGCCATGGTCATCGACCTCAAAAAAGTCCTTTAGTTTAGAACCCATTAACCACAATCAATGTGACTTTGAGAGGAAAGATACTACACTAAGATAGGTATTAGCCACCAGGGAAGGACCACATACCACTAGCAGGCGTGCCAGCAGGGGTGCATGAAGGAACTTTAGAGCTCAGTGGACGTTGAGGAGGCCACACACATATTAGATAATTGTTAGCCGAGCCCACTGATTTTGCTGGGATGGACTGGTCATCTAATATATATGGTGGTGAAAAATTTGGGAGAAAAGAAGAGTTGGGCAGGCTTAATTTTAC
This sequence comes from Leptodactylus fallax, assembly GCA_947044405.1. Lineage (NCBI taxonomy): Eukaryota > Metazoa > Chordata > Amphibia > Anura > Leptodactylidae > Leptodactylus > Leptodactylus fallax. The sequence goes on along the minus strand of CAMRHE010000398.1, from coordinate 1,015,046 downwards.
CATGCCTGATCCTTTGTAAGCCGAAGTTAGGAACACATGCATGGTTGGGCTTGAGCATGCATGTATATGGGGAGGTGGGAACTGTACCCTACAGCTACAGTAAATAGAGTGCAGGACTAGCTTTAGGGATTAGCAAGGGAACTGGAAAAAAACAGATTAAATATCCATACAATACTGTACGTAAATGTATACCATTACTGCTGTGCTCCAGGGGAAACGAGCACAATATCTATCTGCTCCTTTCCCTTTGTGTGAGTATTCGCTTGCTGCTTCCCATCATGTTAGGCTTAAATGAAAACCTGTGTCTGAAAGCCACACTTATCCCCTTTCCACTAAATGCCCCACGACCTGCACTCTCTTCATTTCTGTGGCTTGGCCCGAAAGAGGTGAGCAGTGGTAGAGCATGTGCACCATGACGCCAATCATATAGGGCATTCAGGGTAGTTGTGGGAACCCATTCCAATAATCCCTAGCAGTCCCAGCAGACAGACCCCCAGCAATCAGCTGCAGTCTATGGAGAAACTCTGAAGTGTCCTTCTTCTACAGCGCCACCACAAGGCAAATGTAGAATGGCATAGTAACCCCTTATTTAAGGGAAATTAGATTACCCGTTGCACACCTCCCACCTCTCAGATAACAGAAACCCCACCAATGTCCCCTTTGACTCTGCCCAATTCCACCCAAGCCATCCATGCCCCCACACAGCATTATGCCCACCATTGTACCCTTAGTGCCAGATATATTAGCATGCCACCTTGTGGCCCGCAAACAGTATAACGTAACCCTAGTGACTTCCAAACAGTATAATGTCCCCCTTGTGGACCCCACACAGTACAGTAGAATGCAAAAAATGTAATACTCACCTTGTCCTGTTACCCTGAAGCTATCCACATTGGTCTCTGTTCTTAGAGACTTGGAGCATAAGGCTCAATATAATGATGTGAAGTCTAATATGGCGGCTGCATTACTAGTGGGTGAACAGTGAACCCGGGAACTGAACATTGTTGAAGCCAGGACTACCGCCCACCGCACAGCACAGTGTGACAACACCCAAAATTCAGTTGTGACCAACACCATTTTCTGTGGAATACACTGAATACTGTAGAATTTCTGTAGAATACAATGAATACTGTATATCAATTGATTGACAATGTAGCTGTAGTGGAGCTGAGTTTGGATTTCTATGCTGACATCTCTATTATATAGTATTTAGAACCATCTGCTATAAACACGGCCGGATTATTTCATCACGAGGCACCACTTTAGGGAAACTGACCACGTCGGACATTACTGGTGTAGTTGATGTTGTTGAGAGCTGTAGTCTTGTTTATTCATCATTTATCACCCGGGAAATGTAACGGAAGAGAAAGCTGCAGATTCTTTTCAGTCTTCGTATGCCGTGCGTGCCCCGCGTCCCTGTAAATCACTCCCCGGCACAATGCGTTATGTACTTTTGGAAACTTCCAAAACTGTAATTAGTGAATGACCCACATTAGTCGGAGACAAGCGCAGAATACAAATAGCTGAGGCGTCACTGTGATGGCTGAGCGGAGCCTCATTGGTATGTTCCAGCAGGTCCGGCTGACAATAAATTGCCTTCTACTGCAGTTTCTTGGCTAAATCCCTGGCAACAATCAATTTGGTGCTTTTAAAAAGGGAGATTAAAAGGAAGCAAAGACCTTCGATTCATCTATTTCTGGGCTCCCTCTAATGCATTCATAGGATTTTGCTATAAAAAGTTCTAGAAAAGTTTCAGAGTGAGAGGAAGATTTTTCTTACAGCGATAGATTTACACGTAAAACTTCTGTTGGGCTGTGATTTGGAGGAGCGCTATAATTTTATATACTTCTGCGCGGCGTTCACAAAAGTTGTGTAGTAAATTGGAGGCAGGAAAGGCAACAACACAAGGACCCTGCACTCATTGATATGTGGCACAGGTCATCGTACAACTTCCCGGCTCATCATTTATTTTGTTTCACAATGTGCCCGAAACGTGACAGAAGCCAATAGTAGTAAACAAGAAAGCGGTATTACCTAGAATAGTCAACCAGTGTCCTAATTTAGACCGGTCACCCCAACTAGTCAGGGGCCCTCAGAATTCCTATTTACAAGAACCGACCACAGTCTATATGCAAATGCTGCAGACCTCTATGCATTGGATAAGGAATAACTGCTATATCAATGGGGTCCGACTGATGGAACCCCACCAATATCAAGCGTCTAAATTCACCCATATGAATGAAGCAGTGGTTGGATATGCACTGTCTATAGGACTGATGAAGAAAGCTGAACACTTACTAGGATAACTTACTATTACTGAAATACCCATCTAGGTTTTCCGGGCCCCCATCGCACAGCTGAGTCAGCTGCCTCCGTGCGCTGGAAGCTAAATGAATGGACAGAGATAGAAGCAGCTCTGCCCCTAGTTACTAATAGAAGCAGAGCTGAAGTACCCCAATGTCACTGCTATATGGTGGACTGTAGTTCTGAAAGAAAATGACTACTATAATACTACCTCCTATGTACAAGAATATAACTACTATAATACTGCTCCTATGTACAAGAATATAACTACTATAATACTGCTCCTATGTACAAGAATATAACTACTATAATACTGCTCCTATGTACAAGAATATAACTACTATAATACTGCTCCTATGTACAATAATATAACTACTATAATACTGCTCCTATGTACAAGAATATAACTACTATAATACTGCCCCTATGTACAAGAATATAACTACTATAATACTGCTCCTATGTACAAGAATATAACTACTATAATACTGCTCCTATGTACAAGAATATAACTACTATAATACTGCTCCTATGTACAAGAATATAACTACTATAATACTACCTCCTATGTACAAGAATATAACTACTATAATACTGCTCCTATGTACAAGAATATAACTACTATAATACTGCCCCCTATGTAGAAGAATATAACTACTGTAAAACTGCCCCCTATGTACAAAAATATAACTACTATAATACTACCTCCTATGTACAAAAATATAACTACTATAATACTGCTCCTATGTACAAGAATATAACTACTATAATACTGCTCCTATGTACAAGAATATAACTACTATAATACTACCTCTATGTACAAGAATATAACTACTATAATACTGCCCCCTATATACAAGAATATAACTACTATAATACTGCCTCCTATGTACAAGAATATAACTACTATAATACTGCCCCCTATGTACAAGAATATAACTACTATAATACTGCCCCCTATGTACAAGAATATAACTACTATAATACTGCCCCCTATGTAGAAGAATATAACTACTATAATACTACCTCCTATGTACAAGAATATAACTACTATAATACTGCTCCTATGTACAAGAATATAACTACTATAATACTGCCTCCTATGTACAAGAATATAACTACTATAATACTGCCCCCTATGTACAAGAATATAACTACTGTAATACTGCTCCTATGTACAAGAATATAACTACTGTAATACTGCTCCTATGTACAAGAATATAACTACTATAATACTGCCCCTATGTACAAGAATATAACTACTATAATACTGCTCCCTATGTACAAGAATATAACTACTATAATACTGCTCCTATGTACAAGAATATAACTACTATAATACTGCTCCTATGTACAAGAATATAACTACTATAATACTGCTCCTATGTACAAGAATATAACTACTATAATACTGCTCCTATGTACAAGAATATAACTACTATAATACTGCTCCTATGTACAAGAATATAACTACTATAATACTGCTCCTATGTACAAGAATATAACTACTATAATACTGCTCCTATGTACAATAATATAACTACTATAATACTGCTCCTATGTACAAGAATATAACTACTATAATACTACCTCCTATGTACAAGAATATAACTACTATAATACTGCTCCTATGTACAAGAATATAACTACTATAATACTGCCCCTATGTAGAAGAATATAACTACTGTAATACTGCCCCCTATGTACAAAAATATAACTACTATAATACTACCTCCTATGTACAAAAATATAACTACTATAATACTGCTCCTATGTACAAGAATATAACTACTATAATACTGCTCCTATGTACAAGAATATAACTACTATAATACTACCTTATGTACAAGAATATAACTACTATAATACTGCCCCCTATATACAAAAATATAACTACTATAATACTGCCTCCTATGTACAAGAATATAACTACTATAATACTGCCCCCTATGTACAAGAATATAACTACTATAATACTGCCCCTCCTATGTAGAAGAATATAACTACTATAATACTGCTCCTATGTACAAGAATATAACTACTATAATACTGCTCCTATGTACAAGAATATAACTACTATAATACTGCTCCTATGTACAATAATATAACTACTATAATACTGCTCCTATGTACAAGAATATAACTACTATAATACTGCTCCTATGTACAAGAATATAACTACTATAATACTGCTCCTATGTACAAGAATATAACTACTATAATACTGCTCCTATGTACAAGAATATAACTACTATAATACTGCTCCTATGTATAAGAATATAACTACTATAATACTGCCCCTATGTACAAGAATATAACTACTATAATACTGCCCCTATGTACAAGAATATAACTACTATAATACTGCTCCTATGTACAAGAATATAACTACTATAATACTGCTCCTATGTACAAGAATATAACTACTATACTACTGCTCCTATGTACAAGAATATAACTACTATAATACTGCTCCTATGTACAAGAATATAACTACTATAATACTGCCCCCTATGTACAAGAATATAACTACTGTAATACTGCCCCCTATATACAAGAATATAACTACTATAATACTGCTCCTATGTACAAGAATATAACTACTATAATACTACCTTATGTACAAGAATATAACTACTATAATACTGCTCCTATGTACAAGAATATAACTACTATAATACTGCCCCCTATGTAGAAGAATATAACTACTGTAATACTGCCCCCTATATACAAGAATATAACTACTATAATACTGTTCCTATGTACAAGAATATAACTACTATAATACTGCTCTCCTATGTACAAGAATATAACTACTATAATACTGGCCCCTATGTACAAGAATATAACTACTGTAATACTAACTCCTATGTACAAGAATATAACTACTATAATACTGCTCCTATGTACAAGAATATAACTACTATAATACTGCTCCTATGTACAAGAATATAACTACTATAATACTACTCCTATGTACAAGAATATAACTACTATAATACTGCTCCTATGTACAAGAATATAACTACTATAATACTGCTCCTATGTACAAGAATATAACTACTATAATACTGCTCCTATGTACAATAATATAATTACTATAATACTGCTCCTATGTACAAGAATATAACTACTATAATACTGCTCCTATGTACAAGAATATAACTACTATAATACTGCTCCTATGTACAAGAATATAACTACTATAATACTACTCCTATGTACAAGAATATAACTACTATAATACTGCTCCTATGTACAAGAATATAACTACTATAATACTGCTCCTATGTACAAGAATATAACTACTATAATACTGCCCCCTATGTAGAAGAATATAACTACTGTAAAACTGCCCCCTATGTACAAGAATATAACTACTATAATACTACCTCCTATGTACAAGAATATAACTACTATAATACTACCTCCTATGTACAAGAATATAATTACTATAATACTGCCCTCTATGTACAAGAATATAACTACTATAATACTACCTCCTATGTACAAGAATATAACTACTATAATACTGCTCCTATGTACAAGAATATAACTACTATAATACTGCTCCTATGTACAAGAATATAACTACTATAATACTGCTCCTATGTACAAGAATATAACTACTATAATACTGCTCCTATGTACAAGAATATAACTACTATAATACTGCTCCTATGTACAAGAATATAACTACTATAATACTGCTCCTATGTACAAGAATATAACTACTATAATACTGCTCCTATGTACAAGAATATAACTACTATACTACTGCTCCTATGTACAAGAATATAACTACTATAATACTGCTCCTATGTACAAGAATATAACTACTATAATACTGCCCCCTATGTAGAAGAATATAACTACTGTAATACTGCCCCCTATATACAAGAATATAACTACTGTAATACTGCTCCTATGTACAAGAATATAACTACTATAATACTACCTTATGTACAAGAATATAACTACTATAATACTGCTCCTATGTACAAGAATATAACTACTATAATACTGCCCCCTATGTAGAAGAATATAACTACTGTAATACTGCCCCCTATATACAAGAATATAACTACTATAATACTGTTCCTATGTACAAGAATATAACTACTATAATACTGCCTCCTATGTACAAGAATATAACTACTATAATACTGGCCCCTATGTACAAGAATATAACTACTGTAATACTAACTCCTATGTACAAGAATATAACTACTATAATACTGCTCCTATGTACAAGAATATAACTACTATAATACTGCTCCTATGTACAAGAATATAACTACTATAATACTACTCCTATGTACAAGAATATAACTACTATAATACTGCTCCTATGTACAAGAATATAACTACTATAATACTGCTCCTATGTACAAGAATATAACTACTATAATACTGCTCCTATGTACAATAATATAATTACTATAATACTGCTCCTATGTACAAGAATATAACTACTATAATACTGCTCCTATGTACAAGAATATAACTACTATAATACTGCTCCTATGTACAAGAATATAACTACTATAATACTACTCCTATGTACAAGAATATAACTACTATAATACTGCTCCTATGTACAAGAATATAACTACTATAATACTGCTCCTATGTACAAGAATATAACTACTATAATACTGCCCCCTATGTAGAAGAATATAACTACTGTAAAACTGCCCCCTATGTACAAGAATATAACTACTATAATACTACCTCCTATGTACAAGAATATAACTACTATAATACTACCTCCTATGTACAAGAATATAATTACTATAATACTGCCCTCTATGTACAAGAATATAACTACTATAATACTACCTCCTATGTACAAGAATATAACTACTATAATACTGCTCCTATGTACAAGAATATAACTACTATAATACTGCTCCTATGTACAAGAATATAACTACTATAATACTGCTCCTATGTACAAGAATATAACTACTATAATACTGCTCCTATGTACAAGAATATAACTACTATAATACTACTCCTATGTACAAGAATATAACTACTATAATACTGCTCCTATGTACAAGAATATAACTACTATAATACTGCTCCTATGTACAAGAATATAACTACTATAATACTGCCCCCTATGTAGAAGAATATAACTACTGTAAAACTGCCCCCTATGTACAAGAATATAACTACTATAATACTGCTCCTATGTACAAGAATATAACTATAATACTACTTCCCTATGTACAAGAATATAACTACTATATTACTGCTCCTATGTACAAGAATATAACTACTATAATACTGCTCCTATGTACAAGAATATAACTACTATAATACTACCTCCTATGTACAAGAATATAACTACTATAATACTACCTCCTATGTACAAGAATATAACTACTATAATACTGCTCCTATGTACAAGAATATAACTACTATAATACTGCTCCTATGTACAAGAATATAACTACTATAATACTGCTCCTACGTACAAGAATATAACTACTATAATACTGCTCCTATGTACAAGAATATAACTACTATAATACTGCTCCTATGTACAAGAATATAACTACTATAATACTGCTCCTATGTACAAGAATATAACTACTATAATACTACCTCCTATGTACAAGAATATAACTACTATAATACTGCTCCTATGTACAAGAGTATAACTACTATAATACTGCTCCTATGTACAGACGTGTAAATGTTCTGACACTTACCAGTAAATGATCCATGTTTATCCAATAAATTTTGGGTCCTTTCTACCATCTTCTTGTTACAACAACACCTGTGTTGTGCCATCTTCTGGGGGCACTGCCACCATGACTACTACCACCACCATCATCCACACCCTGCCCAGTGTGCCACCATTACATCGCTATAACATACTGTTCCTTAAAATTGTGTTTGTGGCTGTATATTAGAGAATCCTCATTTTCTTTGAAGACATTTTTCCTCTCTTCTGTGAATTTCAAACATTTTTATCAGTGTGAAATATGACGTTGTCTTTCCAGGAAGAAAAATAGCTGCTCTTCAAAGTCGTGTTGCAGGTAAAATCTTCCATGCAGTGGAATTATCTAGTGACAGGCGCTAGGCTGAAGGAAAAATGTGCACATTTGTTAGTCCACTGTAGGCTCTGGCAATACAAGCAGGGCTGAGGAGTCAGAAGGCCAAACCATCGACTCCTCTATTTCTCCACAGCCCAACTCCGATCCCACCCAAAATTGATCCCGACTCCCACTCCATTGTTCTGGATAGAGCCTTCTTAAAGTAATGTTAGGCGTCTTTCACCAAGTCTAGCAGACTTTTCTTATTACCTGTCCTATGGCTTATTATTATAGAATTTTGTTTGTTAGCGGTCACTGACAGCTGTTTCTCCTAACCCCCCATACGCATGTCCACTGGATTCGGCCTAGTGTATATGGAAAGATGACTTATCTCCCAAGAGAACAAAGGATCAGGCATGTTGAAATTCAACGTGACTCATCCTTATTTCCCCAACATCACCCATCAGGAGAGAATCAGCACACCACCATACACAAGACAGTGAGCCTGTACTTCTTAAATTGGTGATTCTGGTTATCTTCACTCCTAATTTTATGGGTGCCGTAAGTTTTTCAATCCAAACGGGGAAGACTTTAACTTTTGCTGAGACCATAATTCATTTCAAAGTTTGGTATTTTCTACATAGGTCAGAGTCTAGGGGCTCTGGATCTCTTACACCTTCTTATATGAGGATACTGATTCTTCTCACCAGTGGTTAGAGGAATACAACCTTGACTGGTTCTCTAGACCAGAGGCATCATTCCCAGGCCTCAAAATCTGTAACAATGATCCCACTTACCATGTGTCATATATAATACTCATGTGTTCTTATGATAGAAGGACCTCCCAGTCACCATGTTCTTGGTGTGCCCATAGCTATACTTCTGATTCAGGAACCATCAGAGGTTTGGTGATATGGTGGTGGAGCACTTAGGCATTTTCCCCTGTCATAAGCTTGAAGATATGAATGATCACCAAACTCATGAAACCCATGTTCTTTGATGAAATGCCAGTGTAGAGATGGACTTGCTTTAACAGCTTGAACACCATTAGATGGTGTCGCTCTCCTTTCTTTGCTCCTTCGGTTTCTTATTGACCTGTCCTAGGATGAAATTTTCTGAAGCCTATCTTGGATGCTGGGTCAGCCCTGCCATGTTCCAAGACAAACGCAAGAGATGTTCTCCTCACTTTAGAGATCAGGTCAAAATTACTAATAAAGTCAAATAACATCCTGTAGAAAGGGAGTGACAACTCTTCATGGGTTGTGTCTAGTAGTGTAGCGAATTGAAATACCACATACAACCTATGGACAGAATGGCACTGTTTTTAGAAGAAAGCAGCCATGTTTTTCAAGCTTGTACAACCCTTTCTACTGTCCCAGAAATAAAAAATGAGCAAGAGCACCATGGATGTCCCGTGTATACATGAGCAATGAAGAATTGGAGGAAGCTCAACTATATAGACTGTGGACAGCTTCGGAAATGGTAATTATGACATATATAGAGTAGCTTAACTGGATCAATCCAGCCATTCATTGACATTTAACCAGTATATGGAAGAGATATCAGGTGCTTCCTACAGAAACAAAGGATTGGACCCACCACCATTGCCACCACTTAAGATGGTCCACCCTGTTGTTGGCTAGACCAAGCTATATAGTCTAATAACTGACTAGATGGTATCCTGGTCCAACATCAACCTTGTTAAGGCTCAACTGGCGTAGGGAATGGGGGATTTATGAAGAGGCTGTGGCCTCTCATAAATTTGTAGAACATCCCTGCACCAGAAAGGAAATCTATACCAGGTCAGAACTGGTGTAGATTTCCATTCTAACTCACGCCAGAAAACTGGCGTGAGTTATATTAAATCTCTCAATATTCTGTCACAAGATGTCTGTTGGTATGTATCCATAGGGTTCCATTCAAATAATGGAGGCCAAAACAGTGTTCTTTTGGCCCTCATGAAGTTACCAAAAATGGTATGTCTTACCTAGTTGTTTTTGTTGTATGTTTTGGTCCCATCTTGGTGGATCTCCTATAAACACCTCCTCCTCTTCTCGTAGGAATTGTTTGGTCGTCTTGTTGGGAAAGATACAGAGAATTGTAAGAGCAATTTGCCATGTGATAATTGAATTTCTATTTCCTGCTTCCTTCAATAAAGATGATATTGTGTATAACTGCTACATGGGTCATATACTTCACACGTATGATGAGGTGACATGTTCTAGATATCACTCATCACTGGACGCTAATTGTTTTTCTTCTGTTTCATTGTAAAGCGTTGTCTTCCAGGATTCACTATTCCATCTCCGCCCCGGATTCTGTCACATCGCTGGTAGTAATTCTCAGTCAGTGGAGGCTTTTGTGCTTGAATCCATAACAATCCATCTATAACAAGTCCTCACCAGCCCGAAGAGGATTGACTATGCGGTTGACTATTTGCAGACAGACATATGGGGAGTCTATATCATACCATATGTGGCTTGATGTGTAGGGACATACCCACTTTTCATCCATACTGCCAGGACTGTGCAGTCCGTTTTCATAGGTTGTTACCTGTGTTATGGGGCTGGCAGACTATAGTAAATATAGCCGTAGAAACTAGTACTGAAACGGGAGGGAAGATGGAGTTACCCAAGGGCAGGATGCTGGTTCTGATCACGTGATTCGGGGTCGAAATTAGTTCAGAACCCCTAGGTACAGCATCTAAAACCCTCTAAGGAAGGAAGTTAAAAAAAAGACTCCCTGGGAGAACCTCTTTAGCATGGCCGGCCTTAGGAGAATTTCAGATGTCTTCCGAAGGGAGAACCACAGATGACCAGGCAACCCAAGACAACCGGAAGCATGGAAAAATGGAGGGGTCTGATTCTAAAATTGGAGGCCTATAGGTGCTCTTGTAATGTGAGGGCATTGAGGCCCCTGTGCGTGCTGTTGGAGTACCCATGGGCACCAAGGGCCATTGACTATGGGCAACTGTGTAGGTCCTGATATGTGGCTGCCATTGTCTCTACGTTGCGTTACTAGATTATGTCCAGCACCTAGGTAAGGGCTAATATTTGGTATGTTGTCATTTATGTAGGGAGCAGGTAAGATATAGATACTGTATATAAATATATACCGTATATAGTGCTCTACTCTCCAAGTATTTATACTATAGAGATATTTACCGCGTCTCCGGAAATATCACATTCCCGTCATCTGTCATTTTTATTTTTTCGTCTTGGGCTGTGTCTATTTCTCCTGCTCAAGGAACGGGGACAGTGAGTCACAATTTGCGGCCGTTCATTGCCCACAGAAGACTTTCTTTAATCTATTTTTAGAATTCCCCAGATAGCGATGGCAAAAGTTCTGATCACAGCAGGTTACTTCTCCGACAACCGCAAAATTAACCACTTGTGAACCAAGAACTTGGGGGGGGGGGGGGGTGTACAGGATTAGAAATACATGGCTGCTTTGGTTAAGCTATCCACAGGTTGTGGGTGATTTTGCAGCTTAACTTCATTGAATTGAATGGGACTGAGCTGCAATACTACTCATAACCTGTGGAAAGGTGTGGCACTGTATTTGAAAACCAAGCAGCCATGCTTTTCTGATCCTATACAATCCCTTTAAAGGGGCTTTCCATAAATACCCCTACAGGAGTGATATGTCTGTCTATGGTCTCATCACTACTTACCAAGCACAGCGCCGTATTTTCTATAGTGGCTGTGCTTGGTATTACAGTTCAGCCCCATCCATGTGAATGGGACTGAGCTGCAGCATGGCCATGTGACTAGGGATGAGTGAACCAGTTTTTAATGAACCAATAATTTTGGGTTCAGCCAGATCTGAAACTTTTAGGGTTCACCTACAAACCACTATTGAGGTCTGGAGAAAACCCAGGGTATAGTAAGTGGAGGCTCAGGAGAGATATGTAAACATAACAGTCTTACTCACCTCTTCTGGGCTCCGTCTGGTGTGAGTCCCCATCCTCTTCGGGCCTCTTCTGACCTCCTGAATGACATCAGCGGTTGCTGGGAACCTCTGACGTCAGCACGCCCCATGTGACCACTGAGGCAAAATCACATCATTCAGGAGGCCGGAAGAGGTCCAAAGAGAACAGGGACCCGCACTGGACATCTTGATGGAGCCCAGCAGAGGTGACTATGAGTGTTTACTATGTTTACACACCTAACTTGCGCCTCTGCTTCTTCTCTTCAGACCCCAGAGCATAATAATAGGCGTTTCGGCTAACAATTTTGACTCGAAAATAAACTGCTTGACGAACCTTGCACTAGACATGGTTATAGACAGTAATAGTCTGGAGTTTACTCATTGAGATCTATGGGAGATTTTTCTAGACATACACTAGAAAAGGGGGAGGAGATAAGTGGTGACATCATCTGTTGTCAGTAGTGATGTAATGATGGGTCAGTGCTGTTATCAATAAGTGGTGTTATCTTTTGTTGTAATCCTGTCTGTGATGTAAATGAGGTGACTGCTGCAAAGAAGAGCCCCTACACAATTTGCAAGTGTCTCTTTATTTTTAGGCTTAGTGGCCAGAGTGACAATTGCAGTATATAGTAATTTTAAAAAAATGTAGTCACATGAATTTTTTTTTAAGTATAAGAAATTCAGGAAAAAATGTGTTAAATATAAAAACTTGGTTTAAAATGTAAGCAATGTTCCCTTCCCTCCGATCTTATATCAAACAGTATCACTAGAATACTTACCACATTGACACCTACTGTACATTTATTTGTACATAAAGCAATAGACATTTGTGCATAGAAAATGTAGTAAAAATAATGTTATCTTACTTACAAAAGTTTTTGTTGCACTCTGGACTTACACTGCAGGGGCCAGATGAGAGGTTGAACAGGAAAGGACAAACATGGCAAAAACAGTGCCACCTCTATCCACAGGTTGTGTGTGGTACTGCGACTCTGCACCATTCACTTCAATAGAGCTGAGCTGCAATACCGCACACAGCCTGTGGATAGGTGTGGCACTACTTAGCAATTAAGGCTGAAGTCCCTTGTTGCGAAAATGCAACATTTTGACCGTAGCTGAAACACAGCGGCAAAAAAACATTGCGTTTTAGAGTACCTGCTAAGTGGATGGGATTCTGGCTAATCCCACCCACACATTGCAGAAAAAAAAATTGCAGCGGAAAAGCTGCGTTTTCAAAAACGCACAGCCATGTTTCTGTAATCCTATAATCCCTAGTGTTAACATAGGTGCACAGGTGTAAAAAATATATATATATATACTATACCAAGAAAAATGCATCACTTTTTCAATCCCTTCCCTTGATTTATTGTAAAAGCAAAGGCTAGAGCGCCCCCCGCAGGCTAACATTTAAAAGAAAAAAGTGCTGTTAAAAAAAAACCAAAAAGTGTGAAACCAATATGTATTTGTCCCATATTGTCCTGATTGTCTCCGGTCGCAGCCGTGTGGTTCGCACAGTAGTTTTGTGTCCTCAAACATCTGCAGTGAGGCTGATGATAAAGGTCACCCGGCCGCCACGCTGTTCTCATCACTGCTTTCAACAGCTGTAGGAGGCTTTGATCGCAGGATGCTGGATCCTGGCTGCCATGTGCTGGCTCTTCAGCCCATACTGAGTACATCCTTCAGTTATAAGATAGTATAGATCATGTAGCCTACAAGTCTCAGCCCTTGCCAGGATATCTCCAGCCAGGAAAGTATGTGTTACTTATTGTGTTGACTAGAGATATGCGGATTGGAAAGTAAAGATAAAGACAAGTTAAATGTGACCCCGGGGGATCCTGGCCTGGCAATATTAACAGAGTGAACGAAGATAACACAAATAACAGGCTTCTTAGTGTCAAAGAGAATTTACTTGTACAATGTAATGCTAGAGCTTGAGTTGTCGAACTATAATATATAATATAATACTATAATATTCCTCTTATGTACAAGAATATAACTACTATAATACTGCTCCTATGTACAAGAATATAACTACTATAATACTACCTCCTATGTATAAGAATATAACTACTATAATACCGCCCCCTATGTACAAGAATATAACTACTATAATACTGCTCCTATGTACAAGAATATAACTACTATAATACTACCTCCTATGTATAAGAATATAACTACTATAATACTGCCTCCTATGTACAAGAATATAACTACTATAATACTACTCCTATGTACAAGAATATAACTACTATAATACTGCTCCTATGTACAAGAATATAACTACTATAATACTGCTCCTATGTACAAGAATATAACTACTATAATACTGCTGCTATGTACAAGAATATAACTACTATAATACTGCTCCTATGTACAAGAATATAACTACTATAATACTGCCTCCTATGTACAAGAATATAACTACTATAATACTGCTCCTATGTACAAGAATATAACTACTATAATACTGCCATCTATGTACAAAAATATAACTGCTATAATACTGCTCCTATGTACAAGAATATAATTGCTATAATACTACCTCCTATGTACAAGAATATAACTACTATAATACTGCTCCTATGTACAAGAATATAACTACTATAATACTACCCCCTATGTACAAGAATATAACTACTATAATACTGCCATCTATGTACAAAAATATAACTGCTATAATACTGTTCCTATGTACAAGAATATAACTGCTATAATACTGCTCCTATGTACAAGAATATAACTACTATAATACTGCTCCTATGTACAAGAATATAACTACTATAATACTGCTCCTATGTACAAGAATGTAACTACTATAATGCTGCCTCCTATATACAAGATTATAACTACTATAATACTGCCCCTATGTACAAGAATATAACTACTATAATACTGCTCCTATGTACAAGAATATAACTACTATAATACTGCTCCTATGTACAAGAATATAACTACTATAATACTGCTCCTATGTACAAGAATATAACTACTATAATACTTCTCCTATGTACAAGAATATAACTACTATAATACTGCTCCTATGTACAAGAATATAACTACTATAATACTGCTCCTATGTACAAGAATATAACTACTATAATACTGCCCCTATGTACAAGAATATAACTACTATAATACTGCCCCTATGTACAAGAATATAACTACTATAATACTACTCCTATGTACAAGAATATAACTACTATAATACTGCTCCTATGTACAAGAATATAACTACTATAATACTGCTCCTATGTACAAGAATATAATTACTATAATACTGCCCCCTATGTACAAGAATATAACTACTATAATACTACCTCCTATGTACAAGAATATAACTACTATAATACTGCTCCTATGTACAAGAATATAACTACTATAATACTGCTCCTATGTACAAGAATATAACTACTATAATACTGCCTCCTATGTACAAGAATATAACTACTATAATACTGCTCCTATGTACAAGAATATAACTACTATAATACTGCCATCTACAGTCATGGCCAAAAGTTTTGAGAATGATACAAATATTAATTTTTACAAAGTCTACTGCTTCAGTTTTTCTAATGGCAATTTGCATATACTCCAGAATGTTATAAAGAGTGATCAGCTTAACAGCAATTACTTGCAAAGTCAATATTTGCCTAGAAAATGAACTTTATCCCCCAAAACACATTTCAACATCATTGCAGCCCTGCCTTAAAAGGACCACCTAACATCGTTTCAGTCATTGCTCCATTAACACAGGTGTGGGTGTTGATGAGGACAGGGCTGGAGATCAATCTGTCATGATTAAGTAAGAATGACACCACTGGACACTTTAAAAGGAGGCTGGTGCTTGCCATCATTGTTTCTCTTCTGTTAACCATGGTTCTCTCTAAAGAAACCCGTGCAGTCATCATTGCACTGCACAAAAATGGCCTAACTGGGAAGAGTATTGCAGCTAGAAAGATTGCACCTCAGTCAACAATCTATCGCATCATCAAGAACTTCAAGGAGAGAGGTTCCATTGGTGCCAAAAAGGCTCCAGGGCGCCCAAGAAAGACCAGCAAGCGGCAGGATCGTCTCTTAAAAGTGTTTCAGCTGCGGGATCGGGCTACCAGCAGTGCAGAGCTTGCTGAGGAATGGCAGCAGGCAGGTGTGAGTGCATCTGCACGCACTGTGAGGCGGAGACTCTTGGAGCAAGGCCTGGTCTCAAGGAGGGCAGCAAAGAAGCCACTTCTCTCCAGAAAAAACATCAGGGACAGACTGATATTCTGCAAAAGGTACAGGGAGTGGACTGCTGAGGACTGGGGTAAAGTCATTTTCTCTGATGAATCCCCTTTTCGATTGTTTGGAACATCTGGAAAACAGCTTATTCAGAGAAGAAGAGGTGAGCGCTACCACCAGTCTTGTCTCATGCCAACTGTAAAGCATCCTGAAACCATTCATGTGTGGGGTTGCTTCTCAGCCAAGGGAATCGGCTCTCTCACAGTCTTGCCTAAAAACACAGCCATGAATAAAGAATGGTACCAGAATGTCCTCCAAGAGCAACTTCTCCCAACCGTCCAAGAGCAGTTTGGCGCTCAACAATGCCTTTTCCAGCATGATGGCCATAAAGCAAAGGTGATAACTAAATGGCTCAGGGAACAAAACATAGAGATTTTGGGTCCATGGCCTGGAAACTCCCCAGATCTTAATCCCATTGAGAACTTGTGGTCAATCATCAAGAGACGGGTGGACAAACAAAAACCAACAAATTCAGAAAAAATTAAAGCATTGATTCTGCAAGAATGGACTGCTATCAGTCAGGATTTGGTCCAGAAGTTGATTGAGAGCATGCCAGGGAGAATTGCAGAGGTCCTGAAGAAGAAGGGTCAACACTGCAAATATTGACTTGCTGCATTAACTCATTCTAACTGTCAGTATAAGCTTCTGTTACTCATAATATGAATGCAATTCTATTTCTGTATGTGATAAAAACATCTGACAAACACACATAAAAACCAGAGGGCAGCAGATCATGTGAAAATATAATATTTGTGTCATTCTCAAAACTTTTGGCCATGACTGTATGTACAAAAATATAACTACTATAATACTGCTCCTATGTACAAGAATATAACTACTATAATACTGCTCCTATGTACAAGAATATAACTACTATAATACTGCTCCTATGTACAAGAATATAACTACTATAATACTGCTCCTATGTACAAGAATATAACTACTATAATACTGCCTCCTATGTACAAGAATATAACTACTATAATACTGCCATGTATGTACAAAAATATAACTGCTATAATACTGCTCCTATGTACAAGAATATAATTGCTATAATACTACCTCCTATGTACAAGAATATAACTACTATAATACTACCCCCTATGTACAAGAATATAACTACTATAATACTGCCATCTATGTACAAAAATATAACTGCTATAATACTGCTCCTATGTACAAGAATATAACTACTATAATACTACTCCTATGTACAAGAATATATACTATAATACTGCTCCTATGTACAAGAATATAACTGCTATAATACTGCTCCTATGTACAAGAATATAACTACTATAATACTGCTCCTATGTACAAGAATATAACTACTATAATACTGCTCCTATGTACAAGAATGTAACTGCTATAATGCTGCCTCCTATATACAAGACTATAACTACTATAATACTGCCCCTATGTACAAGAATATAACTACTATAATACTACTCCTATGTACAAGAATATAACTACTATAATACTGCTCCTATGTACAAGAATATAACTACTATAATACTGCCCTCCTATGTACAAGAATATAACTACTATAATACTGCTCCTATGTACAAGAATATAACTACTATAATACTGCTCCTATGTACAAGAATGTAACTGCTATAATGCTGCCTCCTATATACAAGACTATAACTACTATAATACTGCTCCTATGTACAAGAATATAACTGCTATAATACTGCTCCTATGTACAAGAATATAACTGCTATAATACTGCTCCTATGTACAAGAATATAACTACTATAATACTGCTCCTATGTACAAGAATATAACTACTATAATACTGCTCCTATGTACAAGAATATAACTACTATAATACTGCTCCTATGTACAAGAATATAATTACTATAATACTGCCCCCTATATACAAGAATATAACTACTATAATACTACTCCTATGTACAAGAATATAACTACTATAATACTGCTCCTATGTACAAGAATATAACTACTATAATACTGCCCCTATGTACAAGAATATAACTACTATAATACTACTCCTATGTACAAGAATATAACTACTATAATACTGCTCCTATGTACAAGAATATAACTACTATAATACTGCTCCTATGTACAAGAATATAACTACTATAATACTGCTCCTATGTACAAGAATATAACTACTATAATACTGCTCCTATGTACAAGAATATAACTACTATAATACTACTCCTATGTACAAGAATATAACTACTATAATACTGCCTCCTATGTACAAGAATATAACTACTATAATACTACTCCTATGTACAAGAATATAACTACTATAATACTGCTCCTATGTACAAGAATATAACTACTATAATACTGCCCTCCTATGTACAAGAATATAACTACTATAATACTACTCCTATGTACAAGAAATAACTGTAATAATACTGCCCCCTCTGCACACAAGTACAGTATAACTATTACCATACTACCCCCTATGAATAATTGTTCCAGAGTACACATTCTTCTGGACATGAATGCTGAATTACTGGCTATGACACATTCAGTTTTTTCCTTTATTGTACACTTGTATATGCCTATTATGGCCTCTATAATGCGGCATTATTTCTGATTCGTTACGGGTGAAGAATAAATATCTGTAACATATGTTATGCCAGCACCAGGAGAGCTTTGGACATCACAGACAATAAGATTAAAATTCCTTCACTTGCAATTATTGTTTGTTCCTTGAAACATTGTTAATTGACTTGGTCGGGTAAAACTTGATGGATAGAGACAACTAGTTAAATTGCTCAGAATACAGTAGAAGTGTTTTTGCTGTATCTGGTTGAGTGGAGATGATTTAGCGAATTATTTCAACACAATTACTTGGAGCCTTTCTTTTTTTTTTTACAGATGACAAAATCCTTTTAGCTGTTGATGCAGCTGCCTGACATTGAGTGCCTTAGTACAATTTGTCATTAATAATTACACCCAGTGGCATTGTTATTAGAGAGTCAGGGAAGATAAAGCTATCCCTGGCCTTAGGCATGGGACCTATCATTTATGGAGGCCATCTTCCACCCAGAACTGAAAGGGCAAGAGATGGGAATGGTGAGAGGGGTTGACTGTAAGACCAAGAAATAAAAAACAAGAGTATGTTTAGTTATGGCTACTTGTTACAGCTGCACCATGGCTTAACTCAACAAAATTGGTTAGTTGGTCCAACAGCTTTCTCTCCTAACCTTCCCATATACATGCACCCTTTTTTCGAGTGCTATATGTACTGAAGGAGAAGAGGTGTCTGGCAGAGACGTATTTCTCAGGCGGGATCAATCAGTTGCATCCTTATCTTCCCCAACATTTGCCATTGAGAAAGGCCAGGAGGGCCCCATATACATTAGATGGTCAGCCAGTCCCTCTAAAGTTGGCAGGTGTGGTTGATATCAAATCTATGGCCGATTTAATCACTCTTGATTGTAAAGACGTTTTGTTTTTTACGGAAGTTGCTACAAGTTATAGAAGTCTTTAACCAATGGCAAGGAGTTTGGATACATTACTAAGTGTCTTGGGCCCGGTAGCCTTGTAAATTTCCATTCATAGATTATCACTTATCTTATTTTCTGACTTTACCAAAGGTACAAAATACAACATCTTTCCTCCTGGCCTGTTTCTTAGCTCATGGCTAAGACGTAAGTAGTAGTCAGTTAAAGATTTCCACGAGAGAACCCTTAATAATGAAAATCAAATTTAGCTTTGCAGTTCTCCCCCATGAAAGGGAGGAAATTACCGCTGACACTTGAGGAACAGAAAGTGCGTCAATGAGTTCATCCAACAGGTATCTCTCTGACCCTTCCCATATATGCGCATGCTTGGCTGAGTGGTGCATGTGTCCTGGTGGAGGATCAGTCTGGTAGAGGCTTATCTTCCCAAAATCAAAGGCATTAGGTAAATGGATATTTATCTCTCTGACTTTTGTCATTGGGGAGCATCAGGAAGGCCCCATACTCATTAGATGGTTGGCCGGTGCCACAGTGGCCCATGTGTGCTGGAGAAGAAGAGGTGTCTGACAAAGTCTTATCTCCCCCAGAACAAAGGGATTGGGTAGTTGGATCCTTATCTTCTTCAACATTTGCCATTGGGAAGTATCTGGAGGACCCCCTGCACATTAGATTGTTGGCTAGTCCAGCCAAGATTTTCAGGTTTTGCTGATACATATCTAATATGTTTGACCAGTTAGCTTGAGGAGCTGATTGAATCATCATCATAAATTCTGAAGAAGTTATGAAAGTTCTTAACTAGTGTTAGGGGGTTCAGTTCTTAAAAAAAAAAAAAAAAAAAAAAAGTATAGTAACAGCAAGTGCATCAGTTCATTGGTCCAACAGCTACCTCTCTGAACATTGCCATATATACTCGGACGAGTGGAGCATGTGTCCCAGTGGAGTAGGTGTCTGGCAGAGGCTTATCTTCTCAAGAACAAATAGATCAGGCAATTGAATCTTTACCTCCCCTAATATTTGCTGTCGGGGGGAGCCCATGCACATAAGATCTTTGGCTGGTCCCACCAAGATGGGTGGGTTTTGTCAATACACATGTAATATATATAGCCAGTTAGTTTGGAGGGAGGGGAGGAAGGGACTGTAAGAGTAAAGACCAAGATAGTCATGGTGGGTTACCATTCCTTGCATTGCAGTGGCTACTTGTTACAATTTTACCATGTTTTAACTCAACAAAGTGCGTCAATCCGTTGGTTCAACAGCTTTATCTCCCAAATTTCCCATATACAAGCATCCTTGCCCAACTGGCCCATGTATCCTGATGGAAAAGAGGTGTCTGCCAGAGGCTCATGTTCCCGAGAATAAAGGGATTGGGCAGTTGAATCCATATCTTCTCCAACATTTGCTGTCTGGGGAGAAGGTCAGAAGGTCCATGCACATTAGGTGGTTGACCAGTCCAACTAAGATCTACATCATAAGATACACATCTATTATGTATGGCCAGATAGTTTGGAGGAAGGAGGAGAAGAGGAAGTGACTATAAAACCATGCAACAGAGTTAAAACCAAGACTAAAGATCAAGATAGCCATAGTCAATTCCCATTCCTTTTGATATGGCTACTTCTTACAACTCTACCACGGCTCAACAAAGTTACTTGGTCCAACAGCTCTCCCAACCTTCCCATATACATTCACCCATAAGTAGCCTCCGTGTCCTGGAGACAAAGAGGTATCTGGCAGAGGCTTATCTTCCCGAGAACAAAGGGATCAGGTAGTAGGATCCTTATATCCTCCATCATTAGGCATCGGTGAGTGTCAGGAGGACCCTATACACAATAGATGGTTGGGTAGTCCCATCAAGATTGGCAGGTTTGGTCATAGCTTGTCCAATTGAATCATCATAGATTCTTAAGAAGTTTTGTTACGGAAGTTTTTACAAATTACAGAAGTCTTTATCCAGTGGCAAAGATGTCGGGGTGCATTACTAAGAGTCTTGGCCCCAGACATTTTATACATTCCCATTAAAAGATCACCACTGAACGTATTTTAGCAAAGATATAAAATTCTTCTTCCCGGCCTGTTTCTTAGCTCATGGCAAAGACATAAGTAGTAGTCAGTTAAAGATTTCCACAAGGGAACCCTTAATAATGAAAATAAGATTTAGCTTTGCAGCTCTCCACCGGGAAAGGGAGGAAATTACCGCTGACACTTGAGGTATCAGTTCTTTAAATAATTAAGTATAGAAACAGCAAGACATAAAGTGTATGTCAAAAGTACTTAAAGAATTCTCCGGAGATGTCATTTGGCAGAATATCCTCCGAAGGTTAAAAATCAAGGCTGAGGAGTGGGGAGGAGATAAAATCTGAACGAACTGAAGAACTCAAAAAGTGCTGAAGCCAAGTAATGTAGTCTCACGTGCCAGAGATTTTGCAATGTTACATGATTTTATTTCTGTCTGTTGTCACACAAACACGAAGATTGATTCAGATTCTTGAATATGTTGCTCACATCGGTCCGTCCATTGAGAATTGTGTCTCTGAATTTTTTTTATTTTATTTTGATGTGTGATTAGGTTTTAACTACATAATTCCTGGATCGTTTCCCTCTAAAGGCCATTCTGAGGTGGCTTACTGAAGCCAAGCTGGAGAAATCAGATCTGTCAACGGATAGGACTGAACGCCAAATGCTCACTGTGCTTGGCTAGGAAAAACAATTCCATTATGTAACGTGTGCTTCTACCAGTAGGGTGAGAATGGCCCACTAGATGGTCCTCAGCAGAAGACAACCTCTGATATGAAGCCCATGACATGCTGTTAGAGGTTTCCAGGGTTACAACTAGGGATGGGCCAACTGATTAGTTTAGAACTGGATTCAATTTGAAATTTGCTAAAGTTTTGTGTTCACCCAAATAAAGTTCTTTTCGGGTTCGTCACCCATGAAACACTATTATACTCTGGTGTCTCCTTAGACTTCAGAATATAATAAGTGGAGGCCCAGGGGAGGTGAGTAAAAATAACAAAGCCTTATACTAACATCTCCTTTCCTCTCTTGGGCATCCAGCTGTACCAACAGCGTCCTCTTCAGGCCTCCAGCTGATGTCACACGCCTTGGGATCGCCATTGAGGCTTGTTATTGGGCCTCAGAAGTTACATGGAGTGCGTTGACGTCACTGGATCCATCTGGGGACCGAAAGAGGCCTGACAAGGACGCAGAGAGAGGCAAATTGTGTATAACTGTTTGTTATTTTTCCTCATCTCCCCTGGGCCCCCACTTATTATACTCTGGGGTCTGAGGAGACCTCAAAGTATAATACTAGCATTTCCGGTTCAATCAGAACAAGTACAAAACGAATAAGAGGGGTGAGGGCTCTTAAATATTCGTTGAAACAAATATTACTAGGTTTGCCCTTCTCTAGTTATAACATAGATGAAGACAGGGGGAACAGTAGTAATATAATAAAAGAAGGACAACTGGGCTGTCCGGCTGTCAGTGTTTACAGTGCTGAGCAGCTCAATGTGGGTGTTGCTGCAGGGTGATTGACAACTCTATTCTGAAATGTTACAACTTCTTATTCTTATTTTCATTGGTTAATAATTACAAATCCATGATGTAGGAAGTGTGAACCTACTGGCAGGGTAGACCGGCCCAGAAGGCTGGTGGGCCCAGGTTTTTACAGAGTTATGGACCCCAGAAGAAGACCACCCGTGCTGATATGAAGCTTATCACTTGCTGCTAGGGTTTCTCTAGATTATAATGTGTATGAAATAGGAGAACACGTGTATTATATTAAAGAAGGGCAACTAGACTGTCTCACACTGCCCACACTGTGTTTACAATGCTGAGCAGCTCAAAGGGGGTGGGGCTTCAGTGTGATTTTCAGCTCTACACTAATTGCAGATCCTTTTATAACAATAATTTTGTTTAGTAAGAAAAATAAATCAATTATGTAAGAAGTTTGCACTTACCAGCTGAGACTGGCCCACCGGAGGATTTTCTAGTGGTCCCAGATTCTGGAACAATAATGTGCCCTAGCAGAAAACCACTCTGTTTGATGATGATATGGAGTCCATGATGCTAGGATTTCCCATGGTTATAATGTAGATGAGAACAAAAAAGCAGTTATATTAAAAGATAACTAAGCTGTCTTGCCCTCAGTGTTTACAATGCTGAGCAGCTCAGTGTAGGTGGAGCTACAGTCTACTCTGATGTCCAGTGTTGAAATTTATCTCAAATTACATTTATCTTATTATACTTCTCCTCTTTATGCCCGGGAAAAATACCAGAGACTGCCCATTATCATTGAAGGGTATATTGGATTATAAAGTTAGTTGAATAGAAGGGGCACAATGCAGGTATCTCACCATGGTCCAGATATTATAAATTTTAAAACAATATATGAAAAGTGCATCAAACTGTAGCCAATGTTTCATGCTGATGCATAAACATGGGGGCATCACTGGGGCTATCGCACAAGAGCTTACCTCGCTGGGTCAAGCTGGAATAGCATGCTGTGGGTCCTCCATAGGGAACATGAACATGATCATGTCCACTTATGTATGAACCAACCGATTTGAGATATTCCCGAACAGAGGAAATAACAAGATCTGTAGCTTGAGAGCAGAGCTGTCAATAACACTGCAGCTCCACCCACACCGAGCTGCTCAGCATTGTAAACACTGAGGGCAAAACACTCTTTTAATAATAATACAACTGCTCTCCTGTTTTCATATGTAATGTGGGATAACCTTAGCAGTATGTGATGGACGTCATATCAGCATCATCAGTGTTCTGCTGAGGTCCATAACTGTAGAACAGCCTGGGCCCACCAAAGAATCTTCCGGTAGGCAGGTCTAACCCTGCGGGTAGGTTTGCACTTCTTTTATTGTGGATTTGTTTTTCTTACTCGATCAAAATGACAATAACAGGATCAGTAGTTTGAGAGCAGAGCTGTTAATCACACTGTGGCCCCGCCCACATTGGGCTGCTCAGCATTGTAAACACTGAGAACAAGACAGCAGAAGCCAATACCTGAATTATTAATTTTTTTGCTTTTTTTTTTAGCCGGATGCTGCAAGGAGGCCCAAAAGAAGTAAGGGCAGGTGGGTATGAATGTTTTTTTTTATTTTTTTTTACCTCCCCTGGGCCTCCTCCTATTATACTCTGAGGTTTAAAGAAGCCCCAGAGTATAATGCTGCAGCCATTTTAATTAGGATGAATCTCCATTTGTTCAGTTTTGTAAAAAAAAAAAAACAATTTGGCATATTCATGTAGAACCCGGCTTGATACGAGTCGGTTCGCTGATCTCTAGTTGTCACACATTGCCCTGACATTTTCGCTGGGCTCCTGTAATATAGCATGGCAGTTCATTTACAGTGCCTGATGTATTGACAAGACTTCCCATAATGCACATCACCAGAGTAAGGTTGCTGCAGGCACTGGACAAGCAGGGAATGCTGGAAAATTCAATTTAGAATTTTGCAGAATTCCGAATGCTGCTCTGGAGTATAATACAGGCTGAAACAGCAATGCAATATGTTTGTATTACTGTCTAATCGTTTTATGTATTGTAGCTTAATTCTATCTATAAACGGTGACTGCAGATGAACATATGTGGTAAAGTGGCTTCATACCGCGGCCACAATTTAATTATGTCAGGTATATTCAGTTTCTTGTCGCGCTTCTCTAGTGAGTAACAGCCAGTGTAACATCATGAATGCCAGATATTACATTTCAGAAGTCAGCACAATGGCTGAAACGCATTTGGCATTTGTTATATCACAAAGAAACCCTGCGGGACAGATCTCCGCACTCTGAAGTATCGGTTAATATTTCCTCCTGCTACACAATAGCTGCCTTGCAGGGCTCGTACACTGAACACGAGCCGGCCGATCAAGGGACAATTAGATTTTAATTGTGTTTGGAGTCTGCAGCTAAGCGGCTCACCGGCTGCGTGTGATGGGCAGTATTACACGTCAGAGCCGGCATATCACGTTAAATGTCATTCTTTATCTATAGAGCTCAGTACGGCCGGGGATCAGAGCTTGGAACTTTATTATTCAGTTTTGAGGAATTTTTCAATAAGCTCATGTCTTTCCATACTCAACATTGCAGAAAAATGACCGCATTCCTGTGCTGTCACTCTGTGCTTACCCGGAAAATAAATGAACATGTTCTACGGCTTATCTGAGTCGAAATGTAGGAAACTTTAAGTTGACACTGTTAACTTGCTGCAGCAGATTAACTTATTACTTAAAGCGGTTGAACCTGGTTTACCACAGGATAGGTGTTAACTAGTGAAGGCTGAACCTCATGAGATTTAGGAATATTTATGAGGTTTCCCCGCAAGTTTTGGCTCTCTTCAGACCCCAAAATATAATAATCACAGGCCTAGTGGAGGTGCGGAGTAAATTAAAAAACACTAATACTCACCTCTCCTGGGTCTTATTTCCTGGCGTCCAGTCTTCACCCACAGGCTCCTGAAGCCTCTTCTGGTATCTTCCGCAACGTCACGTGCCCTTTGCTCACTAAGACATCATAGTGCTTTCATGCAGCTGTGACGTGGAAGAAGACATTGGAAGAGGCCGGAGGAGATAATAAGAGCCTGCGAGTGAATACTGGATGCCAGATAAGAAGACCAGTTACTCAGGAGAGGTGAGTATCATTGATTTTATTTTCTCCGCACCTTCCCTCTGGGGTCGGCTGATGTACTTCGGTATTTCCGGCAGTCCCATGAAAACCTACCCAACCTGCCACTCCATTCATATGTAGAAAATGGGACCTCCGTTCTTGGAATTGATGGAAAGTCTCAAAGGTTGGATCCCTCCCGATCAGCAATTTATCACTTATCCTAAGGGTAGGATCATCACATTGGACTTCCATGTGGTCAGATTAGTCATTCACAATTCTTAAAGGAGCACATAACCTAGAAGTGAGTTTCACTGTTTGTCAGTCTGCAGTACTTTCCACATGATCCTGAATCAAACGGCCTTGTAGAAATTCTGCAGAGAAAAAGGGGTTAATTTTCTGCTGATCTCCTCAGTTTTCGGCTAGAGACTGACTGGGACTGGGGCTTAGCCAATGTGGTGGGACCTAATATTGTATCTACTGCACAGAAGGCAAAGGGGGGGGAGGCTCCTGCTGCAGCCGATTTGTCTTACGTCCAACACAAGATAGTGAGGAAGGATATGGCCAATTCCCTGGGACACATAAAAAATGTCTTTATATATTTCTTAGTTAAAACTTTAACATGAGACAAAATAGCAGCAAATGAAAAGAGAGGAAGTGCTGGGATTTATTTTTTTTCCATTTTGTGTGTAGTCCTTATGGTATAGACAGCTTTGCAACCATTTTTCACTCTGAAGCATCTATCAGAAAAATTGAAGTAAAATGTCCTAATTAAAAAAATTCTATTGTACATAGTGACCGGCTACAGAGATTTGTACATTGCAGCAGATCGACAATGAATAACTGGAGACCACCCAAAAACAGGTGGGATCTGAATCTGACATGACACCTATGTTAGCTGGAACCAACGTTTGCAGCCAAACACCTCCTCATCCCTGTCACCATCAATGGTGGCATCTCCTCATCACTCATGTAGTTTACCGGCAGTCAGATAGGTACTGGGGAGAGAAGTGGATGTAAGTGTTGATGATGAGAACCCACACTTGGGCGTCTTGATGTCTGAACATAGGTTATAATACTAAGCCAGGAGTCAGAGATTAGTTTTGACAACTTCTATCCAGAGTTTCTGGGCACTGCAGTCAGTTGGCTCGTGTTCTCGAATGACTTGGTCCCAAAACACACTACTAAGAGCAACTTATCTTACTCACTGATCTTAGTCAGGAAGCTGAGACCTGTAATGGGTGGTCATGGAGAGCTCCCTTTTCGCAAGAAACGTACAAAGCTGGGATCCATTGGACATTCGGGATCATTGGCTGCAACTACCAAAGTCATGTTAGATTCAGACTTCACCTGCTTTTTGGGGAGGTCCCCGATCCAGCTATCCAGACCACTATCTCTGGGGCCTCACTCAATGAATAGAATTTGCTGTAATGTTATGAATTTTTGGTAACAAATCCTGGAAACTTCAGGTATGTCCCAGCCCAAAAACAGGCCAGGTTTACTGAAACTGCCCAAAGGAACCGACTTTGACTAAACCCCACCCAAAATGCGTATTCTGACCTGGCTTGAGGTGATTCTGGGGCCAGGACTTAAACATCTCTGACTGCATAGTTGGTATTCGGCCACCAACTTCTGCAGTCAGCCACAACGTCTAACTCTTCCCCCAAACAGTGGTCCATACTGAACCAGTTTACCCTGTAGACTCTGGCTGGCAAAGTAATCCAGTACAATTCCAAAAAGTCTTCTTCTCACTACCATGGCACCTTCATCTTCTACTGTGTTGCTTGTATGGAAAATGCTCCATTTGGGTTATTTACAAAAACTGTGGTCCAAAAACAATGCCATATTTGGCTATGGGTAGAGTCTTGTGGCTCGACTTTGCTCAAGTGAATAAGACAGACCTACGATAAAACACACACCCTGTGGACATTTGTGGATATGTTTTTCTAATCCTTTACATCCCTTTTAATCTCTCAGGGAAAAATCACCAGGAAAAATGGGGGGATTTCCATACAAAAAGTGGGAACTTGGCAGCGGGCCATTACTGCAAATGTCTATTACGTGGTTTAACTTAACAGAAATCACGTTTGCTCAGTTACTCATTGCCAAATTTCTGTTTTCACAAGAAGTTAGAGAATTTGGATGTTTCGTATCATTGCCAAATAATACATGAAGATTCCAGATAAAATAAGGACAAGAGGCTAATTTAAGGAATTGGTGGATTTGTTCTGGAATTGAAGAGAACAATGGGCTGGATTTGGAAGTAGGTCCATGTTGATGCCGTTTTACTTGCATTGGGACTAGACATAGTGGAGGATTTGGAGTATAGGGGAATATTGGAACCAAGTCAGAACTCCTTTGAAATTTCTTTGATGACCAGATCTATATGTGGAAGTAGAGAAGCAATCATGGTGATGTTGCCCATCCAATATAGCTGTTGTTTTTTAGTGTTGCTCAGGACTCAGATTGGTTGATATAACTATCAGACATTGGAGTGGAAAAACTGACCATTATAGGGTAGGCATCAGGGCTGTGGAGTTAGAGTTGTAGAGTTGGATTCGGGACCAATTTTGGATGAAGTTGGAGTTGGAAAACGTTATCGACATTGACTCCATCTTCAAGATAAATTAAATGTATAGTTTGTTACATACTTACTTCCATAGGATTTCAATCTTCTTCTGCTTCTGACTGACCATGGCTATCAATCATTCATGAAGAAGTTGGAATCGTAGGAGTCATAAATGGAATCAGGGTCTGTGATTTGGTCTACCAACTCTACGACCTTGTTAAGCACTATGCATGTCCTCTTTTGGGTTCATCGAGATTGTTTTATGGTTTACATAATGTGAACATGCCATTGGATAAACCAACCAATTATTTATAGAAATTTATAATTTTTCTCAATATTTCATAATGTGTCCAGACTGTGAATGGGACAGCTCTCTCTCCCTCTCTCCCAGCATGAAATCTTAGCATAATCTCAATATCTAAAGGACAACCATCCACGCAATTAAGTGCATACAGTACAACAAAGGTCTTCTTTGCAAAAGCTAAGGGAACATCCTTGCTAGTTATCACCTCGCACATTGGTTTTCGGATACTGAACTGCATAAGATTCTTTAATAAATCTTGTATAATATTTGCATACATTGATGCAAAATCATGAGTTTTACCCATCATTAATAAATGGAGCATGGCCACGTGAGATTAGACTTTATATTGATGTGGTATCGACATCTAGACTAATACAATGTACTGTATGTAAAACATCTTGTTACTTCTTCAGTACGAATATTTTTGAGATGCGCCAACTTCAAAAGCTAAATGTGTTTGACATTAACAAACTTCTGTCCATCAGCTCAATATCCCAAGCACCAGATTTATAAATACCAAGAATGTAAAATATACAGTGTAACTATATGGTAATAACCTCCTGTTCTCAAATACATTCCTCCGGATTAACGTATTTCTTCTATCTTGTTCTTCGAAGTTCAGTGACCCCATATACTTCCAGCTATGGAGAATGCAGTGAAAGAGGAATTTTTAAACATTTATACACAGTGTTTTCCTGTCTATTTGACCCTTCCATCTATACTAACAGTTCTGTACTGCACCGAATGGTGGAGAGCAAAGGTTCCCTTATCAGGAAATCTATGTTAATAACACTATTTATACTTGTCTCTCAGTGACTTGAACCACAGTCCTGTCTTGTATTTCGCTAAGGCCGTTATGTACTAAAAATGTGTTTTTTTTTCCCTTTAAGTAAGTTTATTTTATGTGGATATTTGCTCTAGGGCTTTCCTTGTTTTCGTATCCTTAATCGAAATGTCTGTAGGAAAAAATTGAATTAGCCGTAATGGAAGAACCAGTCAAAGAACCAGTCTGAAGACATCTAACCACCTTCTAAGTCAACTGATGTTCACACGGTGGAGTGAATGTCCCTTATGTTGAGTTGGCCTTTCAGATGGACTTTCCTAAGCTGGAAGTCATTGGCTCGTAAAATGCTAAGAATGCATACATATAATATAAAACACGGCCCTTTATGTTCAAGTTATGGACTTTAGCTTCTTGTAGACAGGTTGAGATATAAGATTACAAGACAAAGTTCTTGCTGCTTTAATAGTCGGTGTGTTTTGCAAGTAAGCTAAGACCCTTGAAATGTGGTTTGATTTTATTAGCCATGTTACATATGAATCCTTCTAGAAAATGGAGCAAAATGGGAAACAGGTGGGATTCGGGAACCAGATGTCAAGACCGTGGGACATCGTAGAGGTAGGAAATGCCTCAGAGAAGTGGGTAAGTGAAGACGAGAAGTAGAGCAAGAAATTATTTCAATGAGCATATCCAAGTAGATCTTGAAGATGTCTTGGATAGATAAGTCCTCGAGTTGTTAGGTATATGAAATCTTTTTGCATACCATTTGGTCATTTTTGGTTTATGATGAAGTCTATCATGGTTAAGCGATGCTGGGACTAGTTGTAGAGGGCACAGATAGAAGCCGTACTCAGAGTTTAGAGACTGGTGGGGTTGAAGCCCCTCTACCACATAAGAAAACACTAGTGATATACTTAGCATATGTTATATGAGGGCCCTGGTACAGATTTTGTATTGGGGTACAGAAGCCTCATCTCTGACCGCAGTTTCTACAGATCCTATATAAGGCTAAGACCCCACATTGCGGAAACGCAGCTTTTTTTGTTGCAGATTTTGCTGTGATTTTTTTAACCAAAGCCAGGAGTGGATTGAGTAGAAGGGAGAAGTCTAAGAACTTCCTATATATTTTCCATTCTTTTGTAGCCATTCTTGGCTTTGGCTCAAAAAACCGCAGCAAAATCTGCAACAGAAAAAGCTGCATTTCCGCAACGTGGGGCCTTAGCCTTAAGCTGTCTTATTATGTAAGGTAACACTTTCCTACTTCCCAGTATACATAAGTTGTCTTTCTCACTTCTGTCCTGTTTATTGTGTTAAGCTGTACAATGAATATTTAAGAGATCATTTATGTCTCATTGTATATTATAAAAATACCAGAAGATACTCAGAGTTTAGCGTATAATAGTACAGGCTGCAAGACGAGTGTATTTATACCGGTCATAGTAAACATTCTCAGAAATGTATGATAGTCAGTGCTAGAATCCATGTAATACACACTTCAGCTGCTGCAGAACATATTTGCTAAGGAGAAACGGGATTTACGTATGTCCCATACATTGTTAGACACAGTGTGCCCCATAGAGTGGTAGCCGCAACGTGTCCCATACAATGCTAGCTATAGTGTACCCCACAGAGTGAAAGACCCCATATAGTGCTAGCCAGTGTTCCCCAAAGAGTGCAAGACACAGCGTGCCCCATAGAGTGGTAGCCACAGTATTTCTCATAGATTTCTAGTCACAAGGTGCCTCATGGAGTGCTAGCCACAGTGTGCCCCATACAGTGTTAGCCACAGTGCACCCCATACAATGTTAGCCACAGTGTGCCTCATATAGTGCTAGCCACATTGTACACCATAGATTGCTAGCCACATTGTGCCTCATATAGTGTTAGCCACAGTGCACCCCATACAGTGTTAGCCACAGTGTGCCCCATACAATGTTAGCCACAGTGTGCCTCATATAGTGTTAGCCACAGTGAACCCCATAGAGTGCTAGCCACATTGTGCACCATAGAGTGCTAGCCACATTGTACCCCATAGAGTGCTAGCCACATTGTGCACCATAGAGTGCTAGCTACAGTGTACCCCATAGAGTGCTAGCCACATTGTACACCATAGAGTGCTAGCCACATTATACACCATAGAGTGCTAGCCACTTTGTACCCCATAGAGTGCTAGCTACAGTGTACCCCATAGAGTGCTAGCCACATTGTACACCATAGAGTGCTAGCTACAGTGTACCCCATAGAGTGCTAGCCACATTGTATACCATAGAGTGCTAGCCACATTGTACACCATTGAGTGCTAGCCACATTGTGCACCATAGAGTGCTAGCCACATTGTGCACCATAGAGTGCTAGCTCACTGTACCCCATAGAGTGCTAGCCACATTGTACACCATAGAGTGCTAGCTACAGTGTACCCCATAGAGTGCTAGCCACATTGTAAATCATAGAGTGCTAGCTACAGTGCACTCCATAAAGTGCTAGCCACATTGTGCACCATAGAGTGCTAGCCACATTGTACACCATAGAGTGCTAGCCACATTGTGCACCATAGAGTGCTAGCCACATTGTACCCCATAGAGTGCTAGCCACATTGTATACCATAGAGTGCTAGCCACATTGTACACCATAGAGTGCTAGCCACATTGTACACCATAGAGTGCTAGCCACATTGTACACCATAGAGTGCTAGCCACATTGTACACCATTGAGTGCTAGCCACATTGTGCACCATAGAGTGCTAGCCACATTGTACACCATAGAGTGCTAGCCACATTATACACCATAGAGTGCTAGCCACTTTGTACCCCATAGAGTGCTAGCCACAGTGTACCCCATAGAGTGCTAGCCACATTGTACACCATAGAGTGCTAGCTACAGTGTACCCCATAGAGTGCTAGCCACATTGTATACCATAGAGTGCTAGCCACATTGTACACCATTGAGTGCTAGCCACATTGTGCACCATAGAGTGCTAGCCACATTGTGCACCATAGAGTGCTAGCTACAGTGTACCCCATAGAGTGCTAGCCACATTGTAAATCATAGAGTGCTAGCTACAGTGCACTCCATAAAGTGCTAGCCACATTGTGCACCATAGAGTGCTAGCCACATTGTACACCATAGAGTGCTAGCCACATTGTGCACCATAGAGTGCTAGCTACATTGTATACCATAGAGTGCTAGCCACATTGTATACCATAGAGTGCTAGCCACATTGTACCCCATAGAGTGCTAGCCACATTGTATACCATAGAGTGCTAGCCACATTGTATACCATAGAGTGCTAGCCACATTGTACACCATTGAGTGCTAGCCACATTGTGCACCATAGAGTGCTAGCCACATTGTGCACCATAGAGTGCTAGCCACATTGTACCCCATAGAGTGCTAGCCACATTGTATACCATAGAGTGCTAGCCACATTGTACACCATTGAGTGCTAGCCACATTGTGCACCATAGAGTGCTAGCCACATTGTGCACCATAGAGTGCTAGCTACAGTGTACCCCATAGAGTGCTAGCCACATTGTAAATCATAGAGTGCTAGCTACAGTGCACTCCATAAAGTGCTAGCCACATTGTGCACCATAGAGTGCTAGCCACATTGTACACCATAGAGTGCTAGCCACATTGTACACCATAGAGTGCTAGCCACATTGTACCCCATAGAGTGCTAGCCACATTGTATACCATAGAGTGCTAGCCACATTGTATACCATAGAGTGCTAGCCACATTGTACACCATAGAGTGCTAGCCACATTGTGCACCATAGATTGCTAGCCACATTGTATACCATAGAGTGCTAGCCACATTGTATACCATAGAGTGCTAGCCACATTGTACACCATTGAGTGCTAGCTACAGTGCACTCCATAAAGTGCTAGCCACATTGTGCACCATAGAGTGCTAGCCACATTGTACGTACACCATAGAGTGCTAGCCACATTGTACACCATAGAGTGCTAGCCACATTGTGCACTATAGAGTGCTAGCTACAGTGCACCCATTAGAGTGCTAGCCACATTGTGCACCATAGAGTGCTAGCTACAGTGTACCCCATAGAGTGCTAGCCACATTGTAAATCATCGAGTGCTAGCTACAGTGCACCCCATAGAGTGCTAGCCACATTGTATACCATAGAGTGCTAGCCACATTGTGCACCATAGAGTGCTAGCCACATTGTGCACCATAGAGTGCTAGCTACAGTGCACCCCATAGAGTGCTAGCCACATTGTGCACCATAGAGTGCTAGCCACATTGTACACCATTGAGTGCTAGCCACATTGTACACCATTGAGTGCTAGCCACATTGTATACCATAGAGTGCTAGCCACATTGTATACCATAGAGTGCTAGCCACATTGTGCACCATTGAGTGCTAGCCACATTGTATACCATAGAGTGCTAGCCACATTGTATACCATAGAGTGCTAGCCACATTGTATACCATAGAGTGCTAGCCACATTGTACACCATTGAGTGCTAGCCACATTGTACACCATAGAGTGCTAGCCACATTGTATACCATAGAGTGCTAGCCACATTGTATACCATAGAGTGCTAGCCACATTGTATACCATAGAGTGCTAGCCACATTGTACACCATTGAGTGCTAGCCACATTGTATACCATAGAGTGCTAGCCACATTGTACACCATAGAGTGCTAGCTACAGTGTACCCCATAGAGTGCTAGCCACATTGTACACCATTGAGTGCTAGCCACATTGTGCACCATAGAGTGCTAGCCACATTGTGCACCATAGAGTGCTAGCCACATTGTACACCATAGAGTGCTAGCCACATTGTATACCATAGAGTGCTAGCCACATTGTGCACTATAGAGTACTAGCTACAGTGCACTCCATAAAGTGCTAGCCACATTGTGCACCATAGAGTGCTAGCCACATTGTACACCATTGAGTGCTAGCCACATTGTACACCATAGAGTGCTAGCCACATTGTACACCATAGAGTGCTAGCCACATTGTACACCATAGAGTGCTAGCCACATTGTACACCATAGAGTGCTAGCTACATTGTATACCATAGAGTGCTAGCTACAGTGTACCCCATAGAGTGCTAGCCACATTGTACACCATAGAGTGCTAGCCACATTGTGCACCATAGAGTGCTAGCCACAGTGCTCTCCATACAGTTTCATCCACTATGCCTCCATTACCAGCCACAGCCTCTTATTGCCAACAAGAATGCCCTGCTAGCATCATTTACAAGGTACCCTTAATTTTAGCCACAGTTGTCCTCCCCCTTTGCCAGCTACAGCGCACCTGAGTACCAGATCGGTAACAGCTTCCTTCTTTGCTATCATTCTAATTTCTTGAAGAATCCATCTACAGTAAAGAGTAGAGATGGAGAAGATCTTATAAGACATTGCTATTGTTATATAAAACAACTTGGAGGACATCAGCATTATAGAGAGCAATAAACGCAACCAAATCTCTAAAAATCTGATAAATGGCCAATGGTGTCAGGGGTGCCGTGAGCTAAAATGTGCTCTAAGCGAGTCGCTTCCGAAGAGGTAAGAGCTTCATTCAATCAGTATGATGGCGCGTCAGTCCTGACTGCAGCCCCCGAGTCACTGATGGCAGGCGACACTAACAGAGAATCACCATCTACTGGAGTGTCCATAAATCCTCACATAAGCTCCGGCATAAGATCAGACTGACAAGCATATACCTCCCCCAGCGTCAGACATCAGCCCATGTCCCAGCTAAAGCTACTGTGTCCAGCTGTCATCCACCATTATCCTGTGCGCAGACACCAGAAGAAGCAGAAATATAAGGAAAAGGAAAAAGCCACTTTTTTCTAATGTGTTTTTATTTTCTGATTGTAGATTTTTTATTCTATTTACTGTACATGACAAGGGCATTGCCAAGTCGTTCCCCTCTTAAATGATGACGAGACACAGATTGGATTAAATTGGCCGCAGCAGCCGTTTTATTAAATAATTGTAAATAACCATTAAAGTGTCAACATTAAACCTTATACAGTAGACACCATATGCGTTTATCCCCCAAATGTAAAACCAATATATCCTGATATCCGACGAAGGAGGTCCCCGAAGCCCAAAAACCATCTCCATATCCCTTAGCACCAGGAATATTACCGACAGTCGTTCCACTAGCTCGGGGGCACCAAGCTCTTAAAGCTCACTGGTGCTCAGCCTACCTTTGACTCCACCGAAAACCCAAACCTTTCAGAATTTCCCAAATGGCCTGAGGAGCCCAGCCCCTACCGCGGTGCTCCCACCACCACAACCATTTCCATACCCCCCCAGCTTCCAGGACCCCCGCACCTAGCTACTGTGACATGAACAACGCCAAACCAAGGCAATACAAAAAAGGGAGCGGGTCTGTTGACTCGTCCGCTCTCCCTCCGAATGGTGCCAATTCTCCCGCCCTTTTTTTAAATACCCCCCAGCATGCTCTCCCTCCATCCAGCCCTCCCCTAATGGCCAATTTAACCCTCTCTGTCCCTCCTCTCGTCCTCCCCTGGCAGCCCTGTCATGAGGCCTACCTTTTAAGGCATGGCCTTTTAGTCCGGCCTTACTTGATTATGGAGGCGGCCATCTTGACTGAGAGTCTCCTCTGCTCTGTTAACAGCATTTAGTGATCTACTTTACAGCATGGTCATGGCCATATGTAGCAATAGTCTGGAGCCGACTCATTGAGGTCTATGGGAGAGTTTTCTAGACATGTCCAGTGTAGGGAAAGGGACAAGGTAAGCTGTGACATCTATTGTCAGTAGTGGATGTAATAATGGGTGATATGTGGTGTTATCTATAGAGGTGTTATCCATCTGTCTTGTCTATGACGTAAATTAGGTGACTGCTGCAAAGACCCAGGCAAGTCCCAGTCTGTTAGGCTTAGTGGCCATAGTGAAAATTGTTTTAGTGATCCGTTTCTTGTCCTGGCCCTCAACGGACTTAGTGTCAGATATACCGATTGGGGGCCAAGTACTTGTTTTCTTTAGCATTTAACCAAAGCTTGTGTTAATTGTACAAAGCAGAAAAGAAAAGTTGATTCTATTTGTCGTCAAGTGTCAAGTAAATGGAAAGAAGCCGCAGTCGTGTATTGTAAATAGTTATCTATGTAAGGGGACGTCATTATACTGGATGAGAGCCAAAACATAGAAAAATGCCATGTCATAGATATTTACAGCAAAACGTAGATCTA
The DNA here is from genome assembly GCA_947044405.1 of Leptodactylus fallax. Lineage (NCBI taxonomy): Eukaryota > Metazoa > Chordata > Amphibia > Anura > Leptodactylidae > Leptodactylus > Leptodactylus fallax. The sequence goes on along the minus strand of CAMRHE010000398.1, from coordinate 977,565 downwards.
GCCCCTGTGAATGGGCAAAAACAGCAAACATGTAGCTCCGCCCTCGAGGTTCCAGACTGTACAATGCCTGCGGTCTAACATATATAGATATAATGAATTTCTGCCCATGTAGTTGCCATTCAGTAAAGCTACAGACACATCTTCTATAGACTTTAGAAGAGACTTTTCATGCACATGTAGGGAACTGCCATTTCTACTAGTATATAATGTATCTGGCTTCTTTGCCCTCCGTTTTTTTTTCTACACCCCCAGCCTTTATTTCAAGTTTTTTTTTTTTTTTAAAATTAAAAAAAAACAAATGAGGGGGGGCCGCGGGGGGGAGAGATGTGAGCAGAGCTGCTGAGACAGACATGTTATGTCTGGGGAGTCTAAGAGCCACTGGTTCCTCTTTACTTCACAGTATATAGTTAGGTATGTGTTACCCCCTATATACTCACAGGACCTAGCTAGTAACCGTAGTTAGGGATCCATATATATGTGTGTTCAGGGCAGTGATAGGTTAGGCTTCCGAAGGCCAACTAGCTAGTTAGAGGCCCGGTGGCACTAGTAGTTTAGCTGGCAGGTTAAGGACTCAGTGTTAGGGTAGTCAGGCCTGCATCTACTGCCGTCACCGTCGCCCTGTTTGCTGCCTGTGAAGAATCTCACCATCATCATCATCATCTCCTGATCGGCTGTCTGTCATCTCCTGGAAGAATCCGAGGATCCACAGTCATCCACAGGGGCCCCTGCATCTCTTCTGTTGCCTGGAGGTATTGTGCACTGGACTCTTGCTATATATTTATATATATACCCGGGTATATAACCTAAGACGGTTGAGGACTTGCTGGTTGTTGTAGTACTGCTGTGTTCTGAGTATATTTTATGTATGTATTATTACCCTGTTGATACTTATAAAGCTACTGTTATAACCTTATGTGGTATCTGTATGTATTCTTCAGACTGTGAGATTAGTACAGTGATCCTTGTTAAGGCTACTAACTGTACCTCATGGGTAAGTCCCAGGAAGAGATCCTCCCTGTAATACAGAGGCTCTATCCTGGGTGGAGGCACTGATATATTTCATATATGTTCCCACTCTTCCCTTCAGCGAAGGCTTCAGGTCCCATTATACACACAGGTCAGCGCCAGAGTCTGTTGCGGGAGGGATAATACTCATACCCCCCAAATAGGGCTACATTTGGAGGCACTGCTGAGATTTAGAAGTGGGAATAGTCATTGATATGGTGAAGCGATATAGCTCAGAGGGGAACCTCCCACTAGCTACTACATGGGATTACCGACCTCCTGTTCCTCCCCTGGTTCAGGTAAAGGAAGAACCCCGCTCAGCCAGTTACCCCCCAGTATGGCCGTCGCTAGCAGTTCCTCTAGTGACAGTGCTATTAGCACTTTAGCCAGGCTGACTGAAATGTTAGCTCAGGGCCTGCAGGCCACTCACTACAAGAAACTAAAAGTATTCTCTGGTATTGTCCCAGTACCACAAGGGGAGGAAAACTTTGAGATATGGAAAGAACATACTCTCCAATGCCTGAAGGAATGGTCTTGCTCTGAAGAAGGCAAGCGGCAGCGTATCAGTGAAAGTTTGCGGTCTCCTGCTGCAGAATTGATCCGCTTGTACAGAGACTCTCATGAAGGAGTGAGTGCATTGGACTATATACAAGTACTGTCTGATCACTTTGAGCCATACTATGACCTTGCCCAGATGGTTGCTGATTACCGAATGGTTCGTCAAAAGAAGGGGAAAATGTCTCTACTTTTATTAACCGTTTACAGCTACTTCTTTCACGTCTGGTGTACCACGCAGCTATATCTACTTCAGAGGTAGACGCTATGAGAACCAGTCAGTTGGTGAGAGGGTTACAACCTCATCATCCTCTTGCTCAAGTACTCAAGGTCTTACTATCTGATAGAGTCCTTCCATTTCCTGACTTAATGAAGTTAGTGAAGAAACAAGAAGCTGACATTAGTTTTAGTACCCCTAAGAAAGCGAAAAGCATCTCTAAAGAAGATGTTGTTCCTAATTCAAACAAGGACAAACCAGCGGAGCGGTCAGAACTTAGACAGTCCGCCACTCCATCCACTGCCACTCAATGGAGGAAGGATGCTAGAACCTGTTATAAATGTGGTCAGACGGGCCATACTGCCAGACAGTGTACGGAGGACAGTGAGGGATTGGGACACAGTGCTGTCTTCTCTATTCAGAATCAAAGACACCAAAGGAAGGCCGGCTGAGTAAATACCAGAGGCGCTATCGCGGGCTCCAGGTCCGTTGTCAAAGTCACTGTCAATGGTCATGCCGCTCCTGCCCTGTTTGATACAGGATCTCAAGTGACCCTGATTTATCGCTCGTTCTACCAAAAGTATCTGAGGGATATACCTCTTCAGTCTACAGGACAAATGAAATTGTGGGGGCTTAATTCAGGATCATATCCTGTAGATGGCAGCCTACAAGTAGTTATAGCTGTCCCTGAATTAGAAGATCAGAGTGTCGCTCCCATGAAGATTACGGCTCTTGTCTGTCCTGATACAGGGGATTCTTGTGCAGCTCCTGTGATACTTGGCACTAATTGTCCCGCAGTGCATTATGCTTTTCAGAAGTTTCTTGGAAGAGATTGGAACCCTGCAGCTCAGCCGGTGAATATATCTTCTGATCTTAGAGAACTCTGTGATGCCCTGTCTACTGGCTATCGACATGGAATGGTATATCATATCGGTGAGAGAACCGTGGAAGTTCCTGCCGGCGGGGAGAGAGTTCTGAGAGTAGCCTCCAGCATTGCTCCCGATTTGCTTGAGGGGGAGTTATGTCCTTATGGAAACCCCTGAAGAAATGATTAACCAGAATGGCTGGATGGTGATCCCAGAGAGAGGACTGGAGAAATAAAGTGGAGTTATCTACCTGTGTGACAGTGAGGAACTGTTCACCGCATCCGATTGTAATTGGACCATACCAGAATGTGGCCCACTGCTACCCTGTGCTTGGAGTAAATCCATACGCTGAAGTGTGCAGGATTCAAATCCGAGATGCAATCCCTAATCTCAATCTTGACTTGAGTGATCCACATTTACCAGAGGCCTGGAATCAGCGACTGACACAGAAGTTGTCTGAATTATCGGAAGTGTTCTCCATGGATGATATGGATGTAGGTTGTGCTAAAAGTGCTCAACACACTTTCCGATTGACCGATTCTACTCCCTTCCGGGAGCGACCACGGAGAGTTGCTCCAAGGATGTTGATGAGTTAAGACAGACTCTACAGCAAATGAAAGGTCAGGGGATCATTGTGGACAGTAAGAGCCCCTATGCCTCACCTATTGTGGTGGTAAGAAAAATCTGGAGCAATTCGCCTATGTGTGGATTACAGAACTCTGAACCGGAGAACCTTACCTGATCAGTATACACTGCCGAGAATTGAAGAAGCTCTGGAAGCTCTGAATGGAAACTGTTGGTTCACAGTGCTGGACCTAAGATCGGGATACTATCAAGTCCCAATGGCACCTGAGGATCAGGAAAAGACAGCCTTCATATGCCCCTTGGGTTTCTTTCAGTTCACTCGTATGCCGCAAGGTACAAAGGTGCGCCAGCAACGTTCCAAAGGTTGATGGAAAGAGTGTTAGGTGATTTAGTGCCCCGGGAATGCCTTGTATATCTTGACGACATTATTGTGTTTGGAAGACGCTGGAAGAACATGAAGAACGACTCATGAGAGTACTCCAACGCTTAAAAGAAGAGGGGCTGAAGTTGTCGGCTGACAAATGCAAATTTTGTAGATCTTCGGTCACTTATGTAGGTCATATTGTTTCTGCTGAAGGAGTTGCTACCGATCCTGGTAAGATTGAAGCTGTGGTGAATTGGCCCCGACCGCAAAATATTACGGAGTTGCAATCTTTCTTGGGGTTTTGTGGATTCTATCGACGATTTGTGGAAGGATATTCAAATTGTCGAGCCCTCCTCGACCTGTTGAAGAGTGATGCAGGAGATCCGGGAAGAAGGGGTCTTCCAAAGCCTTTTTGGCGATAGGTGGACTGCGGATTGTGAAGAAGCATTTAAGTTGTTGAAGAAGAAATTGACAGAAGCTCCCGTTCTGGTTATGCTGATGCACAGAAGCCATATGTGCTACATGTAGATGCCAGCTTTGAAGGATTAGGTGGCGTGCTGCACCAAGAATACCCGGCCGGGTTCGGCCCTGCTTTCATAAGTCGAAGTCTTTCTCCCAGCGAGAAAAATTATCCAGTACATAAATTGGAGTTTTTGGCGCTCAAGTGGGCCATTGTTGATAAATTACATGACTATTTATACGGAGCCACGTTTGAAGTAAGAACAGACAACAATCCACTGACATACGTTTTGTCAACTGCTAAGCTCGATGCTACAGGACATCGCTGGTTGGCAGCTTTATCCAACTACCAATTCACACTCAAGTATAAATCGGGGCCTAAGAACATTGGGGCAGATGCTCTATCAAGACGGCCTGGATTACCTAGTCCGGAGTAGTGGATGAATGGGAAGAAGTGCCAAGTCCTGGAGTAGGAGCTTTGTGTGCCATGGCTGCTGTAGTTGAAGACCGAGTAGCCTTTTCTGAACTCGGTTATTGACTCTTTGGGGGAGGTCCCGGCTGTACCAGACATGTTTGCCTACCCTGCCGCTTTAGGATCCTTTGAGAGTTGTTCTATATCTTCAAAGCGAATGATCTGGAGTCAAAAGACTGATCCTTTAATTGGACCTCTTTATCAAGCAGTGAGTTCTCAAGACAGAGAAATGTTAAAGACATCCCTACCCTCTGAATGCAGTCAACTTCTACGAGTTGGGAGAAGTTTGAAATAGACAATGGCCTACTTTATCGTGTGGTGCTGTATCATGATCACCCTGGAAGGCGCCAACTAGTTATTCCAAGCTGCTTTCAGAAGATGATTTTCCGAAGTCTGCATGATTATCATGGTCATTTGGGACCTGAGAAGACTTATGGCCTAATACAAGACCGATTCTACTGGCCCAAAATGAGAGATACCGTGACTCGTCTGTGTAGGTGCTGTCGCAGATGTTTGAGAGGAAGACTGTCCCGGTTCGAGCGGCCTTCATGGGACACTTGAAGAGTTCGGGCCCATGGATCTTGTCTGCATAGACTTCCTTTGTATTGACAACGACTCCAGAGGATTTGGAAATGTATTGGTGGTGACTGATCACTTCACACGATATGCTCAAGCCTTTCCGACTAAGGATCAAAAAGCAGTCACTGTTGCAAGAGTGCTTTGGGAAAAGTATTTTATCCATTATGGCTTACCACACCGGTTGCATTCTGATAAGGCCGGGATTTTGAGAGTAACCTGATCAAAGAGTTACTTCAGTTGTTGAACATCCGCAAAGTCGGACGACGCCTTACCATCCAGAGGGAGATGCCCTTCCTGAAAGATTTAACAGGACTTTACTTGATATGCTTGGTACCTTACGATTGAGGATAGCGATCCTGGAGTCGAAAGTGGAGGCTATGGTGCATGCCTATAATAGTACAAGGCACGAGAGCACAGGATATTCACCATACTTTCTGATGTTTGGAAGAGAGCCTGGCTACCTATTGACATCTTGTTGGGAGTCTCTACCGATGGTATCAGTCATCGAGATCATTACCGATACGTGGCACGTTTGAAAGAAACGCTTAAGAGTGCTTATCAGCTGGCTGAGGAAAATGCGGCCAAAGTGAATGAGGAAATAAAGGAGATTTGATCTTCGAGTAAGATACCGAGAATTGAACCTGGGGACCATGTTCTGCTACGGATTTGGGAGCATCTGCAAAACATAAGCTGGTGATCGTGGCGGAGTGAACTCTTTACAGTGGTAGATCGGTTGCCTGGAATACCAGTCTACAGATGGCGGGACGGGAGGTCGGACTTGGCATAGAAATCATTTGTTGCCTGTACCTCAGATTGTGGTATGGATATCTCCATGATGGCTCGGCCTGCGATTCTCCACAGTCCTTGCCGATATTCCACCTGACCTTCCTGAAACTCCTGAGAGTGATTGGACTGTGGCTCCTGAAGTTCCTAGATCACCAGTATCTTCTCCTTCAGGGAGACCTATGAACCCTCAAACTCCAGAATTCGTACCTAGATCTGTGTCTACAGATGAGCAGGGATCTAGCTCTCCTACGCCACCAGCACCATCCCCTCCCATGGCAGACAACCCTAGTTTAGGGCCTGGACATGCTAGTTTACCTCAGAGAGAGGTACGGAGAGGAGAGAGAATTAGACACCCTCCACCTATGCTGACATATGATAGTTTGGGGGACCCCAGATTTACTACTCAGCCTCATTTATATCATGCTTGGGTGGGTGCAGTGTCCACTTTGGTCAATATGTTACCAATTTTCGCTCCTGCTGGCATGTATACCTATTAACCTGTTGTGACTCTGTAAATGCAAAAGCAACCATATTGATATTGTCATTGGTAATGTTGACTGTATACTATGACTTTGTATGTCTTTGACGTGACGTAAAGATTTCACCAGAGGGAGAGTGTAGGGAACTGCCATTTCTACTAGTATATAATGTATCTGGCTTCTTTGCCCCTGCAGTTTGGCTTCAGAGACCCCAGGCATTTAGTGCAAGTTTTGTTTTGTAAATACAGTGAGTCAGACACATGTGAGGCAGAGCTGCTGGGGGGAGAGATGTGAGCAGAGCTGCTGAGACAGACATGTTATGTCTGGGGGAGTCTAAGAGCCACTTGTTCCTCTTTACTTCACAGTATATAGTTAGGTATGTGTTACCCCCTATATACTCACAGGACCTAGCTAGTAACCGTAGTTAGGGATCCATATATATATATGTTCAGGGCAGTGATAGGTTAGGCTTCCGAAGGCCAACTAGCTAGTTAGAGGCCCGGTGGCACTAGTAGTTTAGCTGGCGGTTAAGGACTCAGTGTTAGGGTAGTCAGGCCTGCATCTACTGCCGTCACCGTCGCCCTGTTTGCTGCCTGTGAAGAATCTCACCACCATCATCATCATCTCCTGATCGGCTGTCTGTCATCTCCTGGAAGAATCCGAGGATCCACAGTCATCCACAGGGGCCCCTGCATCTCTTCTGTTGCCTGGAGGTATTGTGCACCGGAATCTTGCTATATATCTATATATATCCCGGGTATATAACCTAAGCGGTTGAGGACTTGCTGGTTGTTGTGTATTGCTGTGTTCTGGTATATTGTATGTATGTATTATTACCCTGTTGATTCTTATAAAGCTACTGTTATAACCTTATGTGGTATCTGTATGTATTCTTCAGACTGTGAGATTAGTACAGTGATCCTTGTTAAGGCTACTAACTGTACTTCATGGGTAAGTCCCAGGAAGAGATCCTCCCTGTAATACAGAGGCTCTTCCTGGGTGGAGGCCTGATATATTTCATATTGTTCCCACTCTTCCCTTCAGCGAAGGCTTCAGGTCCCATTATACACACGGTCAGCGCCAGAGTCTGTTGCGGGGGGATAATACTCTCCCCCCCCCAAATGGGCTCCCCATTTGGGGGACACCAGGGGGTATATAATTCACTTTATATGATGGGGAGGGGCTTGGGGTCATTAGAGGCTGCTCTGCTCTTGGAATTATTAATATTTATATATTAATATGTGTACATTAATATGTGTTATATGTGATGGGGAGGGGGTTATTATAGTCTGCTGTATGTGCAATGGGGGCGGTGCTTGGGGTTATTAGAGGGAGGTCTGTGTATGACAAGGGCGGTGCTTGGGGTTATTAGAGGGAGGTCTGTGTATGACAAGGGCGGTGCTTGGGGTTATTAGAGGGAGGTCTGTGTATGACAGGGGCGGTGCTTGGGGTTACTAGAGACCACTCTGGGGTTATTAGAGGACGCACAAATGAACATAGTTGAACCAGCCCCTTGAAGCAACTCATATATAGGATATATGTATAGTGTTCCAGTAACATGTTACCATGCCTGACTTACAACTGAAATACAGTACTGTGCAAAAGTTTTAGACAGATGTGGAAAAATGCTTTCAGAAATAGAAGGGTTTAATAGTTTATTTTTGTCATACGAAGTGAATGAAGAAAAGAGAAATGTAAATCCCATCAATATTTGGTGTGACCTTTCCTCTTTGAAGAAGTAGTCCTGGAAGTGATGATACGGCCCCCACAGATATAGCCCTGATCTCAACATCATCCAGTCTGTCTGGGATGACATGCAGAGACAGAAGGATTGGACCAGCCTACATCTACAGAAGATCTGTGCTTAGTTCTCCAAGATGGCGGCGGAAAGAACCTCCCTGCCGAGCTCCTCTGGGGCCGTCCCTCCTCAGGACACATCCCTGACTATAACTATGCAGTGTTAGATCCATGTTCATAAGAACTTTATCTGTATCAGGTCATTTATTGTAGTTTTTCCTATTTTATTGTCATCATTTTCATCCCCAGTTTGAGAACGACTTTTCCATTCCGTATCTACACTACATACTGTATTACAAAATAAGACATTCTTATTCTGGTTATTCCGCAGCGGCCCTTAGAGACCAGCGATAAATTGCGTGAAAATAAAAGCATAAAGCAGATAACTACTCACTGGAGTGTCCTTATCTGCAGGAACATCTAGGCCATCTCCCATGGTATGTTAAAATACGGGCCATTGGGGATGACATTGCCTTTAAGAAGATCTAAAACAAACGGTTCAACACTTGTGGACTGGAAACAAGTGATTTTTATGTGTGCATAATATCTCTAGAATGTAAAATAATCGCGTGAATAACTAGTATTTTATTGTTTGTCATCCTAGTTGCCAGGGATACGTAAAACCAGTCCCGCACTGTCGATGATATACCGTAAGCGAATATGGAGTGGCATAAGTGATATATCATACACATGGCTTTCACTTTACGCCTCAGAAAGATTCGCTGGTGCCCCTGAATTGTGTACAGTAACTGTGTGTGGCCATATGAGCTCTCATGGCGCTGCTTCTTCTGTCATCTGGTCACTCTGGCTCCGTAGATGTGGATGAATTTTGCTTGGCCCGGGAGAGTTGTCCACTCTTCTGAGACTCCAGGAGGTCACCCCTTTTTGTGGTAACCTACTGAATGTTTTAAGAGAGATGCCAAGTATGTGGATGCCCCTGCATGAGTCCTTATACATGGAATCTAAGGAAAGGGACAGAACTTCACTAGGCCCTCCTGATCATTTACAGCATTGGGGTCTATGGCACCTTAATCTATATAGAGTCCATAAGCTTTCCTGTTAAAGTTACCATAGCAACATAGATGTATTAGCTGGGTGACAACCTCTATGGGCACTGTCATGGCTGCTCTCAGTGGTGGTCACCCAGCAAAATAATTGTGAATCTCAGATAAGTCAAGAGATAGTTTTATATCTACAATGGAGGGATCAAGTATCTAAGGAGAGGGGGAGGGGGACAAGAAAGCTCTCACATTCTTCCTGGATTAGGGTTCCATTGTCCGGCCTTGTCAAGGAAGTGACCAATGGCCGTGGCGTCCTCTCCTTTTGTCGCAGAGACAAGGACATCTGTAAGGAACCATAAAGCCTCCTAGCAATGGCGGTTCATTTAATGGATGACAGAACGTTCTTGGTTCTGCTTGGGCTTTACGGAGATTTACGATGTAGTAGTTTTGGATTCTGTTCCAAGTTATGTGTGTAATGCTCCTGATAGCCCGGGAAGAGTTATTATATGCCTTTATGTATAGCAAAGGAGATGCCAGTAGCTTAAGAACTGCTCTGCGGAACGTTTTGTTCGCATCGCGAGAGCACGTACTCCATATTTTTTTGTCAAAAATTGGCTAAATTTCAGAATTGAACATTTTTAGCTGCATAAAATAGCATAAAATAGCTTCAAGCACCAGTTAAAAAGGTACAGGAGGACAGCGTGCGAGCAGAGGCATTTACAACAATAGGACCAGAGATGATTAATCGTAGCCATAGTTTCTGCGCGAAAATGGGGAAATTGTTGTGTTTGTGATATTCTCGGAGACAACCAATGAAAAATGGCATCTAAGAGAAGGAATACACAGGTACAGTAGGGCCATACATCTGGGAGGTCTCATCTCTTAAAGGGAATGTCACCAGAACCCAGAATATCAACCCTGCCCACACATAGATAGGTTAGTGTCACCTGAATGAAAGTGTTCTCCCCTTGTGAATCGCTGCCTCTGTTGATAGTTTTGTCAATATGTAAATGAGCTCTGTCAAGCAATGAGAGCGTCACCATTGCTCCGAAGATGTCAGGTGATATGCTGGTTCTGGTGACACTAACTTATCTATCTGTAGGGCTGGGTTGATATGCTGGTTCTGGTGACACTAACCTATCTATCTGTAGGGCTGGGTTGAACGGTGACACTAACCTATCTATCTGTGGGGCTGGGGGATATACTGGTGACACTAACCTATCTATCTGTGGGGCTGGGGTGATATGCTGGTTCTGGTGACGCTAACCTATCTATCTGTAGGGCTGGGGTGATATGCTGGTTCTGGTGACCCTAACCTATCTATCTGCAGGACTGGGGTGATATGCTGGGTTGTGGTGACTATAACCTATCTATCTGTGTAGCTGGGTTGATATACTGGGTTCTGGAGACCCTAAACTATCTATCTGAAGGACTGGGTTGATATGCTGGTTCTGGTGACCATAACCTCTCTATCTGTGTGGCTGGGTTTTGGTGACTCTAACCTATCTATCTGCAGGGCTGGGGTGGTATGCTGGTTCTGGTGAGACTAACCTATCTATCTGCAGGGCTAGGGTGATATGCTGGTTCTGGTGACACTAACCTATCTATCTGCAGGGCTGGGGTGATATGCTAGTTCTGGTGACCCTAACCTATCTATCTGCAGGGCTGGGGTGATATGCTGGTTCTGGTGACACTAACCTATCTCGCAGGGCTGGGGTGATATGCTGCTTCTGCTGACACTAACCTATCTATCTGCAGGGCTGGGGTGATATGCTGGGGTCTGGTGACCCTAACCTATCTATCTGAAGGACTGGGTTGATATGCTGGTTCTGGTGACCATAACCTCTCTATCTGTGTGGCTGGGTTCTGGTGACTCTAACCTATCTATCTGCAGGTCTGGAGTGATATGCTGGTTCTGGTGAGACTAACCTATCTATCTGCAGGGCTAGGGTGATATGCTGGTTCTGGTGACACTAACCTATCTATCTGCAGGGCTGGGGTGATATGCTGGTTCTGGTGACACTAACCTATCTATCTGCAGGGCTGGGGTGATATGCTGGTCTGGTGAGACTAACCTATCTATCTGTACGCCGGTGATATGCTGGTTCTGGTGACACTAACCTATCTATCTGCAGGGCTGGGGTGATATGCTGGGTTCTGGTGACAGACTACTTTTAACAAGAAGCTCTTGTACCTTATGGGAAAGTTGTCATTAGAGATGAACGAACCGTTTTGGAACAAACCAGATTCGATTAGATTTTTACAAAAATCTCAGGTTTGACCTGAAACTTTGGGGATTTGTCATCCACAAACCAGTACCCACGACCCCAGAGTATAATAAGTGAAGGCCCATGGGAGGTGTGGAAACAACAAACACTTATACTCACCTTCAGGCAACTCTCCGGGGCATCCTTGCGGCATCCTCTGCGATCCCTTGGGGTCCTCTTCACGTCTTCTGGGTGATGTCACACACCCCGGGGTCACATGGGATGTGCTGACGTCACTGAGCATGTGATGTTACCCAGGAGGCTGGAAGAGGATCCTGAGGGAGTGTTGGACACCATAAGGATGCCCATGAGAGGTGTATAGACCTACTGTGCCTCCATACTTTTCAACTCTCCCAAAATGTCTGAGTGAATCCCATTAAAAGACGAGTCCCCTTTTGGAAAACTGGTAAATTTTCAAGTAGCGGGAGAAGCTACCTCAGCCTCCCGTAGCTCTGAGCTCTACCTACATATTATGTCCGTGTCACCATCACAAAACTCATTTTTTATGGAATGATTTTGGTGGAATTTTTATATAAGCAAATTACTATTTTGTAGCCATAAAATATCATTATAATATACCACGACCCGCACCCCAGAGCTCTGCTGTCATTACTCTGAACTTTTAGAGATTTTTCTGAACTTTTTAGAGGTCGCCATTACTAAGAAATCATTCATTCTGTCAACTTCTTAGAAAGTAGGTGATGCTGGACCTCCATTCCTCTGATGTTGAGTGACACAGGCATATTCCTTCCCCTCATGTGTGTTTTGTACCCATAACATTGCCGGCAGTATTTTATCACCTGTCATGGTCAGGTGGAAACCATGTATGTGTCAGAGAAAGGAAACCATCCTTAAAGGAATGCAATGTCAAGGTTGCAGCCGGAGGAAAAAACCTGTAATCTTCATCCTATACTATATGATTATTACTGCACTCCTGGACTCCAGACTTAGAGTAAATACACAGCTCTCCCAATTCCTGTGGTTTTTATTACAGGCAATAAACTGATGTTGTCTGCGGCAACCCCGAGGGTAAAGAGGATTGCAGGAGCAGCGGAGGGGTGAATATCTGCAGAGTCTGACCTGGAGTCTGTATTTGTACAGAATTTTGGATATAGGTCTGATTTGTGTAGAGGGGTCTGGTCTGGTGTCTGCATTTCTTTAGGGGTATGTTCAGGAGTTCATATTTGACTGGAAGGTTGGTCTGGGGTCTTTAAGTTCTGAGGTCTGATCTGACGTCTATATTTCAGAAAGTCTGGCCTAAGGTCTATTACTTAGGAGGTCTGGAGCCTACATGGTTTGGTGTGGGGTCTTTATTTATTTAGGTGTCTGATATGTGATTTGCATTTGATTAGGAGTCTGGTATGGTCTGGGATCTGTATTCATTTTGGGGTATAATGGAGGGGGTTATATGTGTTACTGCATTGCCTTGCTACTGCGTTGAACAGCCCCTTACGCAGTGGAGATGTTCAGTTACACAAGTAGGTTTATCCTGCGAGCAGTGGGGTCCGATGAAGTGGAACTGCCTGTCTTAGTCTAACCACCACTAACTAACCTGGAGGTGTTCTCTGAAAAACGTCTGCACCTATCTGCCACTAACTAGCAACTGAACTAACAGGCCCAAACTGGCTAAAACTGGGGGTTGCCAAGTAACACTAACTCCTCCCGCCTTCTAGAAATCACAGAGCTGAAGCCACTCCCATTTACAGAGCACTATAGGGGTGGCTGACTAACTCTTCAGTAGCCAGCATAAAATTGGGAAAGTGCAATAAACATGATAAAACATGTTCACCATTGCAATAATAATTAAAGGGGTTGTTTGGGGATTATTTATTAAATTATTTGGTCCGGCGGATTGCTTTGGATGAACCTGGGGGTTCCGGCAACATCATGACCACTGGGTCATGTGACCCACTATAGTAAAGCCAGCCCCCATAGCACAGGTAATAAATTACGTGTGAGATCGGGGCAGAGTAACCTGTGGTGCCTCCGATCACATGACCTGGAGGTCACGATGTCGCTGAAACCTCCAGGTCCATCCAGCATTCCGCTGGACCAGGTAAGTGAATAAATACTCCCCAGACAACCCCTTTAACTAGAACATTTTACCCCAAGCACTGTCCTAACTTATGATTCAGTTGCTTAATGGTCGAAACATTTGTTAAAACTTTATTGTCCATCTGATAATATAAACCAATTCTCGAAAACCTCCCTGATGTCACTTCTCACAAGCAGACAAATACAGTATGCTCAAAATGTGTTGTAACTGCAGTCGCCCCAATATCGCCCTCTCCTGGTCAGTCTCTCAGGACTACGAAGCTGAGATATGGGGAGCTGTTTGCATATCTGTTTCTGAACCACCCTGATGGTTATAGACCCGCTTCCCTGAGTCCTCACGAGCCTTGTTGTGTATTTATACATCACGGTGTATTTTTGCCCCTGACCCGCGGCCATGTGGTTGTCACCCAGCTCTTACACTAAACAGATAGAACTAAGAAACTGCTAAAAAGGGAAACACTCCAGGAATGTACTTGAAGAAAAAGCAGAACATCTTCCTTTCTTCTTGAGGTTAAGAGTCTGTGACAAGTATGCTGTAAGGACCCGGCAAGGTCCTGTTAAGTTTTCTTAAGCAGACATCTTCACGCTGCTGGCGGCGAGTTCTGCTCATGTCTGCCTGGTTTCTATTATGTGGTGTGACCTGGACACGTTTGTCGTGTTATTATTACACGCTCTATACACAGACGTCTTCGCAGGGTAGTGGTAATATAATCCGATGTCCAAGACATAGGAAACTATGAGGAGTATTAACCATTTATATGTATGAAGCACTTGTGAACCCTCCGAGATGTTCAGGTCTGCTGCTGCGATTATATGGGGAGCAACTCGACACTGAAGATGACACGGGTGGGGTCCATGACAAATGAAATGCTTTGAGTAAAACATGACTGCTTTCTTCCAAAAACAGCGCCACACCTGTCCACAGGTTGTGTGTGGTACTGCACCCCACCACCATTCACTTCAATGAGGCCGAGTTGCAATACTGTGTGGAGCAGTCCTATCTACAAGGGATGCAGTATATAGAATCTGCTATATACCAGAAAAATGTGTTGAGGTTATTGGGAAAGATCCATGACTGATGCCTTCAATGTGTACACCGGGGAGGTCGGCGGAGGACACAGGACAGGGGGGCTTCTGGTGGGATCATCTCCATCAGTGGAGGGAGAAGAAACATAGCCGCAGGATGAAAGGATGGCGTGTATATATATATATATATATCAGGAGAATCCGAGGTCACGGGGTGAGGGTGGGGGATGATTTCCAGAGGTAGACACCTGAATATACAAGACCCTGACTCTTCCTCTGTTTTTGGATCATCTTGGAGAGTGTGATGGACAATCCCTGGACAAGAAGCTGATTACAAACCATCTCCTTCTCATATCCTGAGCAATCACATGTAATCTTTGAGGTAACCTGTCAGTAAGTGTTCTGCTTCCCTGCAGCGCCACCACAGTGCAAATGAGGAATTACACAGATTCATTCAAATCAATGGGTTAGGCAGGACAGGACATGTCCTCCAGAGAGAGAGAGAGAGGTGTGATCTGTGTAAGGCAGGACAGGTCCTCCAGAGAGAGCGGGTTGGGGGGGCTGATCTGGGTAAGGCAGGCGGTCCTCCGAGAGCGGTGTGTCTGTGTAAGGCAGGACAGGACAGGTCCTCCAGAGAGAGCGGTGTGATCTGTGTAAGGCAGGACTGGTCCTCCAAAGAGAGAGAGAGAGAGAGAGGTCTGATCTGTGTAAGGCAGGACAGGACAGGTCCTCCAGAGAGAGAGGTCTGATCTGTGTAAGGCAGGACTGGAAGGTCCTCCAGAGAGAGCGGTCTGATCTGTGTAAGGCGGACAGGACGCCCAGAGAGAGGGTCTGATCTGTGTAAGGCAGGACAGGTCCTCCAGAGAGAGAGAGAGAGAGGGGTCTGATCTGTGTAAGGCAGGACAGGTCCTCCAGAGAGAGAGGTGTGATCTGTGTAAGGCAGGACAGGACAGGTCCTCCAGAGAGAGCGGTGTCTGTGTAGGCAGGACAGGTCCTCCAAGAGAGAGAGAGAGAGAGGTCTGATCTGTGTAAGGCAGGACAGGTCCTCCAGAGAGAGAGGTCTGATCTGTGTAAGGCAGGACTGGTCCTCCAGAGAGAGCGGTGTGATCTGTGTAAGGCAGGGCAGGACATGTCCTCCAGAGAGAGAGAGAGAGAGAGGGTCTGATCTGTGTAAGGCAGGACAGGACAGGTCCTCCAGAGAGAGAGAGGTGTGATCTGTGTAAGGCAGGACTGGTCCTCCAGAGAGAGAGGGAGAGGCAGACGGTCCTCCGAGCGGGTCTGTGTAAGGCAGGACAGGTCCTCCAGAGAGAGAGGAGTGATCTGTGTAAGGCAGGACAGGTCCTCCAGAGAGAGAGAGATGTGATCTGTGTAAGGCAGGAAAGGACAGGTCCTCCAGAGAGAGAGGTCTGATCTGTGTAAGGGGGCAGGACAGGTCCTCCAGAGAGAGAGGTGTGTTCTGTGTAAGGCAGGACAGGACAGGTCCTCCAGAGAGAGAGGTCTGATCTGTGTAAGGCAGGATAGGTCCTCCAGAGAGAGCGGTGTGTTCTGTGTAAGGCAGGACAGGTCCTCCAGAGAGAGAGGTCTGATCTGTGTAAGGCAGGACAGGAAGGTCCTCCAGAGAGAGAGGGAGAGGTAGGCAGGACAGGCCCCAGAGGGTGTGATCTGTGTAAGGCAGGACTGGACCGGTCCTGAGAGAGAGAGAGGGGGTCTGATCTGTGTAAGGCAGGACAGGACAGTCCTCCAGAGAGAGCGGTGGTCTGATCTGTGTAAGGCAGGACAGGACAGGTCCTCCAGAGAGAGAGGTGTGTTCTGTGTAAGGCAGGACAGGACAGGTCCTCCAGAGAGAGAGTCTTCTGTGTAGGCAGAGAGCCCCAGGGGCGGTGTGTTCTGTGTAAGGCAGGACAGGTCCTCCAGAGAGAGAGTTCTGTGTAAGGCAGGAGAGCAGGTCCCAGAGAGGGGTCTGATCTGTGTAAGGCAGGACAGGTCCTCCAGAGAGAGAGAGAGAGAGGGTCTGATCTGTGTAAGGCAGGACTGGTCCTCCAGAGAGAGAGAGAGAGAGGTCTGATCTGTGTAAGGCAGGACAGGTCCTCCAGAGAGAGAGGCGATCTGGGTAGGAGGACAGGTCCTCCGTGAGAGAGGGTGTCTGGTAGGCAGGACAGGTCCTCCAGAGAGAGAGAGAGGGAGAGAGAGAGGTCCTGAGAGGGTTCTGTGTAAGGCAGGGCAGGACATGTCCTCCAGAGAGAGAGAGAGAGGAGAGAGGTCTGATCTGTGTAAGGCAGGACAGGACAGGTCCTCCAGAGAGAGAGAGAGAGAGAGAGGGTCTGATCTGTGTAAGGCAGGGCAGGACAGGTCCTCCAGAGAGAGAGAGAGAGAGAGGGGTCTGATCTGTGTAAGGCAGGGCAGGACAGGTCCTCCAGAGAGAGAGAGAGAGAGAAGGGTCTGATCTGTGTAAGGCAGGACAGGACAGGTCCTCCAGAGAGAGAGAGAGAGAGGTGTGGGTCTGATCTGTGTAAGGCAGGGCAGGACAGGTCCTCCAGAGAGAGAGAGAGAGAGGTCTGATCTGTGTAAGGCAGGACTGGTCCTCCAGAGAGAGAGGTGTGATCTGTGTAAGGCAGGGCAGGACTTGTCCTCCAGAGAGAGAGAGAGGGTCTGATCTGTGTAAGGCAGGACAGGACAGGTCCTCCAGAGAGAGAGAGAGAGAGGGTCTGTGTGAAGGCAGGAAAGGACAGGTCCTTAGAGAGAGAGGGAGAGAGAGAGGTCTGATCTGTGTAAGGCAGGACAGGGTCCTCCAGAGAGAGAGGAGAGGTGTGATCTGTGTAAGGCAGGACAGGTGTCCTCCAGAGAGAGAGAGAGGGGTGATCTGTGTAAGGCAGGGCAGGACAGGTCCTCCAGAGAGAGAGAGAGAGATGATCTGTGTAAGGCAGGAAGGACAGGTCCTCCAGAGAGAGAGGTGTGATCTGTGTAAGGCAGGGCAGGACATGTCCTCCAGAGAGAGAGAGAGGGTGTGTTCTGTGTAAGGCAGGACAGGACAGGTCCTCCAGAGAGAGAGAGGGGGTCTGATCTGTGTAAGGCAGGATAGGAAGGTCCTCCAGAGAGAGCGGAGGGTGTTCTGTGTAAGGCAGGACAGGTCCTCCAGAGAGAGAGAGAGAGAGAGAGGTCTGATCTGTGTAAGGCAGGACAGGACAGGTCCTCCAGAGAGAGAGGAGAGGGTGTGATCTGTGTAAGGCAGGACAGGTCCTCCAGAGAGAGAGAGAGGGTGTGATCTGTGTAAGGCAGGACAGGACAGGTCCTCCAGAGAGAGAGAGAGAGAGGTGTGATCTGTGTAAGGCAGGACAGGTCCGGTCCCCAGAGAGAGAGAGAGAGAGCGGTGTGATCTGTGTAAGGCAGGACTGGTCCTCCAGAGAGAGCGAGAGGGTCTGATCTGGGTAAGGCAGGACAGGTCCTCCAGAGAGAGAGGTGTGATCTGTGTAAGGCAGGACAGGCAGGTCCTCCAGAGAGAGAGAGAGAGAGAGGTCTGATCTGTGTAAGGCAGGACAGGTCCTCCAGAGAGAGAGAGGTCATGATCTGTGTAAGGCAGGACAGGACAGGTCCTCCAGAGAGAGAGAGAGGAGCGGTCTGTGATCTGTGTAAGGCAGGACTGGTCCTCCAGAGAGAGCGGTGTGTTCTGTGTAAGGCAGGACAGGTCCTCCAGAGAGAGCGGTCTGATCTGTGTAAGGCAGGACAGGTCCTCCAGAGAGAGAGGTGTGATCTGTGTAAAGCAGGACAGGTCCTCCAGAGAGAGAGAGAGACATGATCTGTGTAAGGCAGGAAAGGACAGGTCCTCAAGAGAGAGAGGTCTGATCTGTGTAAGGCAGGACAGGTCCTCCAGAGAGAGAGGTCTGATCTGTGTAAGGCAGGACAGGTCCTCCAGAGAGAGAGGTGTGATCTGTGTAAAGCAGGACAGGTCCTCCAGAGAGAGAGGTCTGATCTGTGTAAAGCAGGACAGGTCCTCCAGAGAGAGAGGTCTGATCTGTGTAAGGCAGGACAGGTCCTCCAAAGAGAGAGGTCTGATCTGTGTAAGGCAGGACAGGTCCTCCACAGAGAGAGGTGTGATCTGGGTTAGGCAGGACAGGACATGTCCTCCAGAGAGAGAGAGAGAGAGAGAGGTCTGATCTGGGTAAGGCAGGACAGGTCCTCCAGAGAGAGAGAGAGAGAGGAGGTCCTCCAGGGGGTGATCTGTGTAAGGCAGGACAGGTCCTCCAGAGAGAGAGGTGTGATCTGTGTAAGGCAGGACAGGACAGGTCCTCCAGAGAGAGAGGTCTGAGCTGTGTAAGGCAGGACAGACAGGTCCTCCAGAGAGAGAGGTCTGATCTGTGTAAGGCAGGACTGGTCCTCCAGAGAGAGAGAGAGACATGATCTGTGTAAGGCAGGACAGGTCCTCCAGAGAGAGAGAGAGAGAGAGAGAGCATGATCTGTGTAAGGCAGGACTGGTCCTCCAGAGAGAGAGAGAGACATGATCTGTGTAAGGCAGGAAAGGACAGGTCCTCCAGAGAGAGAGGTCTGATCTGTGTAAGGCAGGACTGGTCCTCCAGAGAGAGAGAGAGACATGATCTGTGTAAGGCAGGACTCGTCCTCCAGAGAGAGAGAGAGACATGATCTGTGTAAGGCAGGAAAGGACAGGTCCTTAAGAGAAAGAGGTCTGATCTGTGTAAAGCAGGACAGGTCCTCCAGAGAGAGAGAGAGAGAGGTGTGATCTGTGTAAGGCAGGGCAGGTCCTCCAGAGAGAGCGGTGTGATCTGTGTAAGGCAGGAAAGGACAGATCTTCCAGAGAGAGAGAGGTCTTGTCTTTGTAAGGCAGGACAGGTCAGGTCCTCCAGAGAGAGAGAGAGAGAGGTGATCTGTGTAAGGCAGGGCAGGTCCTCCAGAGAGAGCGGTGTGATCTGTGTAAGGCAGGAAAGGACAGATCTTCCAGAGAGAGAGAGGTGTTGTCTTTGTAAGGCAGGAAAGGACAGGTCCTCCAGAGAGAGAGACATGATCTGTGTAAGGCAGGATGGGTCCTCCAGAGAGAGAGGCTACTTACTGCTTTCTACCAGGAACAGCGCTACACCTGTCTAGAGGTTTTATGCGGTATTGCAGCTCAGCCCCATTCACCTCAATAGAGCCAAGCTGCAATACCGGACACAACCCATGGACAAGTGTGGCGCTGTTTATTGAAGACAGCAGCTGGGCAATCCTTTAGGCCCATGGGATTGGGACTCGGAGCAGATTTTGCTTTTTGGTGATACAGTCACAGTTGTGTAACTGGAGCCGGAGCATATGATCACCAGAGCTCTCCGCCCATAGATTTTTGGTAGACATCAGAGGGATTCCTGCCCCTCCCCCTTCCCCCACATGGCCTGTACTTTCCATCTGAATACATTTTCCTTTCTAATATCTCTTTTATCTCTGGAGACGACGAATCTTCTTCATGTTTTGTTTCTAGAGCGGCAGCGGCTTCCACTGGAGATGACTAAATGACTTATTAACATGAAGCTTTGTCCATCTTGCTTTTAGGAGTAATTGCGGTGTATCGGCGCTGACCTCATGTCTGATCATTACGGCGACGCTCCGGCTTAATTAGCTTTTGGTTCATTCGCGGGGCCCAGAAACCTGTTTTCATCTGTTGATCTTGTCATATAATTGGGAAAAAAAATAAGTAGTGAAGGATTATGGGTAACGACCTTGACACATCCCTCTGAAGGTCATGCTCGTCACATTACGTATGGCGGCGTCTGGAGCCAGTGGTTGCATCGACGCCCAATTATTTCCAGGCCTGAGATGTTTATCTGGTCCCATTTCTCATCCTATACCATAGGCTGGAGATAAATATGAAGAATATGGGATTTTCCTCATAATTTACATTATTAAAGGGAGTGTGTCGACATTTTATACTTTTTATTAAAACCAGATAATGAAATCTATCACTTTTTTTTCTAATCTGTTTTTATTGTAGATTTTTTTTTATTCTATTTTCTATACATGATTATGGGGGCGGCCATCTTTCTTTGCTCTGTTAACAGCATTTAGTGATCTGCTTTACAGCACAGTCATGGCCATAGGCAGCCATAGACTGGAGCTGACTATGGGGGAGTTTTCTAGACATGCTCTGTGCAGGGAAGGGGAGGAGATAAGCTGTGACATCACTTATTGTCAGTAGTGATGCAATGATGGGTCAGTGGTGTTATCTATAGAGGTGTTATCATCTATTGTATTAGAGTCTGTGATGTAAATGAGGTGACTGCTGCAAAGAAAAGTGTCAGTTTATTATTCTGCTTAGTGGCCAGAGTAAAAATTGCAGGATACCATTTTTTTTTTAAAATATAGAAATATATTTTAAATATATATATATATATACAGTACAGACCAAAAGTTTGGACACACCTTCTCATTCCAAGAGTTTTCTGTATTTTCATGACTATAAAAATTGTAGATTCAAACTGAAGGCATCAAAACTATGAATTAACACATGTGGAATTATATACTTACCAAAAAAGTGTGAAACAACTGAAAATATGTCTTATATTCTAGGTTCTTCAAAGTAGCCACCTTTTGCTTTGATTACTGCTTTGCACACTCTTGGCATTCTCTTGATGAGCTTCAAGAGGTAGTCACCTGAAATGGTTTTCACTTCACAGGTGTGCCCTGTCAGGTTTAATAAGTGGGATTTCTTGCCTTATAAATGGGGTTGGGACCATCAGTTGTGTTGTTCAGAAGTCAGGTGGATACACAGCTGATAGTCCTACTGAATGGAGTGTTAGAATTTGTATTATGGCAAGAACAAAGCAGCTAAGTAAAGAAAAACGAGTGGCCATCATTACTTTAAGAAATGAAGGTCAGTCAGTCCGAAAAATTGGGAAAACTTTGAAAGTGTCCCCAAGTGAAGTGGCCAAAACCATCAAGCACTACAAAGAAACTGGCTCACATGAGGACCGCCCCAGGAAAGGAAGACCAAGAGTCACCTCTGCTGCAGAGGATAAGTTCATCCGGGTCACCAGCCTCAGAAATCGCAGGTTAACAGCAGCTCAGATTAGAGACCAGGTCAATGCCACACAGAGTTCTAGCAGCAGACACATCTCTACAACAACTGTTAAGAGGAGACTGTGTGCAGCAGGCCTTCATGGTAAAATAGCTGCTAGGAAACCACTGCTAAGGACAGGCAACAAGCACAAGAAGAACACAAGGAATGGACATTAGACCTGTGGAAATCTGTGCTTTGGTCTGATGAGTCCAAATTTGAGATCTTTGGTTCCAACCACCGTGTCTTTGTGCAACGCAGAAAAGGTGAACGAATGGACTCTACATGCCTGGTTCCCACCGTGAAGCATGGAGGAGGAGGTGTGATGGTGTGGGGGTGCTTTGCTGGTGACACTGTTGGGGATTTATTCAAAATTGAAGGAATACTGAACCAGCATGGTTACCACAGCATCTTGCAGCGGCTTGCTATTCCATCTGGTTTGCGTTTAGGTGGACCATCATTTATTTTTCAACAGGACAATGACCCCAAACACACCTCCAGACTGTGTAAGGGCTATGTGACCAAGAAGGAGAGTGATGGGCTGCTACGCCAGATGACCTGGCCTCCACAGTCACCAGACCTGAACCCAATCCAGATGGTTTGGGGTGAGCTGGACCGCAGAGTGAAGGCAAAAGGGCCAACAAGTGCTAAGCATCTCTGGGAACTCCTTCAAGACTGTTGGAAGACCATTTCAGGTGACTACCTCTTGAAGCTCATCAAGAGAATGCCAAGAGTGTGCAAAGCAGTAGTCAAAGCAAAAGGTGGCTACTTTGAAGAACCTAGAATATAAGACATATTTTCAGTTGTTTCACACTTTTTTGTTAAGTATATAATTCCACATGTGTTAATTCATAGTTTTGATGCCTTCAGTGTGAATCTACAATTTTTATAGTCATGAAAATACAGAAAACTCTTGGAATAAGAAGGTGTGTCCAAACTTTTGGTCTGTACTGTACTGTATATATATATATATATATATATATATATATATTTAAAATATATTTCATATTAATATATATATATATATATATATATATATACATATATATATATATATATATATATATATATATATATATATATTATATATATATATATATATATATATATATATATATATATATACGTATAAACAAAAAAAAATATATATATATATATATATTTAAAATATTGTCAAAATTCTTTAAAAATGTGTTTAACATGAAATCTTGATATAAAAAAATAGGTCATTTTTTGGCGACACATTCCCTTTAAAGAAAAGTAATAAAATTTAAAGTAATTTATAATGAATTTATCCTTACCATAATGAGAAATAGTTAGTGACGAGCTTGTGCTTGTACACAGAAGCCAATCAGAATAAGCCGAGCTGCAGTATAAAGCAGAGAGGAGGGATAAAGCGGCGTAAATTTGCTGTAAATCATCCATTTTCCCAGCTACACATTAGACACATAAGTAGTTAAGCTACTTTGTGGAGCTTAAGAATACCGCAAACCCTCGTGTCTTATGCTCCAGTCACATCCAAAGCTGCATGCAAAGCAGATTTTCTGTTAGCTCTCAGGATGCGCCACTTCCCATCTCTCTCCTACCAGTACAGTGTCTGTATACAGTACAGTATGTTTTGGCATGGTGCGTTATAGGCTTGGAATACGTTTCTAGGGGGTACAGCTTTGGATGTGACTGGAGTATAAGTCCTCATGTGAGCCAATATCAGTCCACAAGTGATCTCTACAATCCCTTCAGTATGAGCTGTACATAAACCAGTAATATTTTCTCCCACACCCAGTCCTCTAGGCCGGCAGATGAGCTGCTGAATGTATAAACAACCGTCACGTATTAATATCCGATTATTAAATTATCCGGCGCGCAGCACACGCCACATGCACAATTCCCCATAGGGGTCTGTGTAATATGAGATTGCTCAAGTGCGGCTGTATCTAAAGCTCCGATCTAGGATTCATGTGAAATCTCGCTGTATACGTCTCATGCTGCTCGTAATAACATAGTCAGGTCAGAGGTCACACCGCGCCTAGGAAACCCGATCCCGGCTGATAAAAGAGCGACATATCGGCATTATTAGTTTTGTATGGACAATATCTACATAATACAGAGTAGTAATATCAGTATACTGTACAAAGGAGAGATGTGTGATATAAATAGATGAAAAACATGACATTATTAGTATTAGTATTCCAAATATTGGATTTTTATTATATGTTTTGCATTTTTCTATTATATTCTGTACATTGATCAAGACAATGGCGCCCCTTTTGTCCGCCTAGTACCAAATTAAATAGGTGATCACCCCGGCATTTCTATCCTCACATATCACAGCAGAAGCTATGGGCGCCCTCTGCAGTTCAAATATGGTATTACATGACGTCCATTTAAATTATTGGATGTCCGTGTCATATATTGTAATGTCATGTCCATCAAAGCATGAGCGGGGTCATACTAAGGGTCCTACACAGGGATCCCAAAAGGATGTGCAGATAATACAATACCCTTAAGGTGGACATCCCCTTTAAAACGACTGTATCACCATCTTTTTTTAATTTATTAAAACCAGATCTGCGTTACAGCATATTCAGGGCCATAGGCCGATTCATTGAGGTCTATGGGAGAGTTTTCTAGACATGCTCTGTGCAGGGAGGGGGAGGAGATAAATTGTGACATCATCTATGGTCAGTAGTGGATGCAATAATGGGTCGATGGTGTTATCTATAGAGGTGTTATCTTCTAGTGTAATACTTTCTTTGATGTAAATGAGGTGTCTACTGCAGCTCATGAATTGGCAAGTGTCAGTGTATTATTAGGCTTAGTGGCCAGAGTGAACATTGCAGCAAATATGTTTAAAATAAAAACTTGGTTTAAAAATAGGTGACACATTCCCTTTAAGGAAGGTTATTAGTCTAGTAGTATGTTTGTAGGTAGAACAGTTTTGGTTATCTGTTTTAGGTTTGGGTGCTGCTGCCACCTAGTGGTAGTTCATGCAGTACAATACATTAATATCGAGGCTGAGGAACTACAAGTCTCAGTAATTCTCAATAGCTTGAATACTGGCTGACTGGTGTCATGATGCAGGATTGTTATCTAGCAGTTAACAGTATTGTGAATGCAGCTTTGGATGTGACTGGAGTAGAAGAGGTGACGTAACAAAATATCAAGAAAACCAAAGAACAACATTAAATGTACATTTAAAATGTAAAACAATATTCAGAGCTGAAATTTAACCCTTAGTGTCTGTAAATTGGTGAGTGACGGTGTAGTCACAGATTGTGAAATGTGTAGTAAGTTAGAGGATCCCAAGAAGTCCCACGAGGGATTTGTCTCTCAATTCAGTTTAGGAGGATAAGAAGTTGCTTGGATCCCTGTTGCAGCTGTGGGTGTGACTGGAGCACAAAGTAAGCGTAGGCTGGAGACGATTACGATATTCCATCCATGACTGGAGAACATAAGGGGAATAGAAAGTCCACATTCATCACAGACCTGACTGTTCCATATTCTCGCCTGTGTTCAGTGGGAATAATACAAGAAGCCGATGTGATATTTATATCTGCCGGAGATATCAGACAAGTTAGAAATGTAACCGAGAGGAAGAGGCCTGATCTGTCTACATAAATCATGGGAGAAGGATAGATCGCTGGTAGGTAGGTATGACATAGATAGATATATATATAGATAGATAGATAATAGATAGATAGATAGATAGATAGAGGATAGATAATAGATAGATAGATATGAGATAGATAGATAAATATGAGATAGATAGATAAATAGATATGAAATAGATATATAGATTGATAGATAGATAGATAAATATGAGATAAATAGATAGATATGAAATAGATTGATAGATAGATATGAGATAGATAGATAGATATAGATAGATAGATAGATTGATAGATATGAGAGAGATACATAGATACATATGAGATAGATAGAGAGATAGATACTAGATAGATAGATACAGAAGAGATAGATAGATAGATACGAGATAGATACATATGAGATAGATAGAGAGATAGATACGATAGATAGATAGATAGATATAGATAGATACGAGATAGATAGATAGATGAGATAGAAAATAGATACATAGATAGATAGATATGAGATAGATAGATAGATAGGATAGATAGATAGATAGATAGAGATAGATAGAGTTGGATAGATAGATATGAGATAGATAGATAGATAGATAGATAGATATGAGATAGATAGATAGATATGAGATAGATAGATAGATAGATATGAGATAGATGATAGATAGATATCAACTTCAGCCACTAGAGGGCTAAAATATATGCTGGACCTGCCTCTGTGCAGCTGTAATGGACTGTTACATTCGGTTCCCCTGCTGGATTATCCACACCTTCAGTATTACTGTGATATTACTATTTATCATTCCCTCAGATGTCCTGTAGGCCGCAGACATGTGATATATACCAGTATATACTCAGGGACTGTCCATATAGAGGAAGCTTTATAAAGGGGAACCCCAAGGAGTGCCCTATATTGGAGCCTTTCTCTAGGCCCGGTGCTCCTTTATATAATGTTATGTTTAACCTTTCCGCCTGCCCTTTAGATATTTCTTTATGTCCGGGGACATTCGCTGGTATAGGTTACATGCCTTTCTCTAAGATTAGGTGGAATCTTTATTACATCAGGACACTGAATGAAGTGGTCGCAGAGGCGCAGGAAATCGTTGATTATATTGTTAATCTGTTTTCCCTTAGTCCTAACAGCAGCACAATATGGGGTATTTCTCCCCCTGTGTGTTGTTTAGGACAGGTGGAACTTTTAATTAGCACAAAAATGTGCTTACTAACCTGCCCTATAAGAGGGCACAAGAGACCTCCCTCACCTGTGTAAATTATAAAGTAAAAGAAACAAGATTTTAGGGAGGGAAGCCTTGTGCTGCTGTTAGGACTAAGGGAAAACAGATTAACAATATAATCAACGATTCCCTTACGTCCTACAGCAGCACAATATGGGGATATAGCAAGTAATTCCCCTAGGGAGGGTTTCCTCGCCTTACAACCTCAAGAACTGTCTGGCCAAAGGCAGTCGCCTCGGAACTGCGGACATCCATACGATAGTGTTTGACGAAAGTCAGCTGGGATGACCAAGAAGCAGCCGCACAAATTTGATCCAGTGGAAGCGAGCGATTCTCAGCCCAAGAAGTCGACACAGCCCTGGTCGAATGGGCTGTACAAAAAACTGGAGGAAGCAACCCTTGAGCAATGAAAGAAATTTTGATTGCCTCCTTACCAACAGTTTGCACACACCAGCCCCCCACCCCAGGCCCGCCCCCCCCCCTTTGTTGCCTCCTTAATCCATCTGGACAAGGAGGGTCTGGAAGCTTTAAGACCTCTGTCTTTACCATACATATTGATTAGGAGATTTTCAGCTCTCCTGAAAGATTGTGTCCACGATAAGTAAATTCGCAGACACCTCACCACATCCAAAGTATGAAGTTTAAACTCCTCTTCTGAGGACGGATCCGGAAGGAAAACAGGCAAAGAAATCAATTGATTATAGTTATTACGTGAAGGAACCTTAGGGATAAAGCCAGGCAAAAACCTAAGATGGACCCTATCCGAAAAAAATACAATATAAGGTTCTTTGGAGGAGAGCGCCTGTAGCTCTCCTACCCTTTTGGCAGATGTGATGGCTAACAAAAAAGTAGTTTTAAAGGCTAAAAATTTTAGCTCTGTAGCTTCCAGAGGTTCAAAAGGAGGACCACAAAGGCCTGAAAGGACCGTCGCAAGGTCCCATTGGGGAATAGGAGAAGATACCGCAGGTTTCAGCCTCACCGCTCCTTTAAGGAATCTTGCAACCAGGGAATCCTGGGACAACCGTCTGTTTAAGTGGGCGGATAAAGCCGACAGAAGCGCTGAGAAGAAGGAACGCAGGCCGGCAACAGAAGGAAACGACCACCTCAAGGTAGGAAAAAACCCCTTAACTCTAGAGAGGTCACAAGAGACCTCCTCCACCTGTCCCACACAGGACAGAAAAAAACACAGGTGAGGGAGGTCTCTCGTGCCCTCTTATAGGGCAGGTTAGTAAGCACATTTTTGTGCTAATTAAAAGTTCCACCTGTCCTAAACAACACACAGGGGGGAGAAACACCCCATATTGTGCTGCTGTAGGACGTAAGGGAATGTCAAATTTGCTGTACTTTGGTTTCTAGGTTGCATATATTTATTTACATGGGAATCTGCAGCCTTCACGTTCTCACTGATTGCTGTACATACTTCATCATGTCACCCAGGACCTCGTCCTCCTCAAGACACGCAATGTGTGGTGGTGCTGGAGTAGTAGAGCGCCACCGTCACTCCGCATACATCATGTCGCCCTCCCCTTCTCTAACCTCTACCCGGTATCTCTCAGTCTGTGGACTCCGTCCATTGTCTGTGGACACATGAAGTATCCAAGCATAGAGATGAGAGATTAACCCTTTACCAGCCTTAAAGGGAATGTCCTTTTTTTTTCTAAAACAATTAAAAATGTTATACTGATCATGTTTCACATACCCTGCAAAGACATAGATCCTGAGTTACATCCTACATTATACTTCAGAGCTGCGCTCACTGTTCTGCTGGTGCAGTCACTGTGTACATACATTACATTACTTATCCTGTACTGATCCTGAGTTACATCCTACATTATACTTCAGAGCTGCGCTCACTGTTCTGCTGGTGCAGTCACTGTGTACATGCATTACATTACTTATCCTGTACTGATCCTGAGTTACATCCTACATTATACTTCAGAGCTGCGCTCACTGTTCTGCTGGTGCAGTCACTGTGTACATACATTACATTACTTATCCTGTACTGATCCTGAGTTACATCCTGTATTATACTCCAGAGCTGCACTCACTATTCTGTTGGTGCAGTCACTGTGTACATACATTACATTACTTATCCTGTACTGATCCTGAGTTACATCCTGTATTATACTCCAGAGCTGCACTCACTATTCTGCTGGTGCAGTCACTGTGTACATACATTACATTACTTATCCTGTACTGATCCTGAGTTACATCCTGTATTATACTCCAGAGCTGCGCTCACTATTCTGCTGGTGCAGTCACTGTGTACATACATTACATTACTTATCCTGTACTGATCCTGAGTTATATCCTGTATTATACTCCAGAGCTGCGCTCACTATTCTGCTGGTGCAGTCACTGTGTACATACATTACATTACTTATCCTGCGATCTGAGTTATATCCTGTATTATACTCCAGAGCTGCGCTCACTACTCTGCTGGTACAGTCACTGTGTACATACATTACATTACTTATCCTGTACTGATCCTGCGTTACATCCTGTATTGTACTCCAGAGCTGCACTCACTATTCTGCTGGTGCAGTCACTGTGTACATACATTACATTACTTATCCTGTACTGATCCTGAGTTACATCCTGTATTATACCCCAGAGCTGCGCTCACTATTCTGCTGGTGCAGTCACTGTGTACATACATTACATTACTTATCCTGTACTGATCCTGAGTTACATCCTGTATTATACTCCAGAGCTGCACTCACTATTCTGCTGGTACAGTCACTGTGTACATACATTACATTACTTATCCTGTACTGATCCTGAGTTACATCCTGTATTATACTCCAGAGCTGCACTCACTATTCTGCTGGTGCAGTCACTGTGTACATACATTACATTACTTATCCTGTAGTCAGACTAGTCAGGATGCTGTAATAAAGCTCAGACAGAACAGGTATATGAGGCATAGGGTGAAATTCAACACGCCCGATCCTTTTTTCTCTTGAGAGGTCCCCAGCACAGACATTGTCTCTCTGCCAGAGTGTCTCTTTCATAGAGTTACATAACCTCTCGTGTAAGAGAGTGCCGACAGTAATATTTATCTTCTTACAAACATCAATTTGAAGCCAAAAAGCGACTTTACAAAAAGCCCAAATAATTCCGGTTCTAATTCTAGTCTAATTATATTTGCAAGAATTATTTACTAAATTTTTATGTGATCTTCATGAGTATTTAAAGTCTTAGAGTCGCTATTGTTGAGCCTCCCGAGAGACTAGAACAATGAAGACGGCTTAGACTAATGAAAACATCACCTTGGGCTTAGAACAATTACTGAGACGTTCCACAACAATTACAACTTGTAGCAGAGAAGACAGATAAACAATGACTACGGCCGATGGCAGCGTCGGGTTACTGTTCCTGGATCGGTTTCCTCTAAATTTTTCGTGAAAGATGTTATGGCTTCACCATTAACCCACAGTATGTGCAGATGATATCAAGTTAAGGCTGGTTTCCTGTAGTCATGTAGACACGCTCCCTGGCGCAACGCTCGGTCCCCTTGCGGTTGTTCTTAGCCAAACTTAGATAACTGTATTCTATGGTGATCTGTGCTTGGTTCAGTCGTACCAAAGGGGCGCTGTTTTCTTCTAAGGAGATCCAATTTCATTTATGGCTCACGGTCTCTGGTGCAGAAGTTCAGCTTCGGCCCCCTGTGGAACTTTTGACAATAGTCAGCCTCTTCAATTCCCTTTTCTTTTCTGTTTGGGCTCAGACCACCATGACAACTTCTTCAAAACATGTCTGTGCCACAAGTCTCTGATCATTCCCACCCCCGTTGGTGCCCCCCACACAGTAATCATGTCCTCTGTTGTGCTGCCCCACAGAATCTTTCATTGACTATATGCTACTGATTGATGACTGAGTTTGGTATTAAAGGGTTCATTTTCTCCTTTCTGACAGTGGAAGGCTGTGTATCATAAATCTTCTCACTCCAGTGCACCAGAGGGCAGGGGTAATAAATTAAAGTGAACAGACTGCTGGCCATCATGAACTGTAGCAGCTGGGACCCCAATAGTCACACCATTGGACTGTTCACGCATACACAAAAAAAACACCATCATAAGACCTCATGCCCATGGCCATGGTACAGAGCCATAAAAGTCTATGGAACCTACAGTACTACTACCTACTGTAGCTCTGTATATCTTCTACAGAAGAATATCTCCGTACATATGACACTCAGTGGAACATATATAGGAGCACACGGAGGATGTGACTATTCAATGATCCAAGTTGGTCGATGTGAGTTTTCCATTTCCAGTACTAACTTCCAAAAAGTCTCAATGAAGTTAGTAGAAAGGTTAAAGGACTTCTATGAGGCATCACTCTCGCCAAAAAAAGTGTTAAGGTTAGCCTTAGAACTTGCGCTTGCGGATGTATTTTCTGTTAGAGGAGCATGCGTTGCATCTGCTACATCTGTATATTTTAGGGAAATGCATGAGCAGCTTCCTCCCTATATACATGTATTAGAGGAGTCAGGTCCTCTGCTCTTGACTGTATATTGCCTGTTTCTCTGTCAAGGTGACCGATCGCTTCCTATAAAAGTCCATGATGGCACTCAACAAACCCCACTTCATGGAGCCATCTTGCATAAAATAATGCTCACCAACCAATGGAAAACTAGGCCAGGAACACACAGGCTGTGTACCAGCAGGTATGGACTCTTAGTTGGCCAAGGAACAGTTTTCATGTTTCCTCCCACCGTTCCAGAAAATCAACCAACCTCTTATTTGGGGATGTGATGATGGAGGACGTCTTGTTTTATAATATCCAAGCTATATTTTTAGTTATCCTAGAAATAACCTTCGCTCTGGTGCTTTTGATTAATTCTGGGGGATTGAGCGTGCCCATTGCGGTACCCTTCAGATTTCAGTTCAGTGCATTGCTTTATCTTCTAGATTCAGACATATTTTTCAATGGGAGCAAAAAAGTGAAAAATAAAAAGGTTTTCTGACCATTATCAACTACATCACTTAAAGGTGGATAAAGATCAGTGGATACAATACTCTATACATTTAAAGGGATTGTCCAGGATTAGAAAAACATAACTTCTTTCTTGCAAAAACAGAGCCACACCTGTCTGTTTGTAGTATTTATTATAGCTCAGTCCCATTTGCTTCATTGGAGCAGAGCTGCAATACCACAGAGAACCTGTGGGCAGGTGTGGCGCTGTTTCGGAAAAAAAAAGGAGCCAATTATAACCCTTTACAATCCCTCTAATATAAACCATAAAGCCAGTCCATGATTTTACTAGTTGGATAAAGCTCCTTTTATCTTCCTCGTCCCTTACACCCCTCTAATTGGACCCTCTCGGGGCTGTCGTTTGATGAAGTTCTTAATGTGCGCCCATCATTCATCGTAATGTTGTCTAAATCTCCGTAGTCGGGTGAACTCCATGTTCCCACTTCTATAACATCAATCCAGCGGCCAGCCTCGGCTTCTGATGTGTTCCAGAAATCGAGAATATAAAGTTAAAACAGTGATTTGTTGCTAAGCTATGGCCCGGTGGGCCGGAGAGACCACACGGAGCAGTCAGGCGTTCGCTTTTCAATTTAATGGCTGGCTTGTTTTTCCAATTTTTTTTATGTGACTGTATCAAACTTCTGAAGGGACAAAGAAAATGTAATTATTATGTGGCAGCGGGACAGAACAACGCGCGTGCCGGCTGTAGCGCTGAGGGGTTCGTGACCATATCGTTACAATGGATCTGATATAATGCAGTTTCTATGAAGTCAAAAAATAGACGTTTAACAGAAATAAATGTGTGAAGTTTACATTGCAGGGAGGACACGAGGCTGGTAGTAGTTCATACATCTACACCCACTACACCCCACACACCATCTGGCACTTTCCCCTACGTCGAAAAGTCTTATTGTTCGCAAAAAACAATGCTTGTTCCCCCCTCTTAGGTTTACAAAAAAAAAGCCTACCCTTTCATGGGTCCTATCTAAGCAGTAGGGGCCCAATCCAAATGACAGCACCCATAGCAATCTAAGGGTATGTTCACACAGATGATTTTGAGGTGAATTCCACCTCGAAATCATTGCCACATTCTGTCCTGAATCAGACCAAAGAAAGGCACTGAAAAAATGAGCGTCCTGCTCAATCTTGCAATGGATTTTCCGGTTGGTTCAGCCGCAGAACCCGCAATGTGAAATTAGACAGAGTAGTCAGCGACTGAGAGATGCGGCAGCAAGATGGAGGGATGGAAAGAGGACAGGAATTTAAGGTGGAAGTCTTCACTTCCTGCTGCATGAATGGGCTCTATGGGGCCATGTTGTACCTCTGTGTGCCTTCAATATCTTACTAGACCATTTTCTTAGTATATGCAGTTTTATGACTACATTATATGGCAGCACATGGAGAAGTCCTACTGCTATGTGATACATAATATGTGTGTGCCATCACATTGGTACTGTCTACATAGCTATGAGACCTTTACCTGTATTTCTTAAAGGGAGTGTCACCAGAACACAGCATGTCACCCCATCTCTGCAGATAGATAGTTTAGTGTCACCAGAACCAGCATGTCATCCCATCCCTGCAGATAGATAGGTTATTGTCACCAGAACCAGCATATCACCCCAGCCCTGCAGATAGATAGGTTAGTGTCACCAGACCCAGCATATCACCCCAGCCCTGCAGATAGATAGGTTAGGGTCACCAGAGCACGCATAACACCCCAGCCCTGCAGATAGATAGGGTAGTGTAAGCAGACCCAGCATATCACCCCAACCCTGCAGATATATAGGTTAGTGTCACCAGAACCAGCATATCACCCCAGCCCTGCAGATAGATAGGTTAGTGTCACCAGAACCAGCATATCACCCCAGCCCTGCAGATAGATAGGTTAGTGTCACCAGAACCAGCATATCACCCCAGCCCTGCAGATAGATAGGTTAGTGTCACCAGAACCAGCATATCACCCCAGCCCTGCAGATAGATAGGTTAGTGTCACCAGAACCAGCATATCACCCCAGCCCTGCAGATAGATAGGTTAGTGTCACCAGAGCCAGCATATCACCCCAGCCCTGCAGATAGGTTAGTGTCACCAGAACCAGCATATCACCCCAGCCCTGCAGATAGATAGGTTAGTGTCACCAGAACCAGCATATCACCCCAGCCCTGCAGATAGGTTAGTGTCACCAGAACCAGCATATCACCCCAGCCCTGCAGATAGATAGGTTAGTGTCACCAGAACACAGCATGTCACCCCATCTCTGCAGATAGATAGTTTAGTGTCACCAGAACCAGCATGTCATCCCATCCCTGCAGATAGATAGGTTATTGTCACCAGAACCCAGCATATCACCCCAGCCCTGCAGATAGATAGGTTAGTGTCACCAGAACCAGCATATCACCCCAGCCCTGCAGAGATAGATAGGTTAGTGTCACCAGAACCAGCATATCACCCCAGCCCTGCAGATAGATAGGTTAGTGTCACCAGAACCAGCATATCACCCCAGCCCTGCAGATAGATAGGTTAGTGTCACCAGAACCAGCATATCACCCCAGCCCTGCAGATAGATAGGTTAGTGTCACCAGAGCCAGCATATCACCCCAGCCCTGCAGATAGGTTAGTGTCACCAGAACCAGCATATCACCCCAGCCCTGCAGATAGATAGGTTAGTGTCACCAGAACCAGCATATCACCCCAGCCCTGCAGAGATAGATAGGTTAGTGTCACCAGAACCAGCATATCACCCCAGCCCTGCAGATAGATAGGTTAGTGTCACCAGAACACAGCATGTCACCCCAGCCCTGCAGATAGATAGTTTAGTGTCACCAGAACCAGCATGTCATCCCATCCCTGCAGATAGATAGGTTAGTGTCACCAGAGCCAGCATACCCCCCCCGCCCTGCAGATAGGTTAGTGTCACCAGAACCCAGCATATCACCCCAGCCCTGCAGATAGATAGGTTAGTGTCACCAGAACCAGCATATCACCCCAGCCCTGCAGAGATAGATAGGTTAGTGTCACCAGAACCAGCATATCACACCAGCCCTGCAGATAGATAGGTTAGTGTCACCAGAACCAGCATATCACCCCAGCCCTGCAGATAGATAGGTTAGGGTCACCAGAACCAGCATATCACCCCAGCCCTGCAGATAGGTTAGTGTCACCAGAACCAGCATATCACCCCAGCCCTGCAGATAGATAGGTTAGGGTCACCAGAACCAGCATATCACCCCAGCCCTGCAGATAGGTTAGTGTCACCAGAACCAGCATATCACCCCAGCCCTGCAGATAGATAGGTTAGTGTCACCAGAACACAGCATGTCACCCCATCTCTGCAGATAGATAGTTTAGTGTCACCAGAACCAGCATGTCATCCCATCCCTGCAGATAGATAGGTTATTGTCACCAGAACCCAACATATCACCCCAGCCCTGCAGATAGATAGGTTAGTGTCACCAGAACCAGCATATCACCCCAGCCCTGCAGAGATAGATAGGTTAGTGTCACCAGAACCAGCATATCACGGAAGACGCCCCAGCCCTGCAGATAGATAGGTTATGGTCACCAGAACCAGCATATCACCCCAGCCCTGCAGATAGGTTAGTGTCACCAGAACCAGCATATCACCCCAGCCCTGCAGATAGATAGGTTAGTGTCACCAGAACCAGCATATCACCCCAGCCCTGCAGATAGATAGGTTAGTGTTACCAGAACCCCCAGCAGGGGCCCCCCGGGGAGGGCCCGACCGCATATCACCCCAGCCCTGCAGAGTAGATAGGTTAGTGTCACCAGAACCAGCTTATCACCCCAGCCCTGCAGATAGATAGGTTATGGTCACCAGAACCAGCATATCACCCCAGCCCTGCAGATAGGTTAGTGTCACCAGAACCAGCATATCACCCCAGCCCTGCAGATAGATAGGTTAGTGTCACCAGAAGCAGCATATCACCCCAGCCCTGCAGATAGATAGGTTAGTGTTACCAGAACCAGTATATCACCCCAGCCCTGCAGATAGATAGGTTAGTGTCACCAGACTCCAGTATATCACCCCAGCCCTGCAGATAGATAGGTTAGGATCACCAGATCTCAGCATATCACCCCAGCCCTGCAGATAGATAGGTTAGTGTCACTAGAACCAGCATATCACCCCAGCCCTGCAGATAGATAGGTTAGTGTCACCAGAACCAGCATATCATCCCAGCCCTGCAGATAGATAGGTTAGTGTCACCAGAACCAGCATATCACCCCAGCCCTGCAGATAGATAGGTTAGTGTCACCAGAACCAGTATATCACCCCAGCCCTGCAGATAGATAGGTTAGTGTCACCAGAACCAGCATATCACTCCAGCCCTGCACATAGATAGGTTAGTGTCACCAGAACCAGCATATCACCCCAGCCCTGCAGATAGAGAGGTTAGTGTCACCAGAACCAGCATATCACCCCAGCCCTGCAGATAGATAGGTTAGTGTCACCAGAACCAGCATATCATCCCAGCCCTGCAGATAGATAGGTTAGTGTCACCAGAACCAGCATATCACCCCAGATCTGCAGATAGATAGGTTAGTGTCACCAGAACCAGCATATCACCCCAGCCCTGCAGATAGATAGGTTAGTGTCACCAGAACCAGCATATGCCAGCCCTGTATATAGATAGGTTAGTGTCACCAGTACCAGCATATCACCCCAGCCCTGCAGATAGATAGGTTAGTGTCACCAGACTCCAGTATATCACCCCAGCCCTGCAGATAGATAGGTTAGTGTCACCAGACTCCAGTATATCACCCCAGCCCTGCAGATAGATAGGTTAGTGTCACCAGAACCAGCATATCACCCCAGTCCTGCAGATAGATAGGTTAGTGTCACCAGAACCAGCATATCACCCCAGCCCTGCAGATAGATAGGTTAGTGTCACCAGAACCAGGATATCACCCCAACCCTGCAGATCTGCGTGGCTGGGTTCTGTTGCCAGACTCCCTTTAAATGGAATGTGTTGTGAACACAACTTTTTTCAATAATAGATTCAGATTCAGTGATTGACGGATCACTCCTCTAACCTCTCTGTTATAACTGAGGATAGCCTTGTCTGGCCATATATACATTCAAATAAATAACCCACCATATAGTAGCTGAAAAGGCAGAGTCTGCCAGAAGGGCACATAGTGAGCGTCTCTTCTTTCTGGGTCAAACAAGGGGTCCTGATCAGTCCTTAAAGGGAATATGGAAAGAGATTTTCAACCCCTTTAATACCTGGTCTGTGCAGTCACCATATAAATAGCTGCATGTACAGTCTGTGAATTGAGAAGCTTTATCTCCCCTTTCCCAGCAGGAACTCCCAGCTTGAATTTAGACATCACTTACAAGCTGAAGTATATAAAGTCAGTCAGCTATTGCCCTATAGTATCTATATATAGCCGTGCAGCATCCTCAAATGTATATATGTATAAATGTGTGTATATATACAGTATATATATATATATATATATATATAACACCTCACCTGTAATGATTAATATAAGGGAAGCATGAAAGCAAAAAGGGCCTTCAAAAACTGTACACCATTATGATCTTGAGATATAGTCTGGATCGCTCTCAACGTTTTCTTTCATTTGCAGTATTCATGGACAGACTTTGGGTTTTCTATAATTCTCTAAGCTGATTCTTGCGTACACAAGCGGAACCTTGGGATTAGCCGCATGTCCAGGAATAGGATATAAGGATAATCCTGAGCTTCAAGGCATATCACTGGGTGGACATAGCAGATATTTGGATGTATTTCCTTAAAGGGATCATCCATCAGCATTAGCAAACCATTCTATTATGCCCCATTAAAATGAAACAATCAGTCATAACAAAAAGAAAACAAGTGGACCCCTAGGGTGCCAATCACTGGGCCCTAAAAGAAAGATAATAGGGTGTGCCCTTAATTCCTGCTACTTAAAGGGCCAGTGTACAAACTTGTGAGCCAATCCCTGTTGGCCTGCATGTATAAAGGTTTGTGTCACCAGGTCACACCTCGCCTGAGCAATATATAAGCTCACAGTTTAGCTTGTTTCCACAAGGGTATCTACTGGTTTATCCTGTATTCCTGTGTCTTGAGTCCATACCTGTTTGTTCATCCTGATCTTCCTGATACCTGTTATCAAATTAGACTTGTCCTGACTCTGCACTTGTATGCTCATCCTGACACCTGTTACCGACTCCATGGCCTGTATATTACCATATTTTACCTGGCGTCTTTCTGGCCTTCGGCCACCTACAGCGGGAGAGCTCCAAGAGGAAGCGACATTTTAACGCCCCGTACAGGCGTTAAAGGGTCAGTGCTGGGGAGGCTACTTAGATAATAACCTGGTAGTGGCTGCAAGTCAACCCAGTTAGGTGGCACAGGGGGTCCACAACCTGCTGTCCATTACTCAAAATGTAGTGATTCTGATTTTTTTTTCAAGTCCACAAGTCAGGAACCAATCCTATATCTACAGAGTTGAAAAAAACAAAAATATGCAGTTGTCCCTTAAAAACTAAGGGAAGAAGATATGATGGTGGGAATGAAGTCTAATATAAATAATTGGAGCAATGTGTTTGTGTAGGGAGCCGATCCTAAGAAAACACAGACATTTCTACAAATATAAATTCCGAGGGACAAGTATTTAGAACTTGGAACTGTCCCTGAAGATTTCATGTTTTACAAGGCAAACCTGTATTTTACAGAGCAGAGCAATATTACCGTCCATAGTGCAATACACATTGCTGACAAATACACAAAAAACATGAAATCTGTGCAAAATGTTCTCCATAAGATAAACTACACATCATCACCAGATTAATACAATATTAGGAACGAAAACTGCCTCTTATAGCAATATGGTAAATATAATATTGCCATTAATGGGTAGGAATGCACTACACTGACCCCCGACACACAAGAATATAATTACTATAATACTGCTCCTATGTAATATAACTACTATAATACTGCTCCTATGTACAAGAATATAACTACTATAATACTACCTCCTATGTACAAGAATATAACTACTATAATACTGCTCCTATGTACAAGAATATAACTACTATAATACTGCTCCTATGTACAAGAATATAACTACTATAATACTGCTCCTATGTACAAGAATATAACTACTATAATACTACCTCCTATGTACAAGAATATAACTAGTATCATACTGCTCCTATGTACAAGAATATAACTACTATAATACTACCTCCTATGTACAAGAATATAACTACTATAATACTGCTCCTATGTACAAGAATATAACTACTATAATACTGCTCCTATGTACAAGAATATAACTACTATAATACTACCTCCTATGTACAAGAATATAACTACTATAATGCTACCTCCTATGTACAAGAATATAACTACTATAATACTGCTCCTATGTACAAGAATATAACTACTATAATACTACCTCCTATGTACAAGAATATAACTACTATAATACTGCTCCTATGTACAAGAATATAACTACTATAATACTGCTCCTATGTACAAGAATATAACTACTATAATACTGCTCCTATGTACAAGAATATAACTACTATAATACTGCCCCCTATGTACAAGAATATAACTACTATAATACTACTCCTATGTACAAGAATATAACTACTATAATACTACTCCTATGTACAAGAATATAACTACTATAATACTGCCTCCTATGTACAAGAATATAACTACTATAATACTGCTCCTATGTACAAGAATATAACTACTATAATACTGCCCCTATGTACAAGAATATAACTACTATAATACTGCTCCTATGTATAAGAATATAATTACTATAATACTGCTCCTATGTACAAGAATATAACTACTATAATACTGCCTCCTATGTATAAAAATATAACTACTATAATACTGCTCCTATGTACAAGAATATAACTACTATAATACTGCTCCTATGTACAAGAATATAACTACTATAATACTACTCCTATTTACAAGAATATAACTACTATAATACTGCTCCTATGTACAAGAATATAACTACTATAATACTGCTCCTACGTACAAGAATATAACTACTATAATACTGCTCCTATGTACAAGAATATAACTACTATAATACTACCTCCTATGTACAAGAATATAACTACTATAATACTGCTCCTATGTACAAGAATATAACTACTATAATACTGCTCCTATGTACAAGAATATAACTACTATAATACTGCTCCTATGTACAAGAATATAACTACTATAATACTGCTCCTATGTACAAGAATATAACTACTATAATACTGCTCCTATGTACAAGCATATAACTACTATAATACTGCTCCTATATACAAGAATATAACTACTATAATACTGCTCCTATGTACAAGAATATAACTACTATAATACTACCTCCTATGTACAAGAATATAACTACTATAATGCTACCTCCTATGTACAAGAATATAACTACTATAATACTGCTCCTATGTACAAGAATATAACTACTATAATGCTACCTCCTATGTACAAGAATATAACTACTATAATACTGCTCCTATGTACAAGAATATAACTACTATAATACTACCTCCTATGTACAAGAATATAACTAATATAATACTGCCCCCTATGTACAAGAATATAACTACTATAATACTGCCCCCTATGTACAAGAATATAACTACTATAATACTGCTCCTATGTACAAGAATATAACTACTATAATACTGCTCCTATGTACAAGAATATAACTACTATAATACTGCCTCCTATGTATAAAAATATAACTACTATAATACTGCTCCTATGTACAAGAATATAACTACTATAATACTACCTCCTATGTACAAGAATATAACTACTATAATACTACCTCCTATGTAGAAGAATATAACTACTATAATACTGCTCCTATGTACAAGAATATAACTACTATAATACTGCTCCTATGTACAAGAATATAACTACTATAATACTACCTCCTATGTACAAGAATATAACTACTATAATACTGTTCCTATGTACAAGAATATAACTACTATAATACTGCTCCTATGTACAAGAATATAACTACTATAATACTGCTCCTATGTACAAGAATATAACTACTATAATACTGCTCCTATGTACAAGAATATAACTACTATAATACTGCCCCCTATGTACAAGAATATAACTACTATAATACTACTCCTATGTACAAGAATATAACTACTATAATACTACTCCTATGTACAAGAATATAACTACTATAATACTGCCTCCTATGTACAAGAATATAACTACTATAATACTACCTCCTATGTAGAAGAATATAACTACTATAATACTGCTCCTATGTACAAGAATATAACTACTATAATACTGCCCCTATGTACAAGAATATAACTACTATAATACTACCTCCTATGTACAAGAATATAACTACTATAATACTGCTCCTATGTACAAGAATATAACTACTATAATACTACCTCCTATGTACAAGAATATAACTACTATAATACTACCTCCTATGTACAAGAATATAACTACTATAATACTGTTCCTATTTACAAGAATATAACTACTATATACTGCTCCTATGTACAAGAATATAACTACTATAATACTGCTCCTATGTACAAGAATATAACTACTATAATACTGCTCCTATGTACAAGAATATAACTACTATAATACTGCCCCCTATGTACAAGAATATAACTACTATAATACTACTCCTATGTACAAGAATATAACTACTATAATACTACTCCTATGTACAAGAATATAACTACTATAATACTGCCTCCTATGTACAAGAATATAACTACTATAATACTACCTCCTATGTAGAAGAATATAACTACTATAATACTGCTCCTATGTACAAGAATATAACTACTATAATACTGCCCCTATGTACAAGAATATAACTACTATAATACTACCTCCTATGTACAAGAATATAACTACTATAATACTGCTCCTATGTACAAGAATATAACTACTATAATACTACCTCCTATGTACAAGAATATAACTACTATAATGCTACCTCCTATGTACAAGAATATAACTACTATAATACTGCTCCTATGTACAAGAATATAACTACTATAATACTACCTCCTATGTACAAGAATATAACTACTATAATACTGCTCCTATGTACAAGTATATAACTACTATAATACTGCTCCTATGTACAAGAATATAACTACTATAATACTGCTCCTATGTACAAGAATATAACTACTATAATACTGCCCCCTATGTACAAGAATATAACTACTATAATACTGCTCCTATGTACAAGAATATAACTACTATAATACTACCTCCTACAGTCATATGAAAAAGTTTGGGCACCCCTATTAATCCTAGTCATTTTTAGTTCTAAATATTTGGGTGTTTGCAACAGCCATTTCAATTTGATATATCTAATAACTGATGGACACAGTAATATTTCAGGATTGAAATGAGGTTTATTGTACTAACAGAAAATGTGCAATATGCATTAAACCAAAATTTGACCGGTGCAAAAATTTGGGTACCCCTATCATTTTATTGATTTGAATACTCCTAACTACTTTTTACTGACTCACTGAAGCACAAAATTGGTTTTGTAACCTCACTGAGCTTTGAACTTCATAGCCAGGTGTATCCAATCATGAGAAAAGGTATTTAAGGTGGCCAATTGCAAGTTGTTCTCCTATTTGAATCTCCTCTGAAGAGTGGCATCATGGGCTCCTCAAAACAACTCTCAAATGATCTGAAAACAAAG
Organism: Leptodactylus fallax; assembly: GCA_947044405.1. Taxonomy (NCBI): domain Eukaryota; kingdom Metazoa; phylum Chordata; class Amphibia; order Anura; family Leptodactylidae; genus Leptodactylus; species Leptodactylus fallax. Next base: position 935,461 of record CAMRHE010000398.1, on the reverse strand, counting down.
ATTGTTCAACATAGTTGTTCAGGGGAAGGATACAAAAAGTTGTCTCAGAGATTTAACCTGTCAGTTTCCACTGTGAGGAACATAGTAAGGAAATGGAAGACCACAGGGACAGTTCTTGTTAAGCCCAGAAGTGGCAGGCCAAGAAAAATATCAGAAAGGCAGAGAAGAAGAATGGTGAGAACAGTCAAGGACAATCCACAGACCACCTCCAAAGAGCTGCAGCATCATCTTGCTGCAGATGGTGTCACTGTGCATCGGTCAACAATACAGCACACTTTGCACAAGGAGAAGCTGTATGGGAGAGTGATGCGAAAGAAGCCGTTTCTGAAAGCACGCCACAAACAGAGTCGCCTGAGGTATGCAAAAGCACATTTGGACAAGCCAGCTTCATTTTGGAAGAAGGTCCTGTGGACGGATGAAACAAAGATTGAGTTGTTTGGTCATACAAAAAGGCGTTATGCATGGCGTCCAAAAAACACAGCATTCCAAGAAAAACACTTGCTACCCACTGTAAAATTTGGTGGAGGTTCCATCATGCTTTGGGGCTGTGTGGCCAATGCCGGCACCGGGAATCTTGTTAAAGTTGAGGGTCGCATGGATTCAACTCAGTATCAGCAGATTCTTGAGAATAATGTACAAGAATCAGTGACGAATTTGAAGTTACGCCGGGGATGGATATTTCAGCAAGACAATGATCCAAAACACAGCTCCAAATCTACTCAGGCATTCATGCAGAGGAACAATTACAATGTTCTGGAATGGCCATCCCAGTCCCCAGACCTGAATATCATTGAACATCTGTGGGATAATTTGAAGCGGGCTGTCCATGCTCGGCGACCATCAAACTTAACTGAACTGGAATTGTTTTGTAAAGAGGAATGGTCAAAAATACCTTCATCCAGGATCCAGGAACTGATTAAAAGCTACAGGAAGCGACTAGAGGCTGTTATTTTTGCAAAAGGAGGATCTACTAAATATTAATGTCACTTTTCTGTTGAGGTGCCCATACTTTTGCACCGGTCAAATTTTGGTTTAATGCATATTGCACATTTTCTGTTAGTACAATATACCTCATTTCAATCCTGAAATATTTCTGTGTCCATCAGTTATTAGATATATCAAATTGAAATGGCTGTTGCAAACACCCAAATATTTAGAACTAAAAATGATTAAGATTAATAGGGGTGCCCAAACTTTTTCATATGACTGTATGTACAAGAATATAACTACTATAATACGGCTCCTATGTACAAGAATATAACTACTATAATACTGCCCCCTATGTACAAGAATATAACTACTATAATACTGCTCCTATGTACAAGTATATAACTACTATAATACTGCTCCTATGTACAAGAATATAACTACTATAATACTGCTCCTATGTACAAGAATATAACTACTATAATACTGCTCCTATGTACAAGTATATAACTACTATAATACTGCTCCTATGTACAAGAATATAACTACTATAATACTGCTCCTATGTACAAGAATATAACTACTATAATACTGCTCCTATGTACAAGTATATAACTACTATAATACTGCTCCTATGTACAAGAATATAATTACTATAATACTGTTCCTATGTACAAGAATATAACTACTATAATACTACCTCCTATGTACAAGAATATAACTACTATAATACTGCTCCTATGTACAAGAATATAACTACTATAATACTGCTGCTATGTACAAGAATATAACTACTATAATACTGCTCCTATGTACAAGAATATAACTACTATAATACTGCTCCTATGTACAAGAATATAACTACTATAATACTACCTCCTCTTTACAAGAATATAACTACTATAATACTGCTCCTATGTACAAGAATATAACTACTATAATACTACCTCCTCTTTACAAGAATATAACTACTATAATACTGCTCCTATGTACAAGAATATAACTACTATAATACTACCTCCTATGTACAAGAATATAACTACTATAATACTGCTCCTATGTACAAGAATATAACTACTATAATACTACTCCTATGTACAAGAATATAACTACTATAATACTGCCTCCTATGTACAAGAATATAACTACTATAATACTGCCCCTATGTACAAGAATATAACTACTATAATACCACTCCTATGTACAAGAATATAACTACTGTAATACTGCTTCTATGTACAAGAATATAACTACTATAATGCTACCTCCTATGTACAAGAATATAACTACTATAATACTGCCTCCTATGTACAAGAATATAACTACTATAATACTACTCCTATGTACAAGACTATAACTACTATAATACTCCTCCTATGTACAAGAATATAACTACTATAATACTGCTCCTATGTACAAGAATATAACTACTATAATACTACTCCTATGTACAAGAATATAACTACTATAATACTGCTCCTATGTACAAGAATATAACTACTATAATACTACTCCTATGTACAAGAATATAACTACTATAATACTGCTCCTTTGTACAAGAATATAACTACTATAATACTGCTCCTATGTACAAGAATATAACTACTATAATACTGCTCCTATGTACAAGAATATAACTACTATAATACTGCTCCTATGTACAAGAATATAACTACTATAATACTGCTCCTATGTACAAGAATATAACTACTATAATACTGCTCCTATGTACAAGAATATAACTACTATAATACTATCTCCTATGTACAAGAATATAACTACTATAATACTGCCCCTATGTACAAGAATATAACTACTATAATACTGCATCCTATGTACAAGAATATAACTACTATAATACTGCCTCCTATGTACAAGAATATAACTACTATAATACTGCATCCTATGTACAAGAATATAACTACTATAATACTGCATCCTATGTACAAGAATATAACTACTATAATACTGCATCCTATGTACAAGAATATAACTACTATAATACTGCTCCTATGTACAAGGATATAACTACTATAATACTGCTCCTATGTACAAGAATATAACTACTATAATACTGCTCCTATGTACAAGGATATAACTACTATAATACTGCCCCTATGTACAAGAATATAACTACTATAATACTGCTCCTATGTACAAGAATATAACTACTATAATACTACTCCTATGTACAAGAATATAACTACTATAATACTGCTCCTATGTACAAGAATATAACTACTATAATACTGCCTCCTATGGATAAGAATGTGTGATATATGACTTGAATAGCTACATTAAACATTCTTATTCAGAACCTTCCTGCTATGTCTGGCTTTGAGAAGATCTGAGCTGTACATACCCTGCTGTGTTTCGCTGTTTGCACACCCCATGTTGAGTAGTTGTCACGTTCAGTGTTTGTATAGTTGAGAGGAGGTTGTTGTTGGTCCTTTGATCTCAGTCACTGAGCGGCCAAGCAAGTTAAGTGAGTTAAATATTTGGAAAAAATATGGAACTGAGATCCTTTCTTTCTGCTTTGTTATGATTGAGCTGAGCTTGTGGAATAAAGGTACAGCCAACGACAACACACAGGGGGTTATGTAATACAGAGAGCAACAAACATGGCGCGTTATCACTAGCATATTATGAGCTACGGGGGGGGGGGAACACTTTAAGTATCCATTCATCTTTCTTTACAGATATCCGTCATCTCCTATCTATCTCCTATCTATCTATCTATCTATCTATCTATCTATCTATCTATCTATCTATCTATCCATCTATATCTAACTATCTATCTATCTCATATCTATCTCATATGTACAGTACAGACCAAAAGTTTGGACACACCTTCTCAGTACAAGAGTTTTCTGTATTTTCATGACTATAAAAATTGTAGATTCACACTGAAGGCATCAAAACTATGAATTAACACATGTGGAATTATATACTTAACAAAAAAGTGTGAAACAACTGAAAATATGTCTTATATTCTAGGTTCTTCAAAGTAGCCACCTTTTGCTTTGATTACTGCTTTGCACACTCTTGGCATTCTCTTGATGAGCTTCAAGAGGTAGTCACCTGAAATGGTCTTCCAACAGTCTTGAAGGAGTTCCCAGAGATGCTTAGCACTTGTTGGCCCTTTTGCCTTCACTCTGTGGTCCAGCTCACCCCAAACCATCTCGATTGGGTTCAGGTTTGGTGACTGTGGAGGCCAGGTCATCTGGTGTAGCACCCCATCACTCTCCTTCTTGGTCAAACAGCCCTTACACAGTCTGGAGGTGTGTTTGGGGTCATTGTCCTGTTGAAAAATAAATGATGGTCCAACTAAATGCAAACCGGATGGAATAGCATGCCGCTGCAAGATGCTGTGGTAACCATGCTGGTTCAGTATTCCTTCAATTTTGAATAAATCCCCAACAGTGTCACCAGCAAAGCACCCCCACACCATCACACCTCCTCCTCCATGCTTCACGGTGGGAACCAGGCATGTAGAGTCCATTCGTTCACCTTTTCTGCGTCGCACAAAGACACGGTGGTTGGAACCAAAGATCTCAAATTTGGACTCATCAGACCAAAGCACAGATTTCCACAGGTCTAATGTCCATTCCTTGTGTTCTTTAGCCTAAACAAGTCTCTTCTGCTTGTTGCCTGTCCTTAGCAGTGATTTCCTAGCAGCTATTTTACCATGAAGGCCTGCTGCACACAGTCTCCTCTTAACAGTTGTTGTAGAGATGTGTCTGCTGCTAGAACTCTGTGTGGCATTGACCTGGTCTCTAATCTGAGCTGCTGTTAACCTGAGATTTCTGAGGCTGGTGACTCGGATGAACTTATCCTCCGCAGCAGAGGTGACTCTTGGTCTCCCTTTCCTGGGGAAGTCCTCATGTGAGCCAGTTTCTTTGTAGCGCTTGATGGTTTTGGCCACTGCACTTGGGGACACTTTCAAAGTTTTCCCAATTTTTCGGACTGACTGACCTTCATTTCTTAAAGTAATGATGGCCACTCGTTTTTCTTTACTTAGCTGCTTTTTTCTTGCCATAATACAAATTCTAACACTCCATTCAGTAGGACTATCAGCTGTGTATCCACCTGACTTCTGAACAACACAACTGATGGTCCCAACCCCATTTATAAGGCAAGAAATCCCACTTATTAAACCTGACAGGGCACACCTGTGAAGTGAAAACCATTTCAGGTGACTACCTCTTGAAGCTCATCAAGAGAATGCCAAGAGTGTGCAAAGCAGTAATCAAAGCAAAAGGTGTCTACTTTGAAGAACCTAGAATATAAGACATATTTTCAGTTGTTTCACACTTTTTTGTTAAGTATATAATTCCACATGTGTTAATTCATAGTTTTGATGCCTTCAGTGTGAATCTACAATTTTTATAGTCATGAAAATACAGAAAACTCTTGGAATGAGAAGGCGTGTCCAAACTTTTGGTCTGTACTGTATCTATCTATCTGACTATCTCACATCTATCTTTCTCATATTTTTCCAATCTTATACAACCCATATGGTCTGTATGACTTAACCTTTGTTCTTATTTTTTGTCTCTTTCTTAGGGTCATTTTTTCCTTCTTTAAGACCTTCTGATGCCGTCTTTAAAGTCATCTTCTGGTTGGGATACTTTAACAGCTGCGTCAACCCTATTATATACCCATGTTCCAGCAAGGAATTCAAAAGGGCCTTCATAAGACTGCTGAGATGCCGCTGCCGGAGAAAACGGCGCCCTCTATGGAGGGTCTACGACCATCAATGGAGAACTTCCATGACCAGTTCCAGGAGGGGTTCAGATGCAGAACAACCTACAGACTTCTCTGTAAATTCCTCATTTATTTTCAACCCGGGTAACCATGGGATTGCTACAAAGAGGAAGAGTATGGATTTTAATGGATGGAAACTCATCTCTCCTTTCCGAAACTCTTCTTCTCAACTGAAAGAAAAAATGAACAACCTTTCTAATAAAATAAGGAATAGCTCGACGAAAAGCAACATGTCGGCCTCCTACAAGAGCGAGGTGGAGTCCATCTCCATGGCTGTTTCCAATGACTTTACAGAACTAGAGTATCAAATGTATGACCTCACAGACTGTTGCGGCCTCCGAGAAACAGATATCTAGATATATGTCCTATATTGTCTTGATTTTATTGCCATTTCTTTTTATGTGGGGTTGGGGATGGGGCGTCATAGTGATTTTGTGAAAAAAAATGATGGATTGTAAATGAATTTTTGGTATTAATATAAGAATTTCAAAAAATTACACTAAGATGGTGGTTTGACTGTATTGAATTTTTGGTGGTCTTATCCATGGTTGACTTTAAAATATCATACTATCAGGCTAAGTTCACACTAGCACCATGGTCTCCGTAGTTGGAGTCCGCTGGGGGACCCAAATGATGGAGAGCTGGACCGTTGAAACAGCAGTTACACATGGAGACCAGCGTAGCCCATTGACTATAATGGGGTCCGTCAGGTGTGAGCTGTAAAGCGGAGGAGAAAAAAAGTCCTCCTTGCAAAACTCTTCTCTCCTCTGTTTTTTGTCGGTTTCTGTAACAGACTCCGGCGCAGATGTGAACTTAACCTTAGTTATATATGGAGCCTTTGGTCCCTTTGTCTTATGGGTATATTGACGTAACACTTCCATCCATGGTCCAAGTCATTTCAACCATGTTTGGATGCTAACATGGAACATAAGCGAAAGCCTACATTCCTTTCAATCTAAATCCAAATGGTCACTAACTTTTCATCAAATTTGCATAAATCAATAGGAAAATATAAGAAACTTTGTAATAGATTTTATCAGAGTAGAATACCTTTCTCCACTTATCTTGTTCTTTCCCTGCCTCCTAACCTGACATTTACTCTGAAATCTTTGCTGAATCCATCTTGTCCTCTCAAGATGGATTTACATAAATGACTATGGAGAGGAGAGGGGGAGGATTGAGCAGTAGCCGAGTGAAAGAAGAGAGACATAGACAGAGGATGCTAGAGATGAATAGGAAGTTTCTATCTCAGCCCAAGTGCTTTATTCACATCAACACAGGTCACTACTTCTCTATAATGTCCTATATTGTCCTGTTGATGTGAATGAGAAAGGGATTTAGTTGAGATGATTTTTGTCTACTTTCTGTGTGCAGTATATGAGGGACTTTAGATCTGGTAGTCTACACCCACCAGCTCAGGGAGAACTGAGAATTAGAGATAGAGCCTGTAGAAGGGAAAACTACTAAACAGTGCAGAATACAAGTCATATAAAGGCCACTCCTTATGTACACCCTGTGAAAGTCACCTTTAGGTAAGTACTCGGTAAGTCAAGAAGAAATAGAATTGATGCTAAAAATGGTAACATGGTGCCATGGTTGATGGAGTTCCTCTTCAAAAAAATTGGTTAGTTATTACATTAGGTCAGTGCTGGCAAATTGTCTTCACGAGAGGTTGTTGGTCATTGAACAGAAGTAACCAGTCACGTGTACATCTCACACTGAAGGTCAGCGGAACAACAAAGCCTAGAAGGTAACAGGTGGCTCTGGACAAATCCTCCAATCTTGCCTTACAGTAACAAGACAATGGGGCAGATTTATTAAGCCTGGCATTTCGTACGCCTGTCTTAATAAAGGCCCCAACTGGTGCAGGGAACGAAAGACTTATAAAGAGTTAGTATTTCCATTATAACTCATACCAGTTTTCTGATGTTGGGCTGAGACATCCCCACCCCTGCCCACCACATTCATTAGCACAATGTGGCAAGCGAGAACGAGGCTTTTAGTGCACGTCTGACGCAAGAAAGGGCCTTGCCACCATATTATTTCTCTATACCAGAAATCTCATCCCAGTCCATCCCATGGTATTTTGCAGTATTTGCCCTGTTGGAACACAAATATCTCTACAGGTACTATTGAATAATACCTCTGTATGCAGTAAATTCTTTAGCTCCCCCTAGAGGTAAGTGCAGACAACCATAATTCCGCTATGCTCTTCTATAGTTGTATGGGACATTCTACAAACTGACATACTGTAATTGTGCAGTAATAGTGCAGTATGTCACCATGATGGCGCAGGCACAGTAACTTTTGGGTAGCCAGGATCTGAGACAACTCTGATCCTGGCCATTTAATTGCATTATTATATGGGCTTCAAAGAAGTGAGATTTTATATAGTGTAACAAACCCTGCACCTGTGTGCAAAAATTCTGCAATATACTCGGCAGATCTTGTAAATGGTGATGTCTTGAAATTCGAAGAATCTTAGAAAGTTGCAGAACTTTCCACTGAACATCGATGATACATGAAAGTGAAAGCCCCTTTATATTTCACTAGACGGCACTTGGCTAAAATTCGGTGTCCCTTCTACGCACAATGTGTGACTCAGTCCGTCTCGTGGTGGGTCGTGACATGACGGCTCAGTCTCTGTCCACATCCATCCAGATAAATATAGATACACAAACTTGTGAATGTGCGGTAACTGCCATCGATTTATGTCTCCATTTCCGGCCCTGCTGTGATGTATCCCGGGCCTGCCAGGGCATTGTTATAGGATATTTATAAATCTCTTGGTTTTCCGGTAATTTTTTTTTCCCTCTATTTTTAGTAACATCACATTTCAACCAAGAATGGACAAAGAAATTACGCTATTGATTTTTCTAGATGTCTCCTCAGCCATGAAATGAAATTCAGTGACATATGAACTTTATCATTGTCTATCATGTAACCCCCCTGAGCGAGCGCTGCGGCCTCAGATGATTCATGTTGGATAGCTTTTCGATCTATTTAGTAGACGCCCCTGGGACGCAACATTAACATTGTATAGATGAGCTTCTTTCTGAAATGTCATGTCTATTATTAGTCATTGGCAGCAATGTGTTTTTCAATGCAAATTTTTACAAACATTTCTGGGCTAAATCTGATTTATGTCACATAATTTGGGTGTGTCCCTCCCGGTCATACGTAATGGATGTGAGCTCTGTGACTCCAGGAGGCTGCTGCCTTCACTAGCTGTCAGATATCAGCACAGCTTCATTCCTGGACGTCCTTCTCCTTCTAGTGGACGTCCACCTCCTTCAAGTGGACGTCCTCCGCCGCTATGTAGTGGATGGGGCTGCATTCAAGTAATAGGATCGTTCACCCGTCCTCTATTAGCTTCCAGCACCCGGAGGCTGCTAGAACACATAATCTGCGTGGGCTCCGGGTGTCAGAGCACAACAGACCACATACTGGTCACCTGTCCTGTTTATAGATCATCAGTATGAAAATTCTAAGTTCTTGGCTGCCGAAACTTGATCTTACTAAACCATTGAGGTTTTATCATTTTCCGTGTCCTTATTAGATTGCGTTCACATAGATAATAGATACTGATGACCCATCCACAATATCAGAACGGATCGGGGTCCATCACTTGGATCGGCCACCTAAAGCTGCCGTGTTCCTATTCAGGTGAACGGGAGCGGGGCTGCAGTTCCATGGCGCCACCACTAGAGTATGAGGACCGGGAGGCTGTACACAGTTTAGGGATCCATACACTGTAGTGGTGGTGCCGGGGAACTGCATTCCCACTCTCATCCAACACCCAGACCCCGCGGCCAAAACTGGTGCGGGGTCTGGGTCGTGAACCCCGACCAATCTGATGCCGATGACCTGCCCTGTGGATAGGTCATAAGTATTTATTATGCCCATTTAATGTACAGTATGTGCTGGGAAAGCTCCCATGTATATGTTAAATGGACACATGAAACAGATGGCAATGAGTGGCATCCGACAGATGCCATGAGTGGCAACCACTGCGCCCAACACTTCCTAACAGCTAGGCCAGAGCGATCTAGATGGCGGCCATTTCATCAAAAGAACCATCCTTCTGCTTTCATTCCTGTGATGCACTCCCACATAAAGGCATGTCTACTACTACACTACCCAAAAGTAGCCTCCGAGAGTCTTTTTCATAGGGCAACCGGGGCATCATTTTTACCCCCTCTTGTGGCAAGACCTAATATCTAATCGGATCACACCTATAATCCTTTACATATCTGCCTGAGACATGACCACATGCCGACTTCTGCAGCAATCCTACATTTCTATCTGGGTGCGGTATTTTTTTTTTATCAAAGTTTTGTCCATTTTCAGTATGATGAACCAATAATTGCATTTTTCTTCTCTTTCGCAAGGGGCACGAAGTTTATTGTGTCTTGTTATCCAACCTAAAGGATTATTCTTTGGCACTTGCTAGATCGATTGTTCCGCCTGTGATGTCTGAACTTCCTTTGACACATTGGTATAGATTAGAGGACTCTTCACACGCCAGGCTTTCTGGAATGCAGGTCACGTCTATTATAAAGTTTAGCAAGCAAGAAGTTGCTTTTTGGCAGGGCAGGAATTGTAGCCGGGGGAGGGTATCATTAGCGGCACTTGCAGGAGAAGCCGTGTTCCGTCACATGATGTGACTCTTAAGCTATGTATTTACATTTTCGTCTTTTTGTTATCGAGACGCTTATTTTTCCTGCTAGAGTGAAGCATATGTTGGATGGTTGCACATGGCATTGGAACGTATTTTTTTTTTTTTGCAATCTGTGAAGTGGTTGTTTAATAATCTTCAGTCTTTAGTAGCGTAAACTATAGATTTCTTCCAACATCCAACATTTCTTCCAACACTTAAAGGGGAGCTCCACTTTAGAAAACCCATTTTATAAAGTAGAGATGGACAAACTTCAAGAGATTTGTTTCATGAATATTCTGGAAAATTCATTTTGGTACAAGCAAGAAGTGCCGGGAAATGTTGATGCAACGGAGTCTCTTCAAGCCCCTGAGTATAAAAACTGGAGGCCAAGGAAGGTTTGTAAAAAATAAAAAATTAAGTTTCATGGACTACGCCACGTCATCCTCCGGTGGGTCTTATTCCCAGGCTGTCTGCTATGTCTTCTGGCTTCCAGGTCATGTGAGTTGTTGACGTACACTGTATCGTCAAAGCATGATGGCATCAATGGCACCACGTGATTGGGCATCAGTGGCCTGAAAACATGGCAGAGGAATCCGTAGCAGAGCCCAGGAAAAGGTGAGTCATTTTATTTTTACACACCTTTCCTGGTCTGTAATTACTATACTCCGGGGCCTGAAAAGACTCATACTAAGGGAAACCCAAATTTTGGGGGTAAATTGGTAAAGAACTTGAATCAATATCTAATTCTGAGTTAATATGGGCCTTGGAGGGAGGGTTCAGTATCCTTGGCCAAAGTAGAGATAGACCACAAACAGCATCTCTTACTCTGGAGGACCTGTCCTGCATTACACAAGCCATTGGTGTGAGGAGCACTGTGTAATGCCTCATTTCTCCTGTGGTGGTGCTGCAGGGACAATGAACACTTACTACCAGGTTTCCTTTGAGCTGATCGCTGGGGGTTTCTGTAGAATGACACTTTTTGATCTGCCTACTATCGAGTATACCCTTCCTGGTCTACCTTCCTTAACTGGAGTAGGCAGGATGGACAACGTGGACAACAGAATACTGAAGACTATAGAGAAACCGTTCTGGACCTGACCACATATTTTTAGTTTAGGACCAGGCATGATAGGGGCTGTGTTCACTTTGGACAACCTCTCCAAGGTAATAGAAAGAAGTGGAGTCCTTCGTATTAGAATTGGCAGAAGAAAAGGTGATGAAGGAGATACACCAAGCAGCCATGACATTAAAACCACCTTGTGCAACCGAACAGCTCTGACTTGTCAAGGCATGGACTTCATAAAATAAGTGTCCAGGAGTATCCAGCACTAAGCAGGGGTGTAACCTGAGGGGCTGTAGATGGTGTGGTCATAGTCAGGTCCAGGAGTCTTATTGTCTCTTCCCAATATGAGGAGACCAGTACTATAAACAATACATTACTATCATTACAGCTGGGGGCTTCGCCCAGATTTTGCATGGGAGCACAGGGGAACTTCATGTTACACAGCAGGAGAGTCTTCAAGTCCTATATATTGTGAGGTGCGGCCTCCATGGGTCAGATTTGCTTTTCCAGCCCATTCCACAGAGGTACAGATTTGGGGAATTTGGAGCCAAGTCACCACGTATATCTCTGCCATGTTCCTGATCGAATTTAGCAGGGTGGCAAGTACGGTATCCTGCTGAAAGAAACCATTGCCAGTAGGGGGCACCGCTGACATGAAGAGGGCTAGTTGATCGGTACATTTAAGCAGGTGGTAAGTGTCACAGTAACATCCACATAAATATCAGGACATCATATCAACTTTAAAGAGGAAACATCACTAGCCCAATGACGTCAATCATCTGATCGGTGCTGTCACCCTGAAAATTATGGTGTTTTGATTATCCAAATCTGTTCAGCCATTGCAAAGATATAAGCCCTTCTAGTGTTGATACAAATTATGGTCTACTAGCCAAGTGGGCGGTAACACTTTGGCTTTTCTGGAGGCGGGGTCTCTGTCTGCTGTATGTCACCACCCACTCGGCTAGTAGATCCTAATCTGCAGCAACACTAACAGGGCTTATATCTTTGGAATGGCTGAACAAATTTGGATAAACAAAACACCAAAATGCTCGGGGTGACAGCGCCGATCAGATGATGGGTGTCATTGGGCTTTTCAGATCTAGTAACAGGCCCTCTTTTAAGAAGTAAATGTTCACTTGATGCATAATATATCCTACCCCATTGTCAGGACATAATCATTGTTAGTCGTTTTACCTTGCACTTATTAATATATACTCAGCAACCTTTGTGATAAACAGAAATAACCATAAAAACACAGAGACGTGTGCAGTAAATGACATTCAGGCCTGTATCGCTCCATATCATTCTATTACAAGCTGACTCTGCTCGCTCTTGTGAGCGCTGCTCTGACTCCTTAATGCATCCCAGACAGACCGCACTATGTTCCACTTGGCCACACTGATATGATAAGCATGTCGCTCCGTACTTAAAATAGGTTTGTGTAGGGGCGTGGCCTGGACGCGCATGGAGTAGCACGCGCGCAGGTCCTTCTCCGCTCCTCCGCTCGCTACTGAGACCCGTGGACCCCTCAGCAGGCGCAGTATGGGCAAGCGCTTACCGAGGAAGGTGGCCCCGGGCACCCCAGCGCCCGTGGAGAGGTCTGGGGGGGCCACCCTGGACGCCTTTCTGGCCCAGCGGCCTTCTCTACCGGGCCAGGCTGCTGCGGGGCGGCCATCTTGGATTTCCTCCGCTCTCCAGGCACAGGGGTCGCAGCGCAGCTTCTCTCCTCCCGCGCTCCCCCTGTCAGCCAGCGGAGCGCCGCTTCAACAGAGATCCCTGTCGGCGCCTGGGCAACCCAGAGTTTCCCCAGCACGAGTGCTCCCACAGTCTCCTCACCCTGGGATGTCCCAGCAACTACATTCTGCTACACCAGCACTCCTGGCAGAGCGGCATGAGAGGACCCCGGATGTTTCCAGCTTCTCAAGGAGTTCTGAGGTCAGTGGCTCTGCTCCCTCCTGCACCGCTGATGAGTTGCAGCCTGTGGCCACAGAGCTGGTCTCTGTGGCCCCCCAGCTACTATCTTCCCCCATCGCCCCTCCCCTCCATAGCTCAGGGGGGGATGGCGCGGTGGAAGGCGCTGGCGTAGGGGCTCCTCCGCCCCACACTCCCAAGGATTATGGCTTCCCCCCTCCAGTCCTGTACCCCCAGAGCTGCATTCCAGGCCCATCTTCAGCACCATCATCCATGGCGGACCTTCTTCCTCAACTTCCTACTAAACAAGACCTTAAAAGTATGGTTGCGGAAATCACAGCATCCTTCCGATCTGAAATTGCTACCCTCCGCACTGATTTACACTCCATTGCTAACCGAATGGACACGCTGGAGAATGACCATGACACTACCAGGGACTATGTTGCCTCACTGCATGATACTACCACTGAACAGGGTTCAGCTATACGGGACATGCAACGCCACTTGGAGGATCTTGACAACAGGGGCCGGCGCAACAATATACGCATCAAGGGACTCCCAGAGGCTGACCAATCTGAGGATCTGCCTGTTCTGCTGGAGGCTGTCTTCAACACTATACTGCAGGAGCCCCCGTCCCACAAAATTAAGTTTGATAGGGCACATCGAGGCCTTCGACCCAGAGGATCTTCCGCCACACCCCGTGATGTCATCTGCTGCCTCCACGACTTCACCCTTAAAGAGGCTATAATGAGCAAAGTGCGCAAACTCAAAGACTTCGAGTTTCAGGGAGCTCCACTACAATTCTATCAGGATCTGTCGCTAATCACCCTCCAGAAACGCCGCCATCTCCGACCCCTCCTCCAGATTCTTCAGGAGCACCAAATTCCTTACCGGTGGGGATTTCCGTTTGCTCTCATTGCTCGTAGGGATGGTCGCTCCGCTACGCTTCGCTCCTTTGCGGATTTGCCTCTCTTCTGTGACCTATTGGATGTTCCCCTGCCGGATTTAACAGACTGGGAGCTATTCTCTCCACCCCCTCCCCCACCACCGGTTTGGCAACGATTGGAGCCCAGACGACGTCATGCATCCTCCGCGGTGGTGACCACTCGCAGGCCCCGGCTGGAGACTGATCCCTGAGGAGGCTGCCCCCCCCTTGAGACGTTCTCCCTTTTCTCGGTGGTGCTTTGGAATCTGCATGCCTTAATGTTATGTTTGCTTCTCTTTTTTCTTTTTTAGGTCTACGGGTCTCATCTATTATGCTTATTATTGGATTGTTTTAGCGGAGTGGGGCGGGGTGGGGTTCCGGTGACTCCCCTTCCTTCCTTCTTTTTACGGGTGGTTGGGGATCCACCGCCTCCCCTCCGACCTCCTGTCCACGCTCTCCCCCCTAAGGGGATACTTGGACTGTGCGGCCATTGATCCTGATTGGACCTCTGGCTGCCCTCATTGGTCCCCAGGTGAGTGACTTAGCCTCGCCCACAAAGTATTGTTTAACTGTTTTTATTTTTACTTTGTCATTTATGATGTCTTTTGCCTCCCTCCCTCCCTCTCTTTCCCCCCCCCCCTCCCCTGATCTAGAGACCCTGCCTCGACTTTGGGTTCCTGTTTGTGGATTGCCCTTTTGCCTCTCCGAGGGAAACTTGCCAGCGTCATGTGAGATGGGTGAGCTTATTGCAATCCGCCACTGTCCTCCAATCCTGGGTCCCAATGGTTAGGTGCGTGACAATTAATGTCAAGGGCCTGGGTTCCAACATTAAAAGGCGCCATGTCCTTAGAGAACTCCGCTCCTTACGAGCGGATGTGGCGTTTCTTCAGGAGACTCATTTTGACCGCGCTGGTACTTTTGCCTTCGCTAAGCATTATTTTCCCGTAGCTTTTTCAGCCTTCCACAATCGACGCAGAGCTGGGGTGGCTATCCTTCTTTCTCGATCCTGCCCAATTACAGTGACGACTTCCCACATAGACCCAGGTGGCCGGTTTGTTATCTTGGAGGGGCTCCTTTATGGTGCCCCGATTGTTTTATGCAATGTCTATGCCCCCAATTCAGCACAGATCCCGTTCTTGCGCCGGGTATTCTCCCGTCTGCGCGCTCTCCCACCATCAGCTTGGCTGGTGGGGGGAGACTTTAACATGGTCTTCTCTGAACGGGCGGATCATCTGGCGTTACCCCAGGGCCCAACCCCCCATAGGTTGGCCCAACTTGCAAGGGAGTTCCGCAGGCTGATCCGCGCCCACTCTTTGTATGACCTTTGGCGAGTGGACAATCCTACGGCGCGCTCCTACACCTTCTTTTCTCACCCTCATAACACTCACACCCGCATTGACTACTTCTTTGGAAATGCTCCCGCTCTTCGTTTGCTTAGGGACACGAACATTGGCCCTCTCACCTGGTCTGATCATGCCCCAGTCGTGGTTACCTTATCTACGACTCCAGTGCCTACTCGCCAATGTCATTGGCGTCTTAACGAAACACTGCTCAATTCGCCGACCTCCCTCGAGACCCTGCGCACACACTTGATAGATTATTTTAGGGACAACTTAGGCTCGGTAGACTCTCTTGCCATTCTCTGGGAAGCCCATAAGGCGGTCATGAGAGGATGCTGTATCGCATTGGCTTCTAGGCTTAAAAGGGACAGACAGGCCCAGGAACAGCTCCTCCAAGCCCGTATTCGGTCCCTTACGACGACTTTGGCAGCGCATCCATCCCTGGGGGTTCTTCGCCGTTTGGTCCTGGCCCGGGCGGACCTCCGTGATTTGGAGACCCGCCATGTGGAACAACTTCTCCTTTATACCCGTCAGCGGTTTTTTGAACGAGGTAATAAATCTCATACCCTCCTGGCAGGAACCCTCAGGGATCATCGGGCCTCTTCCACACCACACTCTGTCCGTGACCCCGCGGGTACTCTTCAACATCACCCTGATGCTGTGGCGCTGGCGTTCCACTCTTACTACTCTAAGCTGTACGACTTACCCCCCCCACGAGCACTACTCCCTGGGGATGACTCAACACTACTGGAAGACTATTTAAAGGATTGTTGTCTCCCACGCCTTCCTCCTGAGGCCCTAACCTCCCTGAACACCCCCATCACCAGGGAGGAACTAGAAGGGGTCCTGAGGGACCTCCCAAATGGGAAAGCCCCAGGCCCAGATGGGTTCACTTACAATTATTATAAGGTTTTCCAGGGTGAACTCTCTGCTCATCTATTGTCCCTCTTCAATTCCTTCCTTTCAGGTTCCCCTATACCCCCGACTATGCTCTCTTCACTACTCACATTGGTCCCTAAACCGGGTAAGGACTTGCAGGATTGTGCTAACTACCGACCGATTGCTTTGCTGAACACGGACCTGAAACTTTTCACCAAACTCTTAGCCAACAGACTGAATGCTTGGCTCCCTCTGCTTGTCCATAAGGACCAGGTGGGATTCATCCCCTGTCGTCAGGGTGGTGACAACACCAGGAGGACTGTGGATTTGGTGGAGGTGGCCAATCATTATTCTACCCCGGCCCTTCTCTTGAGCCTGGACGCTGAAAAGGCTTTTGACCGCATAAATTGGTCGTTTATGCATACTACGCTTAAGGCGTTCGGGCTTACGGGACCGTTTCTCACAGCTATCCAGGCCCTTTACTCCTTACCCTCAGCAGCAATTAAGCTTCCCCATGCATCTTCGCCCTTCTTCCCTATTCGAAATGGCACTAGGCAGGGTTGCCCCCTGTCACCCATCATATTTGCCCTCTGCATTGAACCGCTAGCGGCCAAGATTAGGCGAGACCCTAATATCAAGGGCATCATGGTCCAAGATAAGGAATTTAAGATATCTCTCTTTGCGGACGATGTACTCCTCACTCTCACCTCCCCTCATACTAACCTTCCAAACTTGCTGCGCTCGCTAGAGACCTATGGTGATCTCTCAGGGTATAAGGTGAACCCCGCGAAGACTGAGGCACTCCCACTTAACATCCCACGGGACCTTCTCCTTCTCCTCCGCAGTAATTACGATTTCCAGTGGCGGGAGTCCTCTATCCGCTACCTGGGAGTCCATATATCCACTTCCTATGCGACCCTCTACTCGGCAAACTACCCGCGGTTGTTTTGTGAGCTAAGAGCCCTATTGGACAAATGGCAACCCTTGCCTATCTCCCTTTTGGGGAGAATTGCTGCGGTCAAGATGACTCTCCTCCCGAAGCTACTGTATTTTTTCGAGACGCTCCCAGTCGCGATACCTCGGGGAGAATTACGGAACCTACAGAAAGCTATCTTCCAGTTTATCTGGAAAGCAAAACGACACCGAATACCTAGATCTGTTATGCTGGCGGATAGGGGGTCTGGGGGTATGGCTGTCCCACATCTGTTACATTATTACTGGGCGGCCCACTTACGCCATATCCCATTCTGGGCGGCTATGCCAGCATACACCAGATGGGTGCAGATAGAGAAGCTATGGCTGGCACCCATGCATCCTAACGCGCTTCTGTGGGTCAGCTCCCCCCCACCCCCCCCCCCTGCCTCGTACCTGTTGGGCCCCATTCAGTTTACTAGATCTATCTGGTCTACCTGTTGTGCTAGATTCTCCCTGATGTCCCCGCACTCATCTATGGTCTCCATACTATACAACCCCCTTCTCCCAGAGAGCCTGACTTCTGCCATGACTAAAGTGTGGTCTGAAGCTGGCCTTTACCGGATTGCTGATATGGTTGACCCTGGAACCTTGGAACTCAGGTCCTTTGCTTATCTTACAGCTAATCAAAACCTGCCAAGTACTGAATGGTTCCATTACTTGCAGGTGGTTCACTTTGTCCGCTCCCTCCATGGGTCTCTTAAGGTGTCACTCCCCACCGCTTTTGAAAAGATTTGCCGTGCAGGCACGTCCACTAGGGGCTTTATATCCTCTATTTACCAACTTCTTAACTCACAAACTACAGGCTCTCCTGTTAATCATCGCTATATGCTTAAATGGGAGGAGGCGGTGGGTAAACCCATCTCCCAGGAACAGTGGCGGATTGTATGGTCTCGGGCCCAGAAATCATCTCAGTGCATTACGTTTAGGGAAACGCAGTATAAGCTGTTGATGCATTGGTATCATACTCCGGCTCTCCTTCATACTTTAAACCCATTAGTTCCCCCATGGTGCTGGCGCTGTGGAGCTGCGGTGGGTACCCTGCACCATATCTTTTGGACGTGCCCTCTCATCCTCGGTTTTTGGAGGGAGGTCAGGACTCTGACGACTGCTCTCTTTTTGCAAGAGGTTCCTCTTGACCCTCTTCTTTATCTCCTGAACCTTCCCCCCAGAAACCTGAGCAATAAGTCATCCAGGCTTTTCTTGCATCTTTGTACTGCAGCTAAAACTCTCATAGCTAGAAACTGGAAGAAGGTGAGTCCCCCATCTAGTCTTGAGCTTGTGGCTAGAATGAAGGATGTGAGGAGTCTTGAATACCTGACTGCTGGCCTACATAATTCACGGGAAGCCTTTGGGGCTATTTGGGCACCCTGGGACATGTATTGTACATTACAGGGTCTCTGATCTCTAGTCCTCTCCTTCCCTCCCCCCCCCCTTCCCTTTGGTCCTACCCTTGTCTTCTTAACCCCTCCATTCCCCCCTCCCTTGTTCACTGCTTAATTTAAATGCATATTGCTTAAGGGGGAGGAGGCAGATAGCCTCTATTTACCTCAATGCTTCCTGTTTGTTTGATTATTATTGTTTTTTTGTTTTTTCTTTATTCCTTGTTAATGAAAAATTTTTCAATAAAATTACAGTTATATAAAAAAAATAGGTTTGTGTACAGTTCATTCTGAGATTACTCCGCTGCTGGCAGAGGATGGTGCGAGACGCGGCCGAGGCTCAGTGCGAAACTAAACGTAGTCCGAAGTGTTGTGAAAATATTATGTCACCTCCAAGTGAATAGAAAATATGTTTATACACGAAAGTGAAATTGTAGTAAAATTGTGTTAATGTGCTGATGATGTATAATATTAGCAGTTCGTTATGAAGTGTATTGTATATACTGTATGCAGTGAGCACCCCCTAGTGGTGGCTACAGGCATCCAGGATTTTCTCACAATAGATTTGGAGCTTTGATGACTATGACGAGACATTCTAAAATATCTGCACAGAAATCAAGGTAGATGATGTTATGCTGAATTCCTGCAGTTACCACTAGGGGGAGCTTTAGGTCTTATTGCATACTACATTACAGGGGTGTAATTAACAAACAAAATTTTGACTGGGGCCCCCCACTCCTACACGGCAGGGCACCCCCTTTCCTGGCCTCTTCACACAGTATAATGTCCCATAGTGGCCCCTTCACACAGTATGATAGGGCCTCAGTGGCCACGTGGGTCACGCTGGCATCACGTGATCCACTAAGGCCCAATTACAGGTTTATGTGGTCATTGAAGAGGCCTGAAGATCATCAATGGACCTCCGATCATTATACTCTGAGGTCTAAAGAGACCCCAGCGTACATTAATAGCAGTTTTGTTTCGGGCATGTTCAGTCTGAACAAAACTGTCAGGCGAACCTTGTAAGATGAATCTCGTTAGGTTCGGCCAAGAAATACTTTTGTTGCAGCCCTACTTACCGATCCCCACTCCTGCCCGTGGCCACCATCACTTCGCCTTCAGCCCTCCAGGGGGCCCCGTGCATTCCATGTCACTTTGAGGTCAGCGACGACCTGACACTACATGATATGGGACTCACTGGGCCCCTTGGAAGGCTGAAGGGGAAGTGATGGTGGCCACGGGCACGAACAGGGATTGGTAAGTAAATAGGGTCTATTTAAAAAAAGACAAAACAGAAGGGGCCCCGTAGCAGCAGGGGTTGCGGGCCCCATGTGGTGATAGTTCCACCACTGCTGCATTGTCATAGAGTTCACTGTATAAACAATATTCAATGAACACTTAAGTAGAGATGGGTGAACCTCTGAAGATTTTGTTTAGTTTTGGGTTCAGATGATTTGGCCCAAAGATTTGTTTTGGGCCGAACTTGTTCAGATAGAATTGGAACTGCTATTATTATACTCTGGGGTCTCTTTAGCCCCCCGGATATAACAGGTGGAGCACAAAATCACTGGCTTCAGTGGTGACCCCAGTGCATGACGTCACCCAGGAAACTGGAAGAGGCCCCGGACACTGCGAGGAGGCCCAGAAGAGGTGAGGGAAGGTGAGTATACCTGTTTGTTATTTTTACCACCTCCCCTGGGCCTCCACCTATTATATTCTGGGATCTGAAGAGAACCCAGAGTATAATAATTTCACTTCCAGGTCATGGGTGACGAATTCCTGAAGTTTTGTGTTCTGGTCGAACCCGAAATTTATGTAAAATTTGGGTCGATTCTGGTTTGCTCATCTCTAGTCCTAGGCATCTACTAGTGGTGACTACAGGAAGAGAACTTGTAATTTAGTTTCTCTGCCTATGGAGGGGATTTGGACATGTCGTCATATCATTGAAAGTCACCGGAATAAAACTCTATGGAGGGGATCTGGAGATCTGAAGAAATTAGAAGAACCGACTTCTATAGAGATATCGTAAGGAATTCTTCGGTGCAGGGTTTGGAACTTGTTTAGATTACAAACCGTGTCTGCTTCAGAACTTCTTTGTAAAGGGGATCGTGTCAATCACTTTTAGTAGACCCACAAATAACTCTGTTCTTACGAGACTGAAAGCCACTGAGGACAGAGGAGGTGGAGGAGCTGGTGGCTAGTGGTATATAATTATATACAGTTATGTGACCTGTGTATAAATATCACGCGGCTCTGCGCTCTTCCACCATGGAGAGGGGTATTTCCAGAGCTTGACTTGATCCTGCTGTTTTCCATGTACATTCCCTTATCATGGGAATCATTCTATAGATTGAGTTCTCTGGGAATAGACCGCACTGCGTATTCTACAGATTACTGGGGGATTAATGATCGGGGCTGGATACTATGGGAAAATTATATTTCTGTTTAGTGAGGAATTGAAGGGTCATAAATTTACTCCGACTTAATACAGTGCTCCTACGTCCTGCCATCTTCCGCATTGGAGCACATGGATACAATCAATATTAATGGCACCCTATGAAGCATAATAAAATACTATACATAAAATAGGTCAAAATTGCATTTTTTTTTTTCCAGAATTTTTGCCAAAGGAAAAATTGAGCCTTTAGGATATGACGTGACTATATTTCACACGCACGGGGGCATCTGAGTGGTAAGAAATTATTTGTGCCGGGGATTTGGAAATGATCAAAAGTCATATGTACCCTAGAATGGTATCAATAGTAAGTACAGCTTGCCCTGCAAAAAATAAGCCCGTCTATGGTGGTGATACAAAGCAAAATTTTATTTAAAAAAAAAAAATTTAAATTTTTTTAAGTAGTAAAACATAATGGAATCTATATAAATAGGGTGTCCCAATGTTTTTTCACCATTGTACCCCACAAAAATTTTTAGTTTCTTAATACATTGGGGGAATTATTATTCCATCTACACCAGTGTATCTTAGTGCAGGGCCCTTCCTTGCACCAAAAATTGTATACATTCCCATTCAGCACCTCGCAGGCCACTTTTTCATTGAACACACATGCCTCGGCTCGACATGTTTTTTATAACTCACACCAGTTTTCTGGCATAAATTATACAAGAAATCTGCGCCAGTTCCTGGCTGGTATAGATTTCCATTCTTGCATATGATTTATTACGAGGCCAGAGACTCTTGATGTGCCTGTTCGGCCCTTCATTAATAAATCTCCCCCATTATATGGAATATTAGGTGGCGCCATTAAAAAATACAAAAAAAAAACCAAGTCCTCTTGACAAATAAATGAGAAAATTTTGGCTCTTGGAATATGGGGATGAAAAAATTAAAACGGATTGTGATGCCAAGGGTTTCATATATATAAAACACTAATGTATTTGTATCAAAAATGGCTCCTACGTAAACTCCGACTTGTCTCATAAAAAAAAGCTTTAGAAAAAAAAAGAAAACCTTATGACCATGAGTATGCAAAAAGGCAAAGTAAAAAAATTGTTCTGGTTTTTAAAGGATAAAGACTCCCGGCAGAAACCTTTTGCTTTAATTACTGCTTTGCACACTCTTGGCATTCTCTTGATGAGCTTCAAGAGGTAGTCACCTGAAATGGTCTTCCAACAGTCTTGAAGGAGTTCCCAGAGATGCTTAGCACTTATTGGCCCTTTTGCCTTCACTCTGCGGTCCAGCTCACCCCAAACCATCTCGATTGGGTTCAGGTCTGGTGACTGTGGAGGCCAGGTCATCTGGCGTAGCACCCCATCACTCTCCTTCTTGGCCAAATAGCCCTTACACAGTCTGGAGGTGTGTTTGGGGTCATTGTCCTATTGAAAAATAAATGATGGTCCAACTAAACGCAAACCGGATGGAATAGCATGTCGCTGCAAGATGCTGTGGTAACCATGCTGGTTCAGTATTCCTTCAATTTTGAATAAATCCCCAACAGTGTCACCAGCAAAGCACCCCCACACCATCACACCTCCTCCTCCATGCTTCACGGTGGGAACCAGGCATGTAGAGTCCATTCGTTCTCCTTTTCTGCGTCGCACAAAGACACAGTGGTTGGAACCAAAGATCTCAATTTTAGACTCATCAGACCAAAGCACAGATTTCCACAGGTCTAATGTCCATTCCTTGCATTCTTTAGCCCAAACAAGTCTCTTGTGCTTGTTGCCTGTCCTTAGCAGTGGTTTCCTAGCAGCTATTTTACCATGAAGGCCTGCTGCACACAGTCTCCTCTTAACAGTTGTTGTAGAGATGTGTCTGCTGCTAGAACTCTGTGTGGCATTGACCTGGTATCTAATCTGAGCTGCTGTTAACCTGCGATTTCTGAGGCTGGTGACTCGGATGAACTTATCCTCCGCAGCAGAGGTGACTCTTGGTCTTCCTTTCCTGGGGCGGTCCTCATGTGAGTCAGTTTCTTTGTAGCGCTTGATGGTTTTGGCCACTGCACTTGGGGACACTTTCAAAGTTTTCCCAATTTTTCGGACTGACTGACCTTCATTTCTTAAAGTAATGATGGCCACTCGTTTTTCTTTACTTAGCTGCTTTTTTCTTGCTATAATACAAATTCTAACACTCCATTCAGTAGGACTATCCGCTGTGTATCCACCTAACTTCTGAACAACACAACTGATGGTCCCAACCCCATTTATAAGGCAAGAAATCCCACTTATTAAACCTGACAGGGCACACCTGTGAAGTGAAAACCATTTCAGGTGACTACCTCTTGAAGCTCATCAAGAGAATGCCAAGAGTGTGCAAAGCAGTAATCAAAGCAAAAGGTGGCTACTTTGAAGAACCTAGCATATAAGACATATTTTCAGTTGTTTCACACTTTTTTGTTAAGTATATAATTCCACATGAGTTAATTCATAGTTTTGATGCCTTCAGTGTGAATCTACAATTTTTATAGTCATGAAAACACAGAAAACTCTTGGAATGAGAAGGTGTGTCCAAACTTTTGGTCTGTACTGTATATATATATATATATTATACTACATTTCCTGCATTTTAGCATCCTGTCTGCTTCTGATCAGACCCCATATGGAATTTTAGGTGTCCCCTCTTCTGCTGTGGTATATTATAATATTATCAATCCCTACAATGCCTCAGCGTATCCTCACTGGTCTGGTCTCTGGTTAGATTCCTTCTCTATCTTCATCCTGCAATATCTTCTGATACGTATGGGGTACCGCTATATTTTTCCCACCGCCACTGGGGGCAGCACATCCGCAGAGCCTACAGAGGACCCCAGATGGAGTTAGTACTGCTGGTTTCAGCTTCCAAATTTTATTAGATAAGACAAGTATAGAGCCTGGGAACAGTGATTTTTTTTTTCTTTTTCTAAGTGATTTTAGATTACCCATCATGGCAGATGGAACATTTGTTATTGTATAAAGCTCTTACACAAGTTGCACGGCGGTAAGAAGACATACAATCTGTCTGGAGTTGTCGAACGTCACATTATCTCACCAGCTTTTTGCTTTCCAGACCTCTACATTTACTTTATCTGCACATTCGGCCATACTGAATTATTTTACGGTTGGATGATATCTGTATTGTCATACATCATGGTATTCGTGTTACTTGACGTGATGCTCAGTCTTGTCTATGGGTAAGTAATGTAAAAATCGGAGACTTTTTATGTCCAAAAACTTGATTTAATCACAATAATAGACATCTTGTGACAGAGTATCATAAAATATTGTATTTTTATTAAAAGCTGGTTATCTTTCATTGCACATGTCGGGATATGTTGAGAAGGTTGAATCTTTACATTTTAACTAATCCCAACGCCCAATTTAATGTCAGGGGCATGGGCTGGATTAGTACTGAGCTATGGGGTCTTTACTCTGCCCCCTTTGTCTGTTGGCCCCTTCTTTTACCTTTGGTGCATTGCATTCTGCTATTCACGGTCTCTCATCTACCTCTGTATTTAGAAAGGGGGCTTCCCTCCTTGAAAGGAACTGGAGACCTCATGGTACGTCTGAGGGTCCATCAGAGTTGGGTTGTGTCAAAGTGACATAATGTTGACTTGTCTTCTTATGTCACTGTGGGATGCTGCTCCACTCATCTATGGCCCCTTCTTGCCACTGGGCCACTACATTTCATGGATGCAGTATCAGACTGAGGTTCCTTGGGCCCACCAAATATAAATGATTCTCGGGGCTACCCCCCAACAACCCCAAGGAAATAGACATCGTACCCTTCAAATTTGGGTGTCTTCTTCTGGACCGTTAATGTACTAGCGCCTGCGCAAACCAGAGGATTCTCTTCTGCTCTGGTGGACCAGTCCGAAACTAACAATGGATGCAAACATGCACAGGGATTCCATTATGGCTTCTTGTCAATGGTACGAAGACAAAAGAGGTGGAGATACATGTATGTGACTCTTGTTTTTGATGTCGAAGGAAGTCACTGACTCGACTATTGCCATAAATGCCAGAAACTTTATTGGAGAGAGACACACACATACCTGAGCAATTCTCCTATAAGTAATAGGGGTCAAGTGTGCTCTGGGTATTAGCGGTCTAATAGTGAGGTCACCAATTAAAGGGATATTCCCATAATGGACATAAATTTCTAAAAGATGCAGGTTCTACCATTACATACACCTATAATGATACGTTATGTTCCCTGACCCATCTAAGATGAGGCAGCCGCGGCATCTAGGCAGGAAATAATAGAGAGGTGGCCACCATGGCTTTCTCTGTTTACACCTATGGAAATTAGGGAAGCAGCCAGCATGCTGTACAAGGCTTGCAATGGTTAACTTCCATATGCAGTCAATTCACCTAGCTGATTTATTAAGACTGGCATGTACTAATCAGCTGCGCTGGCACAAGATGCACCAGAATTAGTAAGAGGCACCAGGCTCCTAAAAATTCTGGCACATCTCGGGAGGTACATCCTCCGGCCAAGTCCTTCCTATGCTAAACTTCAAGCATCCCCCACCCCAGCCATATTATGTGTCAACAAAGCTAAATAACACTGAGTAAATAAGTAGTACATACCTGGCCCTGTCCTCTTCAAGATGTCTTGCTCAAGTGGCACAACCTGCTATTGTTCTACAGCTTTCCATGTGTATTGTGAGGCGTGCGATGTCACAAGTCTTGTGATGTCATGACAACATTCCAGCAAGTTGAAAATGGTGGTGGGGTTGAATTGCAGCCTGTGTATATTTTTGTTGTAGTTTATTTGTATGCAGGTTTATTATTTATTATTATTTTTATAATTCTATTACTGTATTATTTATATAATATTTTTATTATTATTTTATATTGATATTTTATTATTGTTATATGATTATTAATATATTTATATTGTTATTATTAGATTGTATTTATTATTAGTTATTTTATATATTATTCTTGTATTATTATTAATATTAATATATATTACTTTATTATTATTTTTATATTTTAATTAAACTTATCTATTTTTTTCCTCTATTATTTTACCAAGAAATAAATTAATAATAGATTTATATAATTTATTATTGTTATTTTTGTATTATTATTATATTATTTATTATATTTATTTATTAATAGTAGTAGTACTCTATTTAGATTATTTTGTTATTTTTAGATTTATTATTATATTTTTATATTATTTTTCCTCCATTATTTTCCCAAGAGATATGTTAAGTTTTGCCCTTACTACTGCAATACCAATCACAGCCTGTAGACCTGACCGGCGCTGTTTCTAGTATTAAATAGTAAACCATAATTTTTTTCCCTCCTACAACCCCTTAATGTTAACATGTGGCTATGGTACACCACCCTGATCCCCAGATGACATATGAGATGACCTTGACAACCTATATTGCAAAAAGAGGCAGGTGATCCATAGACATTATATAACTGCTGTCCACCTCAATTCAGCACAACATATATATTATCTCACTATGACGGAGGGAAGCAGCTGCCAGACTTGTCTCTCCTGACCTTAAAGGCTCTCACAGATGAGCACAATATTTCCAGATACAAGTGTCTGTATAATGGACCTGGAAAACTTTTTCCGGAAATGCCCTTTAAGTGCCTCTTGCCAGTAAATTTGCCTTGTAACATAATGTACCATTTGTGTCCACCTACAAACAGTATATGAACTGTGCAATGCTTCATTTGTCCTGTGGAGGCACTGCAGGGAATTGGAGACTTGCTGCTGTCGTCCAAGGCTGGCTATAGCCATAGATATGGTAGATTTATTACTGTGTATATCTGACAATTTATTGCTGTTGATACAAGTTTTTGGATATGATTAAGCACATTGAATAATACAGAGACGTCTACAATACCAAGACAGGGTCGAGAGCCAGAGTCACATGTGATTGGCACAGTCGAGGGCACTGCGGGCAGGAGAGACTTCATAAATTACTGAGCAATCCTCTAATGCTTTTGTGCTTTGTCAATTCTCATTTCTATTACTTTCAGTCATAAAGCTCCAGAATGACACAAATAGAATAAACCTCTTCATTATTCGCACTTGATATTCCATGGCTAATGGACAGCGCGCTTAGCTGCTTAGGATTTCAAGCTCTGTTCGCACTTACTAATCCCCAAAGTAGTGGCATTACACTGGTGCAACAATCCTTTTTCCTCCAATGAGGCAGCTGGGCAAGGATCTGGCGTCAAATACTAACCATCTAAAGGAGAAATCAGTAGTATCCGTGCCTACATAATTTATAGGGTGAGAGAGGGAGGCAGTACTATCTGTACCTACATCATTTATAGGGAAAGACCAGGAAGCAGTACTATCTGTGCTTACATATTTTATAGGGATAGACAAGAAGGTAGTACTATCTGTACCTACATCACGTATAGGGAGAGACAAGGAAGCAGTACTATCTGTGCTGACATTTTATAGGGATAGACAGGGAGGTAGTACTCTCTGTACCTACATCACGTATAGGGAGAGACAAGGAAGCAGTACTATCTGTGCTGACATATTTTATAGGGATAGACAAGGAGGTAGTACTATCTGTACCTACATGATTTATAGGGATAGACAAGGGCCCAGATTTACTAATAGTTAGATTGATTTTTCAAGTGACTAGTGCTGGATGATAAATCTATCTTATCTTTAGACTGTCTAGTCTAAGTTCATACCACCTTTTAGTTGACTTACATTAAGACAGAATTTTTTGACACAAATATTGGTTTGAGCATTTTTGGTTCTTCAGTTGCTCCTTTGACCCACACCTTCTGTTTCTCAGAATCTACACCCACATGTCTAGTGAGTCAAAGAATTTCAGCCCCAAACTAAATGTGCCAAAATGCACCAAAGATGTGTCACATTTACACCAGTGTCTAATCTTAACCATAATAGTAAATATGGGCCAAGGAGGCAGTACTCTCTTTACTGACATAATTCATAGGGAGAGACAAGGAATTAGTACTATCTGTGCTTATATCATTTACAGATGAAGGAGAGAGAGGTAGTACTGACTGTGCCAATATGATTATCAAGGAGAGATAGGAAGGCAGTAATATCCGCTCCCACATCATGCACAGGAGAGATAGAGAGGCAGTAATATCTCAACCTATATAATTTACAAGAAATGACAGGGAGGCAGTACTAGCTGTGTCTGTATTATTTATAAGAAGAAACTGGAAGGCAGTACTATCTCTACCTATATAACATATTGGAAGAGCTTTGGAGGCAGTACTATCTATATTTATATAATGTACAGGAAGAAACAAGGAGGCCAAACTATCTGTGCCTATATCATTTACAGAGGAGAAGGAGAGGGAAGTAGTATTGTCCATACCTTTCATCATTTATTGAGGAGAGACAGGAAGTATTTTGATTCTGTGTTCCTATGGAGCCAAAAACAAGTGCTCCATCAGATGTGGCCACACCCCAAGTGCATCAACCTGCTCAGTTGTACATGGATTAAAAGTTGATTTATTTCACTAACATACTATACAACAGTATATAAGTGGCTCAAAAGTGGATATACCCTCCCTGGGCAATGGAGGTGCAGTGTTATCTGTATCTACATCATTTACAGGAAAAAGAGAGGGAGGCAGTACTATCATATATAGGAAAAACAGAGGGAAGCAGTACTATCTGTATCTACATCATATACAGGAAAAAGAGAGGGAGGCAGTACTATCTGTATCTACATCATATATAGGAAAAACAGAGGGAAGCAGTACTATCTGTATCTACATCATATACAGGAAAAAGAGAGGGAGGCAGTACTATCTGTATCTACATCATATACAGGAAAAAGAGAGGGAGGCAGTACTATCTGTATCTACATCATATACAGGAAAAAGAGAGGGAGGCAGTACTATCTGTATCTACATCATATACAGGAAAAAGAGAGGGAGGCAGTACTATCTGTATCTACATCATATACAGGAAAAAGAGAGGGAGGCAGTACTATCTGTATCTACATCATATACAGGAAAAAGAGAGGGAGGCAGTACTATCTGTATCTACATCATATACAAGAAAAGAGAGGGAAGCAGTACTATCTGTATCTAGGTCATATACAGGCAAAAAGAGAGGGACTATCTGTACTTAAATCATTTGCAGGGCAAGACAAGAACACAAAACTATTCCATCATCTACACAAGGAAAGACCGGAAGGCATTACTACCAGGTATCACATCAGTACAAAATTTATATAAAGAAGAAGGGAAGAATTACTTAATTTACATGTAGAGACAGGGGCACTGTACTACCTGTGGCTGTGTCTACGTCAGGTACAGGGAGGCAGTGCTAATCAGTGTCTACATCATTTCCAGCAAAAGAGGGGGAAGCAGTACTATCTGTGCCAGCATTTGCAAAACTCCCTGGATTAATTTTGGAGTCTAAGGTAGGCTGTCCTTCCTCCTGCCCCTTCCGTTTCCGCTCTCCTAGCCCACTGTTTAATTCACTGACAGCAAGCAGCCGGTGTAGAATATAGAGAAATCTGCAGCATTTTCAGGTTTTCTAATAGAAAGCCAGAGCTGACATGGAATAAAATCAATTTCGCCTCTCTGTCCGCTCATCGGTTTTATAAAAATAATCCTGGATAATTCAGAGTGACATTGATAAATGTCTCCTTGTCCATGTCCCGGCCTACAAATGAATTTAGCACAGAAATATACTGTCTTGCGGGGTTACATCTTCTTCTGATAAGCTGAATTTTTTTGGGAAATCTCCAAATCTACACGGTAAATCCTCAATCTAGCCCCCGAGAAAGAAGCTTAGAAGAAACAAATCTATTATAAGTCAATCTACAGATTATATATAATGGGGGACACCTACCTGTCAGTCAAGACCTCCTGCGTATGGTAACAGATGGGTAACATGACCAGGACTACTATTCTAGAAATATCTGATTTTGAAGGGTCATTAAAGTGACAGACAAGTCATCAGGCCAAAAATTATTTGTAAATTGGGATCTATAAATAATACTTACCCCCAATGTTCCCTCTAAGCCTCAACAGCGGCTGGAGGCGGGCAAAAGTGACATGCATCACAAACCAGTTATAGACCATTCCTCCTGTTTCTGTGCCCCTTTTATACCACAATATAATACCCACTTATGTCCCCCACACAGTATAATGCCCCTCACATAGTATAATGTTCCCTTTATTCCCCTAACAGAGTATAATGCCCCCATATGCCCCTCACATAGTATAATGTACCCTTTATCCCCATAAATAATATAATACCCCCTTATGCCTTTCACACAATATAATAGCTCCTCATGCACTACAATACATTATGGCTTCCTCAGTGCCCCTCTACACTATAAGATAGCTTCCTCATTGCTCCCACACATAGTATAATGCCCTCTTCAGGGCACCCACACATAGTAATATGCAGTGACCTAGATTCCATACTCATCGCTCTGCTCCTCGCTCCCTCTCTGCTTTGGGGTATGAGGTGATGCCTGGAGCATAGAGGGAGCAGGAGCAGAACGGTGAGTAATGAATTCAGCTCATTGCTAGCTTCCTAGAGCACCCAAAAAACAAATGAGCGCCCCCATCAGTACTGATGGAAGTCCTTGTGTGTCTAAACTGCCAGGCTGGAGCAAGATGTCCAAAGTTAAAGTAAGGATGGCCAAGTGCGAGATCTTCCTTACTGAGAGGGGCACTCTGTCAGTGCAGCTGCACACCTTATCGGGAACACTGCTTATCCACTATATATTCTCCTCAGATCTGGCTCCTTGGCTGCAATTTATCTCAGTTACATAAGGTTTAAGCTGTGATCGGTGACTATCTGTTATATATATAAAAATGAGTTCCTGTCTGTCTGTCTGTCTGTTCTTTATGTGCGACCAAACGACTGGACCGATCCTCACCAAATTTGGCACACATGTACATCAGGTGTCCGGGAATATTATAGACTGGGTCTCAGCTCTCTTGGACATACCGTTCCTGAGATACAGTATTCCCAAAAAATGACCAGCGTTAGTCTATACAAGCCTGCAAGTCTTTCACTCGTATTCCAACTGCCATACACATGGTCACATGTCCCTTATCAGCCAATAACAGCTCGCAGGCGCTTACTCTCCTCAGGCACACAGGTTTCCATAGCAACCAAGCTATGTATGACCTGTATTAGTGAATAGCAGTTCACAGGACCTTAAATATTCAGTCATATCACGTGTATCAGCCAATATAAGTTCACATATAATTTACCAGGTTTCCATAACAACACAGCCATAAATAGACTGTACCTATACTGGACTCAGTGGCGTAACTAGCAATGGCAGGGCCCCAAGGCGAACATTTGACATGGGACCCCCCCCCGGCAACCCCCCCCACGCACAAACTGCATTTCTGCACACATTATTATGCCCCATAGTGGCCCCTGCATACACTATTAGGCCCCATAGTGGCCCTTGCACACAGTATTCTGCCCTATAGTGGCCCCTGCACACAGTATCATAGTGGCTCCTTCATATAGTGTTATGTGCACTTCCCGCTACTTCTTCAATGTTGGACCCGATGTCACTTGAGCCAGGCATGTATCGCAACGCATAATGACGTCGGACTGGCCCACCAACATCTGGGACACCACCAATGAGGCCCGAAGCCTGCTGAAAAGACCCCAGAGTATAATGATAGCAGTGTTTGTGGGGTTCACGGCCCACAGGCCTTACTTACCAATGAAGTGAAGTGCAGGCAGCCGTGAGCAGGAGTGGGGATCGGTAAGTAAATAGGGCCCGTTACCTGCTGGTGTTAAAAAAAAAAAAAACATCAGAGGCCCGCCGGGTCCCCTAATGTCCCGGGCCCTGTGGCAGCTTCTACCACTGCTAAACCGGTATTTACGCCACTGACTGGACTGCCATACTGGATTTCAGCATTCTTATAAATTGAAACGTTTTTTAAACTACTCATGTCCCCTGCAGCAAAACGCATGGCTGCTGCTCGAGCTAATGAAAACTCTCAGCAGACCCAAGCCTGTCTCCAATCTGATAAGGTATGTTACAGACAACAGCAAGCTGCTGAAACTCCCCAGCAGACCCAAGCCCGTCTCCAATCTGACAAAGCATTGTCAGCCACATGCACACAGCTGCACTCCAGGTTTCAATAACAACCCAGCCATTTTTCTTCACTGCTGTAGGTCAGCTTTAAAGGGGCAGGGCGCTGTGGATGACACTGTTACACAAGGTCACATACACACAGCTTTACTCCAGGTTTTCCATAACAACCGATCGCAGGTTTTTCACTGATATCCAAACTTAGATGCACATGATCACATGACACTTATGGACCAATGGAAAATCGCAGGTTCAGTCTTGACATACACACAGATTTACACCAGGTTTCCATAGCAACCAAGCTATTTATGTCCTGTATAGCAGATCGCAGGTCCTTAAATATTCAGTCATATGACGTGTATTAGCCAATGTAAGTTCACATTTCATTTACCAGGTTTCCATAGCAACACAGCCATAAATAGACTATACCTATACTGTACTGCCATACTGGATGTCAAGTGCAAAACTGGCCAATTCTTATGGGGTCACTACACAAACAAAAAATGAAATATACCCGTGCAAAGCCGGGTCCTTCCTCTAGTAGTTTATAAAAACAAGCCCATCGCAAGCTCTTGCCTTGCAGCGCTGGAGTCCTGGGTTCGAATCCAGCCAAGTACAACATCTGCGAGGAGTTTGTATGTTCTTTCCATGTTTGGTGGGTTTCCTCTGGGTACTCTGGTTCACATGAGTAAATTACACAGGACCAGGTATCACATCAGTATATTACACATAATCAGGTATCACATCAGTAAATTACACAGGACCAGGTATCACACCGGTATATTACACAGGACCAGGTATCACACCAGTATATTACACAGAGCCAGGTATCACATCAGTATATATTACACAGGACCAAATATCACATCAGTATATTACACAGGACCAGGTATCACATCAGTATATTACACATAATCAGGTATCACATCAGTATATATTACACAGGACCAGGTATCACATCAGTATATTACACAGAACCAGGTATCACATCAGTATATTACACATAATCAGGTATCACATCAGTATATATTACACAGGACCAGGTATCACATCAGTATATTACACAGAACCAGGTATCACATCAGTAAATTACACAGAACCAGGTATCACATCAGTATATTACACAGAACCAGGTATCACATCAGTATATTACACAGAACCAGGTATCACATCAGTAAATTACACAGGACCAGGTATCACACCAGTATATTACACAGGACCAGATATCACATTAGTATATTACACAGAACCAGGTATCACATCAGTATATTACACAGAACCAGGTATCACATCAGTATATTACACAGAACCAGGTATCACATCAGTATATTATACAGAGCCAGGTATCACATCGGTATATTACACAGAACCAGGTATCACATCAGTATATTACACAGAACCAGGTATCACACCAGTATATTACACAGAGCCAGGTATCACATCGGTATATTACACAGAGCCAGGTATCACATCGGTATATTACACAGAGCCAGGTATCACATCGGTATATTACACAGAGCCAGGTATCACATCGGTATATTACACAGAGCCAGGTATCACATCGGTATATTGCACAGGACCAGGTATCACATCAGTATATTACACAGAACCAGGTATCACATCGGTATATTACACAGAACCAGGTATCACATCGGTATATTACACAGGACCAGGTATCACATCAGTATATTACACAGAACCAGGTATCACATCGGTATATTACACAGAACCAGGTATCACATCGGTATATTACACAGGACCAGGTATCACACCAGTATATTACACAGAACCAGGTATCACACCGGTATATTACACAGAACCAGGTATCACATCAGTAAATTATACAGAACCAGGTATCACATCAGTAAATTACACAGGACCAGGTATCACACCAGTATATTACACATAATCAGGTATCACATCGGTATATTACACAGAACCAGGTATCACACCGGTATATTACACAGAACCAGGTATCACATCAGTAAATTATACAGAACCAGGTATCACATCAGTAAATTACACAGGACCAGGTATCACATCAGTATATTACACAGGACCAGGTATCATATCGGTATATTACACAGAGCCAGGTATCACATCGGTATATTACACAGAACCAGGTATCACATCGGTATATTACACAGAACCAGGTATCACATCAGTATATTACACAGAACCAGGTATCACATCGGTATATTACACAGGACCAGGTATCACACCAGTATATTACACCGGACCAGGTATCACATCAGTATATTACACAGAACCAGGTATCACATCAGTATATTACACAGAACCAGGTATCACATCGGTATATTACACAGGACCAGGTATCACACCAGTATATTACACCGGACCAGGTATCACATCAGTATATTACACAGAACCAGGTATCACATCAGTATATTACACAGGACCAGGTATCACACCAGTATATTACACAGGACCAGGTATCACATCAGTATATTACACAGAACCAGGTATCACATCAGTATATTACACAGGACCAGGTATCACATCGGTATATTACACAGGACCAAATATCACATCAGTATATTACACAGAACCAGGTATCACATCAGTATATTACACAGGACCAGGTATCACATCAGTATATTACACAGCACCAGGTATCACATCAGTATATATCACATCAGAACCAAATCTAGACAAGTCACGCCAATCCACACATATCCATTAGGGGTCCCCAGCTCTTACCTAGTTCAAGATGGCTGCTACATTCTTGGTCCCACCATGACACCTTTCAAAATTCTTGTCCCCAGCTTGGCTTTCCTCTTATTCCTAGTCACCAGTATGGTATTCCCTCCCATTCCCGGTCCCCAGAATGGTATCCTTATATATTGTGGTCCTCAGTATGGTACCCCTTTAATTTGTATCCCCCAGCATGGTATCCTTTGAAATTTTGGTCCTGAGTATGGTTTTCCCTCTCATTCCTAGTCTCCAGCATGGTAAATCTTGGTCCTTAGCGTGCTCCCCCTCCTGGACCCCAGCAAGTCTACCTTCTGTGGCGGAGTCATCCAATGGTTTCTGCCGATCGTCCAATGGAGACTGTAATGTGAATTTATCCTCAGAGATATCCGCTTATAGACATGCCTCTGCAGTCTTTAGTTTAAGGATATTTATTACCCAGACCTATACATTGATACGAACCCACTGCTGTATGTGTAGGGTTAGGCTGGTGTGAGTTTTCTTCCTCTACATATACATACACTAAGCGGTAATATATGACTGCAGGGTGAGACTACACACAGGAATTGTTTGTAGTCTGTAACCATGGAGACTCATAGCTGCATAGGAGCTGTGTACACAGAAGATAAGGAGGCTTTTAATCCTCATTATTATTTTAGATGCTTTTCAGTGACAAAAAAAGTTTGTCTAATTTTATGAGTTTACTATTTTTGTTTCAAAGCACAGATGACTATATTTACCGATGGTCTTATTTCCCCGCTCTTCCTCGTGTGACGCTGCAGGAGAACATTCTGCCGTTTGATCCGCTCCCCATTAAATTTATGACAGATGGAAATATTTTTGCCATAAGAATTACATTATATAAACAATATCAAGACAAGGCGGCAGATCTGGCGTAATACTGCTGTGCCTGGCTGTGTTGTGTTACGCTTTGATGTCTGTATCACTTATTACCAGCATGTAAGGGGTTACTCTCGCTGCCACCTCTGAATCCATCGCAAGCTCTGGTTAATTAACCTGTCTGTCAAGGTGTAGGGCGCTGTCACTCTGCTGTCACAGTGTCCTGACGCACTGCTGCCGCCTAAAAAGCTGCAAGGGAAGAGGAGGGGGCTGTCAGCCGCGGCTGCTGATAGCAAATTAGTCACTTATGGCACTGTGCATCCTGATCTGCCTGATGCATAAGTAGAATTCCACCATGACAGTTAAGGCTATAGTTTTTTGTATAGAACCTTAGTTCAGGCTCCTTACTAGGGGCTTAAAGGATCCTGTTCCCAACTCCCAGTGTACCAAATTCTTACTTCTTTGCATGTCACTGAATACACAGGAGTAATAATGTACATACATATGTGCAGTGACGTACAGTTAGCATTTCTAATCGTAGTCATTCTCTTTCCTCATCTTCTCCATTTGGCCAAAATCACTGTGAGCACTTTCTCCAGATGTCTCTTCTGACTGCAGTCATTTTCGTTCTTCATCTTCTCCATTCGGCCCAGATCACCGAGTTCTTCTTCCACATGTCTCTTATGATTACAGTTAGAGATGAGCGAATCGAAGCTGCAGAAGTGGAATTCGATCCGAATTTCAAGAAATATTCGATTTGCATCGAGTCCGAATTTCCTCACGCTTCGTGGTAACGAATCGCATTTAGTTCAAAATGGCTGCTGTACATGTTAGGACATGGGGCAAGGAACTCTGGGAACACAGGATCACCCACAAGCCATGCGTGCAGCCAATCAGCAGCCAGCCCTGTGATGTCATAGCCCTTTAACCCCTTCGCGAGCGCCCAAGGCATGTTTGACTGTGGCATCTAAGGAGTTAAAACCTCTGATCGGTTATGGAGCAGGGTGTTAGCTGTAACTGACACCTAACACCCTGCTCCATAACCGATCGGGGGTTTTAACACTTTGGATGCCGCGGTCAAACATGACCGTAGCATCCAAGGGGTTCCGTCATTTTGCTGCCCACCCCGACTGTCTGCAGCCAATAAATACCTGTTTTTGTTATACAATTCGCCGCGATTTAATTCGGATCGAATAGAATTGTATTGCGAAATTCGGCGAAGTTGCCGAATCGAATTTTTTAATACTTCGCTCATCTGTAATTACAGTCATTTTTTTTTCTCATATTCTCCATTCAGCACAGGTGACCATAAGTGATTCTTCCAGATGTCTTCTCAGATTGTAGTCACTCTCTTTCCTCATCGTCTCCATTTGGCCAAGCTCATCATAAGTGCTTCTTCCAGACATCTCTTCTGATTGTAGTCATTTTCTTTCCTTATCTTCTCCATTCGGCCCAGATCTCCATAAGCACTTCTTCCAGATGTCTCATCCAATTGTAGTCATTTCCTTTCCTTATCTTCTCCATTCAGCCCAGGTCACTAGGAGCACATTTTCCAGACTTTTCTGCTGATTGTAGTCACTCTCTTTACTCATCTTCTCCATTCAGCCCAGATCGCCATGAATGCTTCCCAGCCATAACTCATCTCTGCAAGGCTACACAACTAAAGTGGCTTGTAGCATATGAAGATGAACGGTAGGGGGAGCCGGGCCTAATGAAGAATGCAAAGCAATGGAGTGGGCGGAGGTGGTGAAAGGATCCCTTTAATTATTAGGTAAGGAATACTTGGAAAGTGCAAATTCTTCCTGCAGAGATCTAACTTGTGTAGGGAGTCTGATTTACAGAGAAAGCAAAATTTCCATAATTTAGGATTCCACATCTCCTGATTCCCTTTACACAATCATAAATAATACAATTCTGGCTATCTATACCCACCACTAGAGGGTGCTCACAACATACAACTTTACATAAAATTTCCATTTTTTACTATGGGGTAAACATGGAGGATGTGCCATGATCATAGTGGTAGTCACCATGCTGGCATTGTGAGGTTTCAGCAGCTTCTATATATATTTCTACAGACTTTTTTGCCGCAAGAGTATGTAATGGATATTAACGTGTATGACAGGGATGATGGGGGTTGTTGTTCCCGCATTATCTGACAACACATAGGCTGTTCTGCAGGACCTGGCTTCTATTTTGCCTGCAGATAATTTCTAGGTTGTGTTTGCTTCAGTGTAAGCATTTATCTTCATCCTTTCATAGGATTAGTGTGGGAAGTAAACAAAGCGGAACAATTGTCCCCCAGGGACTGCTCAGTAAACCAGAGAGTTTCATCCTTAATTTTATTAGCTGCTAATAGATTTCTGCTTTGATATAGATAGCAAAGCTAAATCATCACTGACAGGAGGCATAATCTCTGGTTATCCTGCAATCTGATACACAGCTATTAACTTTATATCCTAAGGAGCACAGACGATACATTATTATCTACTAATGTAACATGCGGTATAAACCATAATAATGTAATAATAATCATAGACATCATAGGTATTACAGTATTATAGTAATAATGCTAGTTATATTCTTATACATAGGGGAAATATTATAGTAGTTATATTCTTGTACATAGGCAGTATTATAGTAGTTATATTCTTGTACATAGGAGTAGTATTATAGTAGTTATATTCTTGTACATAGGAGCAGTATTATAGTAGTTATATTCTTGTACATAGGGGCAGTATTATAGTAGTTATATTCTTGTACATAGGAGGCAGTATTATAGTAGTTATATTCTTGTACATAGGAGCAGTATTATAGTAGTTATATTCTTGTACATAGGAGGTAGTATTATAGTAGTTATATTCTTGTACATAGGAGCAGTATTATAGTAGTTATATTCTTGTACATAGGAGCAGTATTATAGTAGTTATATTCTTGTACATAGGGGCAGTATTATAGTAGTTATATTCTTGTACATAGGGGCAGTATTATAGTAGTTATATTCTTGTACATAGGGGCAGTATTATAGTAGTTATATTCTTGTACATAGGGGGGGCAGTATTATAGTAGTTATATTCTTGTACATAGGAGCAGTATTATAGTAGATATATTCTTGTACATAGGAGTAGTATTATAGTAGTTATATTCTTGTACATAGGAGTAGTATTATAGTAGTTATATTCTTGTACATAGGAGTAGTATTATAGTAGTTATATTCTTGTACATAAAGGGCAGTATTATAGTAGTAATATATTCTTGTACATAGGGGCAGTATTATAGTAGTTATATTCTTGTACATAGGAGCAGTATTATAGTAGTTATATTCTTGTACATAGGAGGTAGTATTATAGTAGTTATATTCTTGTACATAGGAGCAGTATTATAGTAGTTATATTCTTGTACATAGGAGCAGTATTATACTAGTTATATTCTTGTACATAGGAGGCAGTATTATAGTAGTTATATTCTTGTACATAGGAGCAGTATTATAGTAGTTATATTCTTGTACATAGGAGCAGTATTATAGTAGTTATATTCTTGTACATAGGAGCAGTATTATAGTAGTTATATTCTTGTACATAGGAGTAGTATTATAGTAGTTATATTCTTGTACATAGGAGCAGTATTATAGTAGTTATATTCTTGTACATAGGAGCAGTATTATAGTAGTTATATTCTTGTACATAGGAGCAGTATTATAGTAGTTATATTCTTGTACATAGGAGGTAGTATTATAGTAGTTATATTCTTGTACATAGGAGGTAGTATTATAGTAGTTATATTCTTGTACATAGGAGGTAGTATTATAGTAGTTATATTCTTGTACATAGGAGGTAGTATTATAGTAGTTATATTCTTGTACATAGGAGCAGTATTATAGTAGTTATATTCTTGTACATAGGAGTAGTATTATAGTAGTTATATTCTTGTACATAGGGGGCAGTATTATAGTAGTTATATTCTTGTACATAGGAGGCAGTATTATAGTAGTTATATTCTTGTACACATGGAGCAGTATTATAGTAGTTATATTCTTGTACATAGGAGTAGTATTATAGTAGTTATATTCTTGTACATAGGAGTAGTATTATAGTAGTTATAGTCTTGTACATAGGAGCAGTATTATAGTAGTTATATTCCCGAACATAGGAGCAGTATTATAGTAGTTATATTCTTGTACACATGGAGCAGTATTATAGTAGTTATATTCTTGTACATAGGAGTAGTATTATAGTAGTTATATTCTTGTACATAGGAGTAGTATTATAGTAGTTATATTCTTGTACATAAGGAGCAGTATTATAGTAGTTATATTCTTGTACATAGGAGGCAATTTTTATTAATGTAAAAACCAACATAAATACAATTAAACAATAATTCTTTCAATTATTTCATACATTTTGTATGTACAAAGAAGGATCAAACAGAAAATACTTAAAGCAAAATCAACTTAAAGAGTCCACACCTGTTGGGAAAAAAATTTAAAAAACAGAACACAAGGTAAAAATAAATGACCAAACTTAAACCACATCCACATTCCTCCATAGTCTTCTGTCTCTCTGGTTTCTCTTTATCTCCAGTGATTTTATCCACCTGAGCTCAGATAATATCTGTCTGACTACGAGTTCATGGTCAAAATTCTCGCTGAATATGGAGACTCGGGTTCTTGCGTGCCAGTGATAATATTTGATGACAGTAATGATCAGATACATGGTTCCTCTATCTATACCAGTGTTGTTGGATGGGACCCCATAGATTATGTCGGGGTATGTCAGAGTTTGCAGTATGGAGATGGATAACCTGCTGGACACTTCCTCCCATATCTTCCTCCCTCCCAAGCATTCAGTTATAAAATGCTCCATGGTCTCCTCCTGCTGACAGCCCAGGGGACATTTCCTATCCAGCACACTTAAGAATTTTAAGTTTCCCCTAACAAAGAGTTTACCATGTAGTGACAACCAGGCAGTATCAAAGAATTTGGCTGGGAGTCTTCTGCTATTGAGGAGCTTAAGACTTTCTTGGAGAGTGGATGTTATACAGTCTCTTAGAGCAAGACGGGAGTAGAAGAAAGCCTTACATACCCTGGAGTATATGTCTCTCCTGGTCTTACTCTCAATGTAAGTCTTCTCCAGCTTCCACGTCCTGACACACTTCAGGCCATAGTCCAGATACTGGGGGAGGTAGCCATGAGACAATCGACCCCTCTTAAGGCTGCCGCCTCGCACCCAGGATTCTGCAAAAGGCAAAATCCAGTCCCTGATACTACTTACCCAAAGGGAGCTGTTGTTTGAGTCCAGACAACCAAAATTTACTTTTAGAAATATGGAGTCAAAAAACACCCTTGGATTTAACATATCCAGCCCACCCTCTCTCCTCTGTAGGTAGGTTATCCCTCTTTTTACTGGGTTCAACCTGTTCCCCCCACAAAAGTTGGAAGAACAGGCTAAAGAGCCTAGCGGAGAAAGATTCTGGCAAAGGAAAGACAGAGACGTACAAGAAGACAGGGACCAAGTAAGTCTTCAACATTTTAACCCTTTCTCTATAGGTCAGCCTCCAGTTCTTCCATCGCTGAACCTTTGCATTTCCGGATTCCAACTTATCTTCCCAATTTAGTCTGGCATTATCATCCCTCCCAAATTTAACCCCAAGGATCTTAATATAGGAGGAGGCCTGGGCAAACTGTGGCAGATCAAACACAGGATCAGTATGACCCGTCCAGAGAGCTTGACTCTTTTCAAGGTTGACCAGAGACCCTGAGGCCTCTGAGTAACTTCTGATGGCCGCAGACAACATCGCCACCTCAAGAGGCTCAGATATCACCACAGTCACATCATCTGCGTAGGCAACAACTCTCAGAGGCAATCAGTGGGGAACCGGCACTCCCCGA
This sequence comes from Leptodactylus fallax, assembly GCA_947044405.1. Lineage (NCBI taxonomy): Eukaryota > Metazoa > Chordata > Amphibia > Anura > Leptodactylidae > Leptodactylus > Leptodactylus fallax. The sequence continues at coordinate 893,694 of CAMRHE010000398.1, read as the reverse complement.
AAATCACACCCCTGCAGTGACCTAAGAAACGGGTCTATGGCAAACACATACAGCAATGGACTCAGTGGGCAACCTTGTCTCACCCCTGCCTCAACCCCGAAAGTGTCACCCTGCCAACCATTGATCAGAGGAAAGCTCTCCGCCTCACAATACAGTTCTCAGCCAATCTATAAATTGTCCCGGAATCCCGTACTTTGTCAAAGTGGCCCATAGATACTCATGGTCTACTCTGTCAAAGGCCTTAGCCTGGTCAAGACTCACAACATATCTCCCACACCTCAGAGCTTTACATCTCTCAAACATCTCCCTTATCGAGATAACTGCTCCAGAGATGTTCCGCCCTTTAACTGTGCCAAGCTGAGAGCCTGCCAACAGTGCCGGGGACAAACAAACTAACCTAGAGAACAGAATCTTTGCAAGAATCTTCCTGTCAACATTCAAGAGGGCAATCGGCCTCCAGTTCTTGATGTCAGTAGGCTCTTTACCTTTAGACAGCAGAATCAAGGAGGACACTCTCATGGATGGAGGCATCAGGTGATTTTCTAGACTAGTTTTGTAGACATCCACGAGGACTGGAGCTAAGAGGTCTCGGAATTTTTTGTAGAACTCAGCTGTTATACCATCTGGACCTGGTGCCTTCTTCAGATGTAACTTATCTATGGCCTCTTTAACCTCCTCCACCGTTAATTCCACTGTCAAAGGAGAAAAGTCCAAATCATCAGTATCAGGACCTGGAGTTGCCTCCAAGAATTGAGCCACCTTCTCTCTATCCAAAACCTTCTTCTGAAACAAGTCAGCATAGTAAGATCTCACCACCCCCAGGATACCCTCCCGAGATTCCTGTAAAACACCCTGGGAGTCAGTGAGACCTGTGACCGATTTATTTTCCACCCGCTCCCTGCAATTCTCAAAAGGATCAGGAGCCCCTAAGGACCCATAATCCCGTTCAAGAACCAGGGATGTATACCTGCAGTACTGATACCGACTGATCTCAGATTTCAGCTGGTCAATCGCAGGTTGGTTATCCCCGCCCGCCGAATAGAGCAACTCTAATTCTTTCCACAGCCTGAGATACTGGCTATACTTACTCTTCCCCTTTTTAACTGACAGTATCCTTAAGAGGGATCTGATCTCCTCCTTGACATCCTCCCACTAGTCCGCCATGTTGTCATAGAAGTCGACTCTCTCAAGCTGGTTCTGAAATAGAGAGTGGATACAACTCTGGACATAGTCATCGTCCAAGAGGCTGGAATTGAGTTTCCATAGGCCTCTCCCAATATCAGGGCATTTTGTGGAGCCTACGCAAAAGAACAAGGTCAGACGGTCAGAATAAGGGACTGTCTTTTCACTTTTTTCACCAACACTCTCTGTAGGGCTCACCAGAGCTAAGTCTATCCGACTGCATCTACCAGCGCAGGAGTAGGGGAGTTTTGGTTTCCTACCACCCTGAGTAAACACATCAGACAAACCAGCCTGTGTAATAACTGTATTTAACACCTTGCAGTCCCTGGTGAGAGGTCTACCAGTAGGTCTATCACTGGATGACATGGTGGCATTAAAGTCCCCTGCCATGACTACAGGAACAGATGTAAAGAGGTACTGCTTTACGTCATCAAACAGATGTGCCCTTTCAGTCACTGACTGAGGACCATAGATATTGATGAGTCGGAGCCTTCTGCCTCGGATGGTAACTTCTAGAACCAGGCACCTCCCCATCAATACCTCGGTTAATCTATGTATGGTGACATCTCTAGTGTTAAACAGTATAGAAACCCCGGCACAAGGTTCCACTGCCAGTGACCAGAAGGACAGGCCAGACTGCCATTCTCTCTCTGCTTCTCGTACTAGTCCTAGACTATTTAAACGGGTTTCTTGCAAGAAATAGACATCCACATCAAGATATTTCAGATGTTCATAGACTGCGTGTCTTGTCCTCCTTGCTCTGATACTATTAACATTACTGGAGATGATGTTAAGATAGAAATCTGCCATCAGAACAAGTAGGATTACAAGAAACAGAGAGATGCACCCCATTGTTATAGATCAGAGTCAGAGCTGTCCTGGTGACCTGCTGTTTCCATGTCTGATTCAGACTGCACCTCAGCTCGGCGGGGTCTCCTTTTAGTGGGTGGATCGCCCTCTGGTTCATCATCAAACTCTGCCATCATTCGTTTGATCTCTCTGTCTAGCTCTGCTTCGGCCTCTGACTGATAGGACACTAAATCTATTTGATGTTGCAGTAACATCGCCCGTTCTATCCAATCTCATCTTAGTTGGTTTTTTGACAGCGGTCCACTCACCCTCAGGCTTACGGCTGGATCTATCTTTTTTCCTTCTCTTAGTACTGGTGGGTGTTGGGGCAGGAGAAGAGATGGCCACTGAGGGTTGTACAACCTGCTCAACAACCTCCATGGTCGCCTCAATGGGTCCTGACTGGGCTTGGTCCTGGGTGGTATCACCTGTATCTGGTTGTGGCTCTGACTCAGTGACTACTGACCCTGACAACAGCGCCTCCTCCTCCTCCTGTATGTCATCAGCCGCTGCCAGCAAGTCCTCATCAGGGGTATCCCTACGGAGGTTATGCCAAGCGTCAGGACAGTCCCTGTGGGGGTGACCCATCTTACCACATAGGTTACACCTGATGTTTTGGCAGGTAGCGCTCACGTGGCCCACTTCATTACAGAGGCTGCACTTTACCATGGTGCACACACTCGCCACATGACCGGCCTTCCCACACCTAAAGCATCTGCGTGGCTGACCCGCATAGAAGCAGATGCCTTTCTCTCGGCCAATAAAGAATGAGTTGGGCAGATGTTGGGTTATGTTATTGTGCTGATGTAACTAAACCAGGACCTTCCACCCACCAGTCCAGATCCCGTCTTCGTCCCTATTCTTAGTCAGATCGGACATTAGGTCGCAGTGTCTCCTGAGCCAGATGACAATGTCCTGAGGGAGAACGGCCTCATTCCTGAATATGATGGTGACACTTGCCGTATCTGGCCTAGAGATGGGGATGAAGCTGAACTTATTCCAACCCTCAGTGTCTCTGAACCTGGTGACATTAGCCCAGAAACGGTCCAGATCAGACATCAGCTTAAAGCTGACATCATACCCCTGGCGGTCAGGAAGGTTTATCACTGCCAGGATGTCAGTCGGCAGGAAGCCCATCTGGGTACATAGGAGCCCTCTGACCACAAACCTTCTATCAGGCAGATCTTCCTTGGCACCTCTGTGCCTAAACCTGACTACATTCCTCCTCTTGAAAGCCTGGCCTGTATAGTTTGTGCCTGACGTAAAAGATGGAGCACCGCCATCTTGGTGTGTCTGTGGGTGCTGGACTCCAAAGACTGGACTGTAGAGGGGTCTGATGGTGAAGATCCCCCCCAGAATGAGAAACACTTTCCCCTGCTGGGCCATTACCACATACAAGATTATCTATCATTCCAGACATATTAGACAGATAGTCAGTGGCAGCAGAGTCCACAATGTTATTACAGTCACTATCAGTTATGTCCTGCACAGCAGAGTCCAGACTGTCCCACACACTAACAACCTGTAACCCCAAATGTGCTACTGCACCAATACCTTCAGGTAAGAGTCCACAGTCCTGCTGAGATGATCTGCCTCCTGGGACTTGTGGTGTCTGCACAGATGCTACTTCATTACCTTTAGGCTGGGGTCTATGATCTTGTTGCACAATGCTGGTTGCTGGGACTTGTGGTGCCTTGCCAGGAACTGCTGCAGGTCTTTGCTGTGACTTGGCATTAGCTGCTGCTTTCCCATACAAATTCCCTTCCTTAAAAGGGAAACTTGCCGGCTGCAGAATAGGCTTTGCATGGGACTGCTGGCTGCCATCTTGAGATGGTTCAGATCCAACTTTGGAGTGAGATGATGGTGACTGCCGGTATTCCTCGAATCGCTGCTGGTTTCTGTACGATTCTCCCACCGGTCCCATTTGCTCCAGTACAGTCTCGGTCTCCCGTACGTTTTCGGCGAGCTCTTTCGCCAGTGCGCTCAGCTTCTTGTCCAGTAGCGCTTGTTTCTCAGGGTTTGCAGCTTTTATTTTATAGGCACAGTCAATCTGTTTCTGTAGAGATATTTTACCCGCCTTTAATGTCTCCAGTCTCCTGACCAGTGCTGGGATCTCGTCTGCCAGGAGCAGTTCAGGTGAACGCTCCGCCATTGTAACAGTCTGACCATTATTGGGGAGTTTTGCAGGCTGGTTACTCACAGTATGGCTTCTGGTTAGCGTAGCCTGTGACTTCTGGCCTGCTGCGGCTGTTGTCACTGCCATGGGGCCACAATCTGCAGGTTGGGGACTATGTCCCAGTTTGTTCCCAGTGACCGCACTACTGGTACCTTGAAGCCTCCCTGCTGGTCTCTCTTTGGTCACATCCACAGCCTTCACTACAGTTTTGCAGTTCCCACTACCAGATCTTGTCCGCTCAGATCGCACCAGTACAGGCCGCTGCATGTTCTCCAGCATGGTCTGTTTCTCCAGGGACGTTCTCCTCTGTCTGCAGGAGGGTGGAGTGGACGGGACACCTGTAACCTGTAATGGCGTCTGCACAGGCTGCACGGCTTGCTTCTTCTTACAATCAGGTATTCTGTCTGGATGCTGCACAATTACTTTGGTAGGTTGTTGTACCGTACCTCTGCTTGCTTCTGCTACTGCTTTCTTTGCAATAACTTTCTTCCCATCTTGACTTGCACTGGGACTGCTGACACACTGGACATTACTTCCATTCCTGGAGACTTTGGGATTTTCATCCACTTTCTCAGTTGTCTGGGAGTTGTTTCCCAGAGTAGGCCTTGGAGCCTGGGCCTTGCTAGGGGAGCTTCCCCACCCAGGGTGGCCCCGCCCTGGGCTTTCTCCAGACATCAGGAGCCTCATGAGAGCTACAGAAACACAACCTCACAGCTAGGAGGCAGTATTATAGTAGGTATATTCTTGTACATAGGGGTAGTATTATAGTAGTTATATTCTTGTACATAGGGGCAGTATTATAGTAGTTATATTCTTGTACATAGGAGCAGTATTATAGTAGTTATATTCTTGTACATAGGAGCAGTATTATAGTAGTTATATTCTTGTACATAGGAGCAGTATTATAGTAGTTATATTCTTGTACATAGAGGGCAGTATTATAGTAGTTATATTCTTGTACATAGGAGCAGTATTATAGTAGTTATATTCTTGTACATAGAGGGCAGTATTATAGTAGTTATATTCTTGTACATAGGAGCAGTATTATAGTAGTTATATTCTTGTACATAGGAGGTAGTATTATAGTAGTTATATTCTTGTACATAGGGGGCAGTATTATAGTAGTTATATTCTTGTACATAGGGGCAGTATTATAGTAGTTATATTCTTGTACATAGGAGCAGTATTATAGTAGTTATATTCTTGTATATAGGAGCAGTATTATAGTAGTTATATTCTTGTACATAGGAGCAGTATTATAGTAGTTATATTCTTGTACATAGGAGCAGTATTATAGTAGTTATATTCTTGTACATAGGAGCAGTATTATAGTAGTTATATTCTTGTACATAGGAGCAGTATTATAGTAGTTATATTCTTGTACATAGGAGCAGTATTATAGTAGTTATATTCTTGTACATAGAGGGCAGTATTATAGTAGTTATATTCTTGTACATAGGAGCAGTATTATAGTAGTTATATTCTTGTACATAGGAGGCAGTATTATAGTAGTTATATTCTTGTACATAGGAGCAGTATTATAGTAGTTATATTCTTGTACATAGAGGGCAGTATTATAGTAGTTATATTCTTGTACATAGGAGCAGTATTATAGTAGTTATATTCTTGTACATAGGGGGCAGTATTATAGTAGTTATATTCTTGTACATAGGAGCATTATTATAGTAGTTATACTCTTGTACATAGGAGCAGTATTATAGTAGTTATATTCTTGTACATAGGAGCAGTATTATAGTAGTTATATTCTTGTACATAGGAGCAGTATTATAGTACTTATATTCTTGTACATAGGAGCAGTATTATAGTAGTTATATTCTTGTACATAGTGGGCAGTATTATGGTAGCTATATTCTTATACATAGGGGGCAGTATTATAGTAGTTATATTCTTGTACATAGGAGGTAGTATTATAGTAGTTATATTCTTGTACATAGGAGCAGTATTATAGTAGTTATATTCTTGTACATAGGATGCAGTATTATAGTAGTTATATTCTTGTACATAGGGGGCAGTATTATAGTAGTTATATTCTTGTACATAGTAGCAGTATTATAGTAGTAATATTCTTGTACATAGGAGCAGTATTATAGTAGTTATATTCTTGTACATAGGGGGCAGTATTATAGTAGTTATATTCTTGTACATAGTAGCAGTATTATAGTAGTTATATTCTTGTACATAGGAGCAGTATTATAGTAGTTATATTCTTGTACATAGGAGTAGTATTATAGTAGTTATATTCTTGTACATAGGAGCAGTATTATAGTAGTTATATTCTTGTACATAGGGGGCAGTATTATAGTAGTTATATTCTTGTACATAGTAGCAGTATTATAGTAGTTATATTCTTGTACATAGGAGCAGTATTATAGTAGTTATATTCTTGTACATAGGAGGTAGTATTATAGTAGTTATATTCTTGTACATAGGAGGTAGTATTATAGTAGTTATATTCTTGTACATAGAAGGCAGTATTATAGTAGTTATGTACATAGGAGTAGCATTATAGTAGTTATATTCTTGTACATAGGAGCAGTATTATAGTAGTTATATTCTTGTACATAGGATGCAGTATTATAGTAGTTATATTCTTGTACATAGTAGGTAGTATTATAGTAGTTATATTCTTGTACGTAGGAGGTAGTATTATAGTAGTTATATTCTTGTACATAGGAGCAGTATTATAGCAGTTATATTCTTGTACATAGGAGCAGTATTATAGTAGTTATATTCTTGTACATAGGATGCAGTATTATAGTAGTTATATTCTTGTACATAGTAGGTAGTATTATAGTAGTTATATTCTTGTACATAGGAGGTAGTATTATAGTAGTTATATTCTTGTATATAGGAGATAGTATTATAGTAGTTATATTCTTGTACATAGGAGCAGTATTATAGTAGTTATATTCTTGTACATAGGAGGTAGTATTATAGTAGTTATATTCTTGTACATAGGAGTAGTATTATAGTAGTTATATTCTTGTACATGGGAGGCAGTATTATAGTAGTTATATTCTTGTACATAGGAGCAGTATTATAGTAGTTATATTCTTGTACATAGGAGCAGTATTATAGTAGTTATAGTCTTGTACATAGGAGCAGTATTATAGTAGTTATATTCTTGTACATAGGAGCAGTATTATAGTAGTTATATTCTTGTACATAAGGGCAGTATTATAGTAGTTATATTCTTGTACATAGGAGCAGTATTATAGCAGTTATATTCTTGTACATAGGAGCAGTATTATAGTAGTTATATTCTTGTACATAGTAGGTAGTATTATAGTAGTTATATTCTTGTACATAGGAGGTAGTATTATAGTAGTTATATTCTTGTACATAGGAGCAGTATTATAGCAGTTATATTCTTGTACATAGGAGCAGTATTATAGTAGTTATATTCTTGTACATAGGAGGTAGTATTATAGTAGTTATATTCTTGTACATAGGAGGCAGTATTATAGTAGTTATATTCTTGTACATAGAGCAGTATTATAGTAGTTGTATCCTTGTACATAGGAGGTAGTATTATAGTAGTTATATTCTTGTACATAGGAACAGTATTATAGTAGTTATATTCTTGTACATAGGAGCAGTATTATAATAGTTATATTCTTGTACATAGGAGGCAGTATTATAGTAGTTATATTCTTATACATAGGGGGCAGTATTATAGTAGTTATAGTCTTGTACATAGGAGTAGTATTATAGTAGTTATATTCTTGTACATAGGAGTAGTATTATAGTAGTTATATTCTTGTACATGGGAGGCAGTATTATAGTAGTTATATTCTTGTACATAGGAGCAGTATTATAGTAGTTATATTCTTGTACATAGGAGCAGTATTATAGTAGTTATAGTCTTGTACATAGGAGCAGTATTATAGTAGTTATATTCTTGTATATAGGAGCAGTATTATAGTAGTTATATTCTTGTACATAGGAGCAGTATTATAGTAGTTATATTCTTGTACATAGGAGCAGTATTATAGTAGTTATATTCTTGTACATAGGAGCAGTATTATAGTAGTTATATTCTTGTACATAGGAGCAGTATTATAGTAGTTATATTCTTGTACATAGGAGCAGTATTATAGTAGTTATATTCTTGTACATAGAGGGCAGTATTATAGTAGTTATATTCTTGTACATAGGAGCAGTATTATAGTAGTTATATTCTTGTACATAGGAGGCAGTATTATAGTAGTTATATTCTTGTACATAGGAGCAGTATTATAGTAGTTATATTCTTGTACATAGAGGGCAGTATTATAGTAGTTATATTCTTGTACATAGGAGCAGTATTATAGTAGTTATATTCTTGTACATAGGGGGCAGTATTATAGTAGTTATATTCTTGTACATAGGAGCAGTATTATAGTAGTTATATTCTTGTATATAGGAGCAGTATTATAGTAGTTATATTCTTGTACATAGGAGCAGTATTATAGTAGTTATATTCTTGTACATAGGAGCATTATTATAGTAGTTATACTCTTGTACATAGGAGCAGTATTATAGTAGTTATATTCTTGTACATAGGAGCAGTATTATAGTAGTTATATTCTTGTACATAGGAGCAGTATTATAGTACTTATATTCTTGTACATAGGAGCAGTATTATAGTAGTTATATTCTTGTACATAGTGGGCAGTATTATGGTAGCTATATTCTTATACATAGGGGGCAGTATTATAGTAGTTATATTCTTGTACATAGGAGGTAGTATTATAGTAGTTATATTCTTGTACATAGGAGCAGTATTATAGTAGTTATATTCTTGTACATAGGATGCAGTATTATAGTAGTTATATTCTTGTACATAGGGGGCAGTATTATAGTAGTTATATTCTTGTACATAGTAGCAGTATTATAGTAGTAATATTCTTGTACATAGGAGCAGTATTATAGTAGTTATATTCTTGTACATAGGGGGCAGTATTATAGTAGTTATATTCTTGTACATAGTAGCAGTATTATAGTAGTTATATTCTTGTACATAGGAGCAGTATTATAGTAGTTATATTCTTGTACATAGGAGTAGTATTATAGTAGTTATATTCTTGTACATAGGAGCAGTATTATAGTAGTTATATTCTTGTACATAGGGGGCAGTATTATAGTAGTTATATTCTTGTACATAGTAGCAGTATTATAGTAGTTATATTCTTGTACATAGGAGCAGTATTATAGTAGTTATATTCTTGTACATAGGAGGTAGTATTATAGTAGTTATATTCTTGTACATAGGAGGTAGTATTATAGTAGTTATATTCTTGTACATAGAAGGCAGTATTATAGTAGTTATGTACATAGGAGTAGCATTATAGTAGTTATATTCTTGTACATAGGAGCAGTATTATAGTAGTTATATTCTTGTACATAGGATGCAGTATTATAGTAGTTATATTCTTGTACATAGTAGGTAGTATTATAGTAGTTATATTCTTGTACCTAGGAGGTAGTATTATAGTAGTTATATTCTTGTACATAGGAGCAGTATTATAGCAGTTATATTCTTGTACATAGGAGCAGTATTATAGTAGTTATATTCTTGTACATAGGATGCAGTATTATAGTAGTTATATTCTTGTACATAGTAGGTAGTATTATAGTAGTTATATTCTTGTACATAGGAGGTAGTATTATAGTAGTTATATTCTTGTATATAGGAGATAGTATTATAGTAGTTATATTCTTGTACATAGGAGCAGTATTATAGTAGTTATATTCTTGTACATAGGAGGTAGTATTATAGTAGTTATATTCTTGTACATAGGAGTAGTATTATAGTAGTTATATTCTTGTACATGGGAGGCAGTATTATAGTAGTTATATTCTTGTACATAGGAGCAGTATTATAGTAGTTATATTCTTGTACATAGGAGCAGTATTATAGTAGTTATAGTCTTGTACATAGGAGCAGTATTATAGTAGTTATATTCTTGTACATAGGAGCAGTATTATAGTAGTTATATTCTTGTACATAAGGGCAGTATTATAGTAGTTATATTCTTGTACATAGGAGCAGTATTATAGCAGTTATATTCTTGTACATAGGAGCAGTATTATAGTAGTTATATTCTTGTACATAGTAGGTAGTATTATAGTAGTTATATTCTTGTACATAGGAGGTAGTATTATAGTAGTTATATTCTTGTACATAGGAGCAGTATTATAGCAGTTATATTCTTGTACATAGGAGCAGTATTATAGTAGTTATATTCTTGTACATAGGAGGTAGTATTATAGTAGTTATATTCTTGTACATAGGAGGCAGTATTATAGTAGTTATATTCTTGTACATAGAGCAGTATTATAGTAGTTATATCCTTGTACATAGGAGGTAGTATTATAGTAGTTATATTCTTGTACATAGGAACAGTATTATAGTAGTTATATTCTTGTACATAGGAGCAGTATTATAATAGTTATATTCTTGTACATAGGAGGCAGTATTATAGTAGTTATATTCTTATACATAGGGGGCAGTATTATAGTAGTTATAGTCTTGTACATAGGAGTAGTATTATAGTAGTTATATTCTTGTACATAGGAGTAGTATTATAGTAGTTATATTCTTGTACATAGGAGCAGTATTATAGTAGTTATATTCTTGTACATAGGGGCAGTATTATAGTAGTTATATTCTTGTACATAGGAGCAGTATTATAGTAGTTATATTCTTGTACATAGGAGCAGTATTATAGCAGTTATATTCTTACAGATAGTGTGCAGTTTATAGGACAATGTCACTACAAGCAGAGAAGCATTTTGGTGTCTGGCTTATCTTATTTTCTAATAATATCTAAACTTATGCAGTCCCAAATGTTATATAATACCTGGAACCTGCAACATGTCATTAAGCTGCAGTGATTCAGGTTATGTAATACCCTCAGTAACGTTCCCACCGCCCAGTGCTCTTTGTGGTTGTACTGTCAGCCACCAGGTAATTTCTACCTACACTCTAATATATGATTGTTCAATCCATCACTTTGTTCCTCCTTTTGCATCACTGGCCAGATAGTGTTTCCAATTGACATTTACACGGAAGAACTGAAACGTGTGAGTATTTGGTTTGTACAGTATATAGTCACATTCATCGGACCCCTGCCAGAGCCTACAAGTCTGCACAAGCCTACTAGTCCATTGTCATAGACACAGACACATAAAGACTACAAACCTGGCTCATGTACAAGATAATTCTTATTATTAGATAGTGGAGTAATCTCCTGGAACTGTTCTACCGCACTCATGTACCAACACCAGGACACGTAGCGCCGGAACATTCTGCTCTATGGATGAACAATGGGGACTGTACAAATGAAGTAGACCAGGGAAAACACAGACAGCAGTGAAGACACCAGACACCAGCTGTAGCCTGGATAGGACAAGAGTCCTGACTATGTAAGGTGGAGGCATAGCTGGAGGAGCCTGTTTGTGTGAGAGATTGGATAGATAGATAGATATGTATAACAGAGAACCTCTAATGTATATGTATAGTTTATAGACCATATTAGTTTATCTATATGTGCCAGTAATAGCACTAATGCACTTTTCATCTCCATAGGTCCTGGTGCTGTCTTACAGAGGCTGCTGCATGTTTGTATTTGTAATATTGCCACATTAGCTTGTACCTGTTCACATTAGGATGTGCTGTCTGAATTTTTTTTATAGATAGATCGATCATACTTGCCAACATTTGGTAATATACAGTGCCTTGCAAAAGTATTCATACCCCTTGAACTTTTTCACATTTTCTCACCTTACAACCACAAACTTAAATGTATTTTATTGAGATTTTCAGTGATAACCAACACAAAGTAGCAGATAATTGTGCATTGGAAGGAAAATGATACATGGTTTTCAAAATTTAAATCAAATAAAACTTGTCGCTATCCGGTGCCTATCCAGTTTCCCGAGAGTTTCACTCGGATTGGCAGCGGACAGACTCAAGCGCAAGTGTGAACCCACCCTAAGTTGAAAAAGTTCAAGGGGTATGAATACTTTTGCAAGTCACTGTATATCAGGGAGAATGAGGCACACATGGTCTCTCTCCCTTTTGGACATCACTACACCCCATTTCTCATGACATGGGCATGAAATGTTCCCGACACACCTCTGTTTTCAGCTGTGACCCGGCACAAGTGCCCAAGTCACATATACGATAGATAGATAGATAGATAGATAGATACATGATAGATAGATAGATGGGTAGTATTGCCTTGGTAGTTGCACCTGTTCACATTGGGAAGTGCTGTCTGAATTTTCTGCATGTTTTTTACAAGGCGGTGTGTGGTTCCTTACACCATTGGACTTGCACTCCTCTCATTTGCACAGGTCTATATAATTAGAATACAAGGTGCCCTTCAGTCCCCCATCTGTCTTAGGCTGAAGTAGAGTATGACTCTGGATCCTACTTGACCTGTATTCACATTTGTAGACCTATCCTGGGTCCAGGACAAGTAGGTTTTAGTGTATTTTATTTATTTAGCGCCATCTTATTTCAAAGCGTTTTGCAGAGATATTCTCAACAGTGTCTTAAGTAGGGCATAGAATGTAAATTCCCTATTAGTATGTTTTTGGAGGAAAGCATAGTATCTGGAGGAAACCCACACAAACACGGGGAGAACATACAAACTCCTTGCACGTGTTGTCCTTGGCTGTATTCAAACCCAGGACCCCAGCGCTGCAAGGTGACAGTGCTAACCACTGACCAGTGTAGTGTACTGTACATAGATAGATAGATATTAGGTAATAGGCATAAAAGATAGATTAAAGATGTGAGACAGATATCAGACATGATTGGGTCACTGCCTATCATCATCCCACTACTCTCCTGAAATACTCTGTGCTGCTGGTAAACCTTGCTCCGTCCACTATGTACTCCTATTTATATCTATTCCTCTCCTCTTTTCATGACCATGCCTCTTGTCTCGTGGACAGATCACTGTGCTCAGAAGATCAGCACTACTACTATGATCTCTTTGGACCTATTCTACTATGTGTAAATAATACCGCATACTGTAGACTAGAAGCTCATGTGCAGTTGCTATTATATTGGAGCACCCTCTAGTGGACAACAGCACCTAAGTGTCAAGATCAAACTCCGAAACACAGATACACATACATATGATGTAGTTAATGTGGTGTTGTGTATGTGTATATATATATATATATATATATATATATATATATATATATAGTACAGTGGGGAAAAAAAGTATTTAGTCAGCCACCAATTGTGCAAGTTCTCCCACTTACAAAGATGAGGCCGGCCTGTAATTGTCATCATAGGTAGACCTCAACTATGAGAGACAAAATGAGAAAACAAATCTAGAAAATCACATTGTCTGATTTTTTGGTGGAAAATAAGTATTTGGTCACCTACAAACAAGCAAGATTTCCGGCTCTCACAGACCTGTAACTTCTTCTTTAAGAGGCTCCTCTGTCCTCCACTCATTACCTGTAGTAATGGCTCCTGTTTGACATTGTTATCAGTATAAAAGACACCTGTCCACAACCTCAAACAGTCACACTCCAAACTCCACTATGGTGAAGACCAAAGAGCTGTGGAAGGACCAGAAACAAAATGGTAGCCCTGCACCAGGCTGGGAAGACTGAATCTGCAATAGGCAAGCAGCTTGGTGTGAAGAAATCACCTGTGGGAGCAATAATTAGAAAATGGAAGACATACAAGACCACTGATAATCTCCCTCCATCAGGGGCTCCACGCAAGATCTCACCCCGTGGGGTCAAAATGATCACAAGAACGGTGAGCAAAAATCCCAGAACCACACGGGGGGACCTAGTGAGTGACCTGCAGAAAGCTGGGACTAACGTAACAAAGGCTACCGTCAGTAACACACTACGCCGCCAGGGACTCAGATCCTGCAGTGCCAGACGTGTCCCCCTGCTTAAGCCAGTACATATCCGGGCCCCTCTGAAGTTTGCTAGAGAGCATTTGGATGTTCCAGAAGAGTATTGGGAGAATGTCATATGGTCAGATGAAACCAAAGTAGAAGTGTTTGGTAGAAACACAAGTCGTGGTGTTTGGAGGAGAGTGAATGCTGAGATGCATCCAAAGAACACCATACCTACTGTGAAGCATGGGGGGGGCAACATCATGTATGGGGCTGTTTCTCTGCAAAGGGACCAGGACGACTGATCCGTGTACATGAAAGAATGAATGGGGCCATGTATCGTGAGATTTTGAGTGCAAACCTCCTTCCATCAGCAAGGGCATTGAAGATGAAACGTGGCTGGGTCTTTCAGCATGACAATGATCCCAAGCACACCACCAGGACAACGAAGGAGCGGCTTCGTAAGAAGCATTTCAAGGTCCTGGAGTGGCCTAGCCAGTCTCCAGATCTCAACCCCATAGAAAACCTTTGGAGGGAGGTGAAAGTCCGTGTTACCCAGCGACAGCCCCAAAACATCCCTGCTCTAGAGGAGATCTGCATGGAGGAATGGGCCAACATACCAGCAACAGTGTGTGCCAACCTTGTGAAGACTTACAGAAAACGTTTGACCTCTGTCATTGCCAACAAAGGATATAAAACAAAGTATTGAGATGAACTTTTGTTATTGACCAAATAATTATTCTCCACCATAATTTGCAAATAAATTCTTTAAAAATCAGACAATGTAATTTTCTAGATATGTTTTCTCATTTTGTCTCTCATAGCTGAGGTCTACCTATGATGTCAATTACAGGCCGGCCTCATCTTTATAAGTGGGAGAACTTGCACAATTGGTTTCTGACTAAATACTTATTTTCCCCACTGTATGTATATGTATATTTATATTATTATATTGTAGTGGTTGAATTGTGGACTTGTAGCAAAATTTATCTCGACACTGCAGCAAAAGTTAAACTTTGCTACTATAGACAATCGATAAGAATCACTGTGTGAGTATAAGATCGCAATGCTGTGTCGTCTAGCTCCTGGTAGGGTAATCTGTCACATTCCAATGACATAACTTGAAGATATGTCAGAGCTGGCGCTCCGAGTTGTCTTCCCCTAATGCTCCCCCTCCCCTCTGACAACATTGAATCTCACATAAACATTGAAGAAACTGCAGCTCCATCTCCCTCCTATCCATTCTATAGTCTATGTCCTAGATTATTTAGGCTACCTGCTGGCAGTGCAGAGGTGAACTGATGTTTTACAAATTTTAATATACAAATGGGTCCACCCTTAAGTTTCAGTGAATTTTGTTAATCGGAGTCTGTCACTAGAGCCGATCATATCACCCAGCCCCACAGATAGATATGTTAGGGTCACCCACTATTTTCCCCTTTTTGGTAAGATTTCCTAAGCTCCCTAAAGCTCCTGGGCCCAAGTGTGACCACACCCTTTGCATCCCCTCACGTTACACCCCTGTTGAAAAGCCTCTGTCAAGTTCCATTGAGGACAAGAAGCACTCCACCCATCTGGAGAAAAAAAGGTTCAAGGGTTCTTTACTGCAAGAGCGATTCATTTTTGGAGTAAATTTTCTGAATTGCTGGTTCTTTACTGTAAGAGCACAGAATCTGTTGAATAGTCACCTCATAAGCTAGTTATTTACCGGAAGAGCTATGCATCTGTAGAATAGTCTACCTGCGGAGTTGGTTCTTTATTGTAAAAGCAGTGAATCTGTTACATAGTCTCCTCATAACCTGATTCTTTATCCTAAGAGCAGTGAAGCTGGTTCTTTATTAAGAGGAGTGAATCTGTGGAATAGTTATCTCATAAACTGGTTACTTAGCAAAGCTGTGAATTTGTGACGTCTTCTTCAGGTTCTTTACTCTAAGAGCAGTGAAATAGTCACCTATAAGCTGATTCTTTATCACGAGAGCTCTGAATCTGTGGATTAGCCTACCTTAGTTCTTGGTTCTTTACAGTAAGAGCAGTGTCTTTGTAAAATAGTCACCTCATAAACTGGTGTGTTACCAGGAGAGCTATGAATCTGTGGAATAGACTACCTCAGATGTTGGTTCTTTCCTGTAAGAGCAGTATTCTCATAAACTGGTGTGTTACTGGGAGAGCTGTAAATCTGTGGAATAGACTACCTCAGACATTGGTTCTTTAATGTTAAAGCTGTTTCTTTACCACAATAGCTGTGAATTTGTGGAATAATCTACTTCAGGACTTGGTTCTTTACTGTAAGAGCAGTGAATCTGTGGAATAGTTATCTCATAAACTGGTTATTTAGCAGATGAGCTGTGAATTTGTGGAGTCTGCTTCAGATTCTTTACTCTAAGAGCAGTGGATGTGTGAAATAGTCACCTATAAGCTGATTCTTTATCACGACATCTCTGAATCTGTGGATTGGCCTACCTTAGTAGTTGGTTCTTTACGGTAAGAGCAGTGTCATTTGTGAGGGAGGTAGCTCGGTAGCAGCCTAGGTGCGGGCCCAAACAGTCAGAGACAGTGACACGAAAACTTAGGTGTAACAGGTTTATTGAAAAATGACAACAAAATAAATAAACCTTCTCTTCAGGGAAACAGGCAAAACAATCTCAGCCTTAACATCAGGCACAAAAATTAAACAAAACTCCTGCTCGTCTGAGCGGCTACCTACACAGAACGCTGCTTACTACCCTGTGTGGCTGTCTGCCAGCCACACCAGCAACCAGTTTGGCACAATAACCGTTTTTGGAAGATCAGGACAGATCCAGACGCTGCTCTCACTCCCCAGGATCTGCCCTCAAGTGCAGACTCTGCAGGTCTATATGGGCCAGTAATGAGCCTCAAGACCCGCACCTGAGCTGGGGCTTACTCAAAACCCCGCGCTGGACCAGCTATATGACAAAACCCGGGGACTGACATACCGTGACTCCAGCACTTGTCCTGTCACTTTCTCACATACCCCCCCTTTGTTCGGACCTGTAGGGGCGGACACCTCTAGCCAACATACAATGGATCCTGGACAGGGCGTCGGCATTCCCCTGCAGCTTGCCTGCTCTGTGTTCCACTGTAAACTTGAAGTTCTGTAACGTTAGAAACCACCTGGTTACTCTGGCATTTCTCTCTTTGATATGGCACATCCAAGTAAGGGGAGAGTGATCAGTGATCAATTTAAAGTGTCGGCCCAGAAGGTAATACCTCAGGGATTCGAGGGCCCACTTAATGGCTAAACACTCCCTTTCCACAATACTGTAATTTTTTTCTGGCGGTGTAAGTTTCCTACTCAGATAGGTAACCGGGTGCTCTTCACCACCTACCATTTGGGACAACACTGCCCCTAACCCCACATCAGAGGCGTCAGTCTGAACTATGAATTCTTTCGTAAAGTCAGGTGTGACCAACACCGGCTGTTTGCAGAGAACTGACTTCAACTCCTGAAAGGCCCCCTCAGCCTCTTCAGTCCACTTAACCATTACGGAGCTAGTTCCCCTAGTCAGGTCTGTCAGCGGGGCTGCAATAGTCGCAAAGTTAGGGATGAACCTACGATAGTACCCTACTATTCCCAAAAAAGCTCTCACCTGCTTTTTATTCAAGGGTCGGGGCCAATTTTGGATGGCCTCTACTTTATTAACCTGTGGTTTTATTACCCCTCAGCCTATTATGTACCCCAGGTATTTGGCCTCTTCCAGACCCAAAGCACATTTTTTTTTGGGTTGGCGGTTAAACCAGCTGCCTGAAGGGAATTTAGTACGGCCTGGACCTTTGGTAAGTGACTCTCCCAGTCCGTACTAAAGATGACAATGTCATCTAGGTAGGCTGAAGCATACCTTCGATGGGGCTTAAGGACTCTGTCCATCAACCTCTGGAACGTTGCTGGAGCCCTGTGTAAACCAAACGGCATAGTCACATACTGGAACAGGCCGTCTGGGGTGACAAATGCCGTTTTTTCTCTGGCCTCCTTAGTGAGCGGTACCTGCCAGTATCCTTTGGTTAAGTCGAGGGTGGAGAAATATCTGGCATGTTCCAACCTCTCGATTAACTCATCGACTCTGGGCATTGGGTACGCATCAAATTTTGAAACTTCATTAAGCTTACGGAAATCATTACAGAACCTGATGGTACCATCTGGTTTAGGAATCAAAACAATGGGGTTGGACCAGTCACTCTTGGACTCCTCAATGACCCCAAGTGCCAACATATCTTTGACCTCTTCAGATATGGCTTGTCTACGAGCTTCAGGTATCCGGTAAGGTTTTAGATTAACCCGTACCTGCGGCTCGGTGACAATGTCATGTTTCATCACATTAGTGCGTCCAGGTAACTCAGAAAACACATCATTATTTTTCTGTACAAACTCTTTTGATTCCTGCTTCTGTGCCTTAGATAGGGACTCTGATATTTGCACCTTAGGTGAAACTTTAACAGGAGTCTTCACCCTTTCAGTAGTAACCTGGCCAGGTGTACCTACTACTGTCAATGTTTCCCTGTCCTTCCAGGGTTTTAGTAAATTTATATGGTATATTTGTTCGAGCTTTCTCTTGCCCGGCTGCTATACCTTATAGTTTACTTCTCCCATTCTCTCAACAATCTCATATGGCCCCTGCCACTTGGCCAGAAACTTACTTTCTACGGTGGGGACCAACACCAACACCCGATCACCTGGAGTAAAGGTCCTAGGTTTAGCCGTTCTGTTATAGACCCGGCTTTGAGCCCTTTGGGCCTGCTCCATATGTTCCTTTACAATGGGCATTACTGCCGTAATTCTGTCCTGCATCAGAGTAATATGTTCAATTACACTCCTGTAAGGAGTTTGCTCCTGTTCCCAGGTTTCCCTAGCTATGTCTAGGAGACCTCGTGGGTGTCTGCCATACAACAACTCAAATGGAGAAAAACCTGTGGAGGACTGGGGCACCTCCCGTATTGCAAACATTAGACAGGGCAATAGGCAATCCCAATCTTTGCCATCCTTGCTAACCACCCTCTTTAACATGCCCTTAAGGGTTTTATTGAACCTCTCCACTAGGCCATCTGTCTGGGGGTGATATACTGAGGTTCTCAGGTGTTTGATTTTCAAAAGTTTACACATTTCTCTCATTACCTTGGACATAAAGGGATTCCCTTGGTCAGTTAGGATCTCCTTGGGTATACCTGTCCGAGAAAACATCTCAAAAAGCTCCTTGGCAATTAGCTTAGCCGAAGTATGTCTTAAAGGCACGGCTTCAGGGTATCGGGTAGCATAATCTAACACCACTAGAATATACTGATGCCCCCTAGCAGACTTTACAACAGGTCCTACTAAGTCCATGGCTATCCTTTCAAAGGGTACCTCGATAATGGGTAGGGGTACCAAAGGACTCTTAAAATGTGACACAGGAGCAGTTAGTTGACACTCTGGGCAGGAGTTACAATATTCTTGAATGTGCTTATCAACCCCTGGCCAATAGAAGCGCTGAAGAAGGCGCTCTTTGGTCTTTCCGTACCCCAGGTGTCCTCCTAACACATGTTTATGGGCCAAATCTAGAGCTACTCTTTGATAGGGTCGGGGCACCACCAATTGTTCGACAATTTCTCCCCTCACCTGGTTTACCCTATACAGTGGGTCCTGATTCATAGACATATAGGGGAACTCCTTGTCAGCCCCCGGATACTGAGGTTCACCATTTATCACCTTAACATTTTCCCGAGCATGAGACAGATTAGGGTCTCTAATTTGAGCAGTCCCAAATTTCTCACGGGTCACCTCAAGTTCAGGCATCTCGGGAACCTCCTCCTGGCCTTCAGAATCACCAGCTAACACAGACAGGGGAAACACACCACCATCTTGGGTCACCCCTACAGCTGGTGTTTCTCTGTCAGGATCAAAGGGTTCAGGGTTAACCTCAGACAGGACATCACCAGTCTTATCATTTTTAGGATATGGCAAACCCTGCTTTTTCCAAATAGCCCAAAACAACGGAAAATCCCTCCCTATGATCACGCTATGGAACAGGGACTTAACCACACCCACTTTGTGAGGGACGGTGCCAGAGGCAGTGTGTATGGTAACCTCTGCAATAGGGTACTCTCTAGTTTCCCCATGTATACACAAGACCCCAACAGTTTGTTCACCGCACAGTGCAGGGTCGACTAGTTCATGGTGCACGAGGGTTACCAGGCTCCCAGAGTCCAGGAGAGCCAGTACAGCACGCTCAGCTATAGTCACCGTGCACATCTGTGGTTCTGTTGCAATTTCTGCAGTACAAGCAGGTTGAGCAAACAGGGAAATACGCCTAGAGCTGTTGCAGTCCATAGGCTCAGTCGTCAGGGGACAGTACGCAGCGACATGACCTAACTCCTGGCACCGCCAACATCTGAGACGGTATGGGTCTCTATTTTGAGACCTGGGCCTAGAGTCCATAGTCCCTGCTGCTTGTTCCCCCTCTGAGCCTCCTCCCATCACAACCTTCCTCACCCCCGAAGTAAGTGGTACGGTCTTACCCGTCTTGGGGTTACCAGGTCTGGGAGACGACTGTCGTAGCTCATCAGTGGCTTGGTATTGTTCCACCAAACCTACCAGTTGATCAGCTGTGGTAGGTCCCGCTTGTCCGACCCAGAGCTGGATCTGAGGCGGCAGCGATCTGGTGTATTTGTCGAGTACCACTTTTTCCACTATTTGTGCTGGAGTGGCTTCCTCAGGCTGAAGCCACTTTTTCACGAGACTTATCAGGTCAAACATCTGAGATCGGGGAGGAAGGCTCTCAGAGAAAGTCCAGTGGTGCACTCGCCCAGCACGTACATGCGTGTTTACTCCGAGACGTGCTAGGATCTCACCTTTCAGCTTGGAGTAGTCCTCAGCCTCCTGATCAGACAGGTCATAGTAGGCCTTCTGAGGCTCTCCGGTGAGAAAGGGCTCCACAACATTAGCCCACTGATCCTTCGGCAACTTCTCCCGCTCAGCCACCCGCTCAAAGACTTGAAGAAAGGCCTCCACGTCGTCTGAGGATGTCATCTTTTGTAGGGAAGTCCGAACGGCGGCTCGAGCAGCGATCTGTTCCCTTGAGGTCTCTCTGGCACCAGCACCTTCTCCTGCCGTCCTCTGGTCAATCAGGGCCCGGCTGAGCAGCACCAGGGTTTGCTGCTGCTGTGTCTGGGTTTGCTGCTGCTGTGCGAGGATCTGCCCCATCTGTTTTATAATGTCCTCCATGCTGGCGGTCTCCTTTTGGATCTCTCCTGCAGCCTTCACCCAGGACATAATAAAAAAAAATAGGTGTTTGTCTCTTTAAGACTGTTTTTTAAAAAAAAAAAAAAAAAAAAAATTGGTCGTGCGCGCATCCGAAGCACCATATGTGAGGGAGGTAGCTCGGTAGCAGCCTAGGTGCGGGCCCAAACAGTCAGAGACAGTGACACGAAAACTTAGGTGTAACAGGTTTATTGAAAAATGACAACAAAATAAATAAACCTTCCCTTCAGGGAAACAGGCAAAACAATCTCAGCCTTAACATCAGGCACAAAAATTAAACAAAACTCCTGCTCGTCTGAGCGGCTACCTACACAGAACGCTGCTTACTACCCTGTGTGGCTGTCTGCCAGCCACAACAGCAACCAGTTTGGCACAATAACCGTTTTTGGGAGATCAGGACAGATCCAGACGCTGCTCTCACTCCCCAGGATCTGCCTTCAAGTGCAGGCTCTGCAGGTCTATATGGGCCAGTAATGAGCCTCAAGACCCGCACCTGAGCTGGGGCTTACTCAAAACCCCGTGCTGGACCAGCTATATGACAAAACCCGGGGACTGACATACCGTGACTCCAGCACTTGTCCTGTCACTTTCTCACACATTGTAAAATAGTCATCTCATAAGCTGGTGTGTTAACAGGAGAGCTGTGAATCTGTGGACTAGACTACCTCAGAAATTGGTTCTTTACTGTAAGAGCTATTTCTTTACTATGATAGCTGTGAATTTGTGGCATAATCTACTTCAGGGCATGGTTCTTTACTGTAAGAGCAGTGAATGTGTGAAATAGTCATTTCATAAACTGATTCTTTACTCCACAAATTCACAGCTCTTCTACCTCAGTAGCTGGTTCTTTACAGTAAGAGCAGTAAATCTGTGGAATACACTACTCTAGTTGCTCGAGATATAGTAAAGCCTATGGAAATGTATATAAACAATGTTTGAATGTGGATCCAGTTTTCCCGTTGTAATCGAGAGAGAAATGTTTCCTTTTTTGGGCAAATTGACTTATGTTTTATGTTTTTTTAATGTTCCCCTGGATCAATAAGAGAAAACTAAGTTGTAAAGTCTTTCCTCACCCCTCCCTTTCATTCTTGTCCTTTCCCACCCCCTGCTTGAACTTGATGGACATATGTCTTTTGTCAACCATACTAAGGAACTATCTAAGAATACATTAAAATATTATTTTTCTGTATCTCTTTTTCGGCCTTTAGTCTGAAAATAACATTTGGAAAATCTGCGATTCTTCAAAAGTCACAAACTCAGATGACCCAGTAAACTTTATTGGATGAGAAAATGGGATATCTTACTGCAGTCCAGCACAAGAATGACTTCCATCTGTGAGAGTCATTTTTCTCACAATTATATGGCTGTATATTACAACTCTCCTAATCGACCCCTCGAAGACCAAGCACCAGATCAATAAATGGTATTACCGGAGTCATCCTTTTCATATATCATGTTAAGAGTTGACCTAAAAGGTATCTATCATTTCATAAAATATTTGACATATCACAGTGACGTATTAGAAGCTTTGATGGGTGGCGCTGACCACCAAATCTGAAGGGTCACAGAGCTCAGTTGAACTCTACTGTCCTAGAAGGTGTATCTAAAATGTATCTAAATGTATTTAAAATGGAAAACTGAGTACATTTACAAGTAGTCCTGGTTTTAAAAAAAAAATCTTGTCATTTTGTGTATACAGTTCCTACGTGTCTGACTACAAAAAAAAAAAATTGTAGTCAGATCCTACAGTCATCACCCTCCTCAAAATAGCCTGTACATTTTCATGAGCACCCAAATGTATGATCGTAAAATGTAGGGGACAAATGTAGTTGGATCAGACTACATAGGGTTTGTTTGTAGTCTGTTACCATGGAGACACATAGGTCTCCATATATCCTGTAGATATAAAATGGTAGGAAACTTTTAATTTATAATATTTGCAAAGTTCATTGTAGATTTACATGTATTGGAACAAAGTTTTTTTCTGATTTTGAATATTTTTTTAATTTTTAAATTTCATATTTTTTATGTAGCCTGATCCTACAGTCATCCCCTCCTCCAAGTGCCCAATACATTTTTATGGTCGACTAAATGTATGTTAGTAAAGAAGCCAATGTAATGGTGTATAACTAAAGAATCAGACTACATAGGGTTTGTTTGTAGTCTGTTACCATGGAGATAACAATATGAATGTGAATTATAACTGGTGAACTATAAGTATTTACACAATTCCGCACATAATTCAGACAATTTGTCTCCATATCACCTACAGCTAGAAATTAAGAGGAAACTTTTAAGTAATAATATTTGTAAAGTTCATTTTATATTTACATATATTGGAGCAAAGTTGTTTGAAGATTTTTTTTTTTTTTTTAATTTTTGAATAATATTTTTAGAAGTCAGAAAGCCTCTTAAAGTTTCATTATGGATGGGTGAACTGAAAATAGAGCAATAGTGAAAATGTTTTATTTTGCATTTCAGCTCTATAATTTCCTATTATCACAAAATGTTACCTAGGAAATAATCATCGCTATAATTAGCCGGGCCCTTAGAAATCTTTCTAACACATCCTATGTGAACGAGAAGTGTTCCCACATTTATCAGCCTTAATTGCTGCTACAAAGCGCGGCTAACAATGTAAATGTGAATTCTAACTGACGAAATATAAGTATTTATACAACGCCGCACAAACTTCAGACAATTCGTAACACCAAAATGTCAGCCGCAGAAGCCTTGTTTAGACAAAAGTTCTCTAGTTATATAAGGCGCCGATCTGAATGTTCAGTTCTCGGCTTGTTGTTTTATAATGAGCAATTTAATGTACAAAAACAAGGAATATTTTTTAACGCTTTCATTTCGGGGATGCCGTAGTCTCCTACAGAACACATAGGCATCCACGTTGATGGGATGGACACGGTGGTCACAAGGATGATCTGGCCATGGTACTATTACTATACGAGGGCTGGTGAGATAAGAAAGAGTTGGGTCATCTCACCAGTCCCAGGGGAATTTCTTCAGAGAGTGGTTCTGTTTCTGACCTTGACCTTGTCTGCTGATTATGTTCCTGCCTGGTACTTATAGTACTACTTGTGATCCTGACTATGTTCCTACCTATGCTCCTATGTTGTCCTTATATTACATTATACATGATACTTATAGTATTTCTCCTGGCTACTCCTCATTAGGATAATGCCTTGTCCTTTGGATACCACACCTGGTACTTATAGTACTTCTCCTGGTGCTGACTTCTGGCTTCTCAAGACTATGCTTCTTCCCTCTCCTTCAGATACCACACTGCTACTTGTAGTACCACATTTGTTCCTGACTTTCAGCTTGTTCCTGTCTACTTTTATGGCTAATCCTTTTCCTAGTGACCACCATGACTCAATTCTTGACTAAACCTTACAATGACAGCTCCACCACTGAAAATCTGTATTCTTAGGACTATAAGCAGAGAAACTCTGCAACAACGCCCACACCTTTTAGCATGGGTTAGGAGTGAAAACCAGGGAGTTCCTTAGACTCCAAAACCCAGTTTAGCCAATATCAAATGACTTGTGGCTTAGAGAGTCCACATTCCAATATGTAACCCTAACACCACTGTATTAAAGGGGTTTTCCCAGGCAATTTCAAAAAAGGTTTGTTAGTGCTTTTAATGGGTTACTAAGTGCACCCAAATATCTTTCGTAGTGTTTTTAGTGATTTCTGTGTTTCTCTGTGAGCTCTTGGCATCTTCTGCCTTTGTTTACATGAGCATCTTCCTGTTCTGTGTTTTCCTACAACTACCATGATGCCGTGGTCTTTACTCAGAGCTGACTCACACCACCTCCCTCTCTCACTCCCTCCCCCTCCCTTTCTCACTGATACCCCCTCCCTGTTACCCTAGCTAGTCCGCCCACTACTAGCCCTTCCTAAATAACTCAACCCCACCCACACACCATCATACTTACCTGTCTTCTGGCCCGGATCTTCTGGGCAAGGGACGTCACTTATTCTGGGTGGTCGGCACAGTAGAAGTGACATCCTCTGCCCAGAAGTTACGCGTAACGTCACCGAAAAATAGGAAAATCTGCCTGGAGCGGTCACATGATCTAAGTAAATATAGATTTTTGAAACAATGAGTAATTTAGAAGGTCGAAGGGGGGGACCTGAACTTTGAGAGTGTGGGACACCCAGACCCCACACAGATCAGCTGTTTCAGAAGCTATAGCAGTGGACGGGGAGCGCGTGCAGTCTTTCCTGTTTAAGTAATAGGAGTGACACCAAGTTGTCTGGATAGCAATGGTTCCAGGGAAGTGCAGCGCCCATCCTATTACATGAGCAGGAGACCCGGCACGTGCTCACCATCCTGTGGATAGGTCATCAGTATGAAAAATCGATTTGGGGCTCAAAAACCCATTTAAGAAGAGTAAATTTCTGTATGCACCAGGTGCTTATAAATAGATTGTCCTGGTAGTTGGGAAGATTTGCCTTCTTGAAGCATTATTCCCAGATTGTGATACTGACACTTAGGTGAAAGGAGGTTTGTCGCCATGCTTCCTCGCCTTCCCCTACTAGGATCTGCAGCACTGTGTGCCCTTGGATAGATCTGGCCATTGCAGATTGTTTAGGATTTGGGGGTTTTGGGTCCTACTTCATCCTGGACATTGGGAACCAGACTGATTCTTGGACTGTATATTTTTATAGTCTGGCCTATTATCTCTCTTTTCTTCTATAAATATATTAGCGGTGACTTCATACAATGTCCACGGGAAATAAATGTGGAGTTTATTATCAGTATCAGTGCGCTGGGTCTTCTGCGTGTCTTGATGGTCCTTCATGTCAGGCACATCAGGGAGCACTAAATAAATCCACTGCTCTTGGTATCATCTAAGGGATGTTTATTTCGAGTGTCTCTTCACAGTATATGTGAAGATGTTTTGACTTTGATGAAAATACAGATTTACAGCCTCCCCGGCTCTCGTCACGTACGCGCTGGACGATGAACTGAGCGACATTACTCATTTACCTAATAAACATCCCCTGCTATTCTCAAACAAACAAGATGTGACCGTGCAGAATATATTTCTGCTGTGAGACTAAGTCTGCTCGGTGAGTTAGAGGGTTTAATACGCCATTGTTGTTCTATTATAGAGGCTGGATATGGACAGGACGGGCTATATTCATTGTATATACAGAATAGGACATAATGGGGAAGATTTATTAAGACTGGAATTTCATACTCTAGTCTTAATAAAGGCCTGACAGGTGCTGGACATGGATGGTTTAGAGACTCCAGCATTGCGCACATATAGTCACACATGTACATACACATTACACACATATAGTCACACACATCCATCCACATTTTACACATATAGTCACAGATATACACACATTACACACATATAGTCACAGATATGCATATACATATACATTATACACATCTCTACACACATGTACATACACATTACACATATAGTCAGACATATACATACACATTACACACATATAGTCACACACATAAATACATACACATTACACACATATAGTCAGACATATACATACACATTACACACATATAGTCACACACATAAATACATACACATTACACACATATAGTCAGACATATACATACACATTACACACATATAGTTACACACATACATACATATTACACACATATAGTCACAGACATACATTAAACACAGATATACACATTACACACATAGTCACACATGTATATACACATTACACACATATATACACACATTACACACATATAGTCACAGATATACATTGTACACATATGTACACACATTACGCACAGTCACACATATACATACACATTACACACACACATATTACACTCATATATACACACATTACACACATATAGTCACACATATACATACACTATACACACATATATAAACACATTACACACATATAGTCACACATTTACATACACATTACACACATATAGCCACAGAGATACATATACATTACACACACATATACTGTACACACATTACACACATATAGTCACAGAGATACATATACATTACACACATATAGTCACTCACATACATACACATACTGTACACATTATACGCATATCATCAAACATATACATACACATTACACACATTTAGTCACATATATACATATACATTACACACAGATATCCACATTACACACATATATACACACATTACACACATTTAGTCACATGTATACATTGTACACATATGTACACATTACACACATAGTCACACATATACATTACACACATTACACTCATATATACACACATTACACACATAGTCACAAATATAGTCACACATATACATACACAATACACACATATATACACACATTACACACATATACTTACACTAATAATTATGATGCAACTAATACTAAAATAAATTCCACCATAGTCAGAATTGCAAAGTGATAACAACCTCTGTATCTGCTTTTCAGGATCGTCATAAAAGAGCAATATTCTAACTAAGGGGTTAAACCAATAGTATCGCTGTACATTAAAGTGTCCCAGGACGGGATGCAGACAGAGGTGAATGGGATTTCATTTTCTATATATTATTAATAACACTTTCCAATAACTGCGCGCCATTCCTTTGGGTGTGAAAAGCGGCAAAGACTAACGCTGTTCATGTATAGAAGAGTCAATATTTAACTCCGGCGAGGACATAAAAGGATTTCTAATATCTGCTACAAGGATCTAAATCAGAATAAATAGCCACTGAGATCTAGGCTGCTCCATATAACGGAGGGAAAGACCTACGAGGCACAAGGTGATAATCCCGTAGATTAAGTCATTCTATAAATGCCCCTCCCCCGCTGTCTTGAGCTTTTTAATTTTTATTTTAAAGCAACACTAAATTGTGGAGAATTAAATTAGATGTTCATCTTTCGATAGGAAAAGCTAATGTTATATGAGATAAATATGGCGGCTTGTAGGGATCTCTGCCAGATTTACACACATATCTGTATCTATCATACATATATGGGGTACCCACTGAGAGTTATGCCATATTCCCAATATATGTCATATCTCTGTGAGTTTAATGCATGTCAGTAGCCCGCCCGGGCACCGGTGAGAGGTTACAGGATGTGGACTGGTTGGAAGTCCTTTTAAAAGGGTTGAGGTCCATGAACTCTTTGTCAGATTCTTCGGAGCCACAGCCTAGCATGTGGTCTGTCCATTTCTTCTGCAGAACTCCACCACCAGGTTTATAAACAGGTCTATTCTTTATGTTATTCCCTTATTTTACATTGTTTGCATGTACAGTACAGACCAAAAGTTTGGACACACCTTCTCATTCCAAGAATTTTCTGTATTTTCATGACTATAAAAATTGTAGATTCTCACTGAAGGCATCAAAACTATGAATTAACACATGTGGAATTATATACTTAACAAAAAAGTGTGAAACAACTGAAAATATGTCTTATATTCTAGGTTCTTCAAAGTAGCCACCTTTTGCTTTGATTACTGCTTTGCACACTCTTGGCATTCTCTTGATGAGCTTCAAGAGGTAGTCACCTGAAATGGTTTTCACTTCACAGGTGTGCCCTGTCAGGTTTAATAAGTGGGATTTCTTGCCTTATAAATGGGGTTGGGACCATCAGTTGTGTTGTTCAGAAGTCAGGTGGCTACACAGCTGATATTCCTACTGAATGGAGTGTTAGAATTTGTATTATGGCAAGAAAAAAGCAGCTAAGTAAAGAAATCCGAGTGGCCATCATTACTTTAAGAAATTAAGGTCAGTCAGTCCAAAAAATTGGGAAAACTTTGAAAGTGTCCCCAAGTGCAGTGGCCAAAACCATCAAGCGCTACAAAGAAACTGGCTCACATGAAGACCGCCCCAGGAAAGGAAGACCAAGAGTCACCTCTGCTGCGGAGGATAAGTTCATCCGAGTCACCAGCCTCAGAAATCGCAGGTTAACAGCAGCTCAGATTAGAGACCAGGTCAATGCCACACAGAGTTCTAGCAGCAGACACATCTCTACAACGACTGTTAAGAGGAGACTGTGTGCAGCAGGCCTTCATGGTAAAATAGCTGCTAGGAAACCACTGCTAAGGACAGGCAACAAGCAGAAGAGACTTGTTTGGGCTAAAGAACACAAGGAATGGACATTAGACCTGTGGAAATCTGTGCTTTGGTCTGATGAGTCCAAATTTGAGATCTTTGGTTCCAACCACCGTGTCTATGTGCGACGCAGAAAAGGTGAACGAATGGACTCTACATGCCTGGTTCCCACCATGAAGCATGGAGGAGGAGGTGTGATAGTGTGGGGGTGCTTTGCTGGTGACACTGTTGGGGATTTATTCAAAATTGAAGGACTACTGAACCAGCATGGTTACCACAGTATCTTGCAGCGGCATGCTATTCCATCCGGTTTGCGTTTAGTTGGACCATCATTTATTTTTCAACAGTACAATGACCCCAAACACACCTGCAGACTGTGTAAGGGCTATTTGACCAAGAAGGAGAGTGATGGGGTGCTACGCCAGATGACCTGGCCTCCACAGTCACCAGACCTGAACCCAATCGAGATGGTTTAGGGTGAGCTGAACCGCAGAGTGAAGGCAAAAGGGCCAACAAGTGCTAAGCATCTCTGGGAACTCCTTCAAGACTGTTGGAAGACCATTTCAGGTGACTACCTCTTGAAGCTCATCAAGAGAATGCCAAGAGTGTGTAAAGCAGTAATCAAAGCAAAAGGTGGCTACTTTGAAGAACCTAGAATATAAGACATATTTTCAGTTGTTTCACACTTTTTTGTTAAGTATATAATTCCACATGTGTTAATTCATAGTTTTGATGCCTTCAGTGTGAATCTACAATTTTTATAGTCATGAAAATACAGAAAACAATTGGAATGAGAAGGTGTGTCCAAACTTTTGGTCTGTACTGTATATGTCTTATTTATTACATCTTTTCTTGTTAAGCACTGTACATTTTTGTGTATATTAAATCTAATATTTATCAAGGTTGTCCTTGGCTCTTAACGTCCCCACAATTCTGAAGAGAGTAAATAACACTTTATCTTGTTACCTTTTGGTCGCTATTTGTGTGTGGTTTGGGTATATTGGAGTCTCACTTACCATGCGATTGTAGGGTTTGCCTCATCTGTGCTCCATTCACTTCTATGGGGCTGTCAGAGATTGCAATCCTGGTAGCCCCATAGCAGTAAATGGTGTGTCAGGCTTGCAAGTGCACTGGTGTTTCATTCATAAGGAGAGGAATGCAGAGGGACTTTCATTTGCCCATTTTCCTGATTGCTTTGGTCAGAAAACCAACGATGTGACACATTCCCTGTCCTGTGGATAGGGAGTAAGTCTATGTAATGGTAAAACCCCTTAATGGAGCTGAGCCATGACAATGGTTCTGGACAAGGAGAGGGGTTGTTTGAAAAAGCGGCTGGGGTCTTGTTGTACTGTTACACAGACATATACAGTATATATACACACACATTACACAAAACATACATACATATAGTTATACACATTACATACATATATGGTTATACACATTGCATACACATACATACACATTACACACATATGGTTATACACATTGCATACACATTACACACATATAGTTATATACATTACATATACATACATACACATTACACACATATAGTTATATACATTATATAAACATACATACACACACATATAGCTACACATATTACACAGCAGCTGAGAGAAGCCATAGTGAGCAGAGTAAAGCTTTCCTTCTGTCTAAATTTCTCTCTAAAAACTCCCTCCCCCTCTCTCTCCTGTCAGTCTTGACAGAGCTGTTGCTTGTTACAACACCCAGCAAGAAACCTCAGCTGTTGTAACTTTCTGAAAACAGGAAGAAGAGGGAGTTGTTGGGCAGGTCAGAGACCTATGCTGCGTCCCCTCCACATCTCTACCTGACTGCTTTGAGACAGGTGCACTGCTTACCCAACATCACTATGCTGCTGCCCTTTATAGCTACATCCCTGGGGATGGGGCAAATCATTTAGACATGGCACATTTCTTTATAAAATTATAGCATAGTCATACAGCGGTGATGCCAAATGTAATACGCCAATACCAGATGAGGAACTGAGTGGAGAGTATTGTTCAGGACTATAGTCTAGGGTAATAAATACTGGGGTCAGGTCGAGTAGAGCTGTTTCAGAGCAATGGCTGTTCCCAGTCATACTATAGTATGTGCCCCATCTATACAGTATATGTCTATAAAGAACTATCCTCTAGCTGGGACTGTCAAGTTCAGTATGACGGCTGGAGATGTCAGGACAATGGTACATTCAATGTGCAATGTGTCATTCTACACTAATGTGTGCAGTAAAAACATTGTAAAGTCATCACAACTTTTTGTACTTTCCCAAAATGTGTTTACTGCTCTTCACCCACCCAATTCTGAACTCTGAGGTTTCATTAGAAATCTCCATTTATGGTCCTGATGTGTTCCTCAAATATTCAGCTCCTCTATGTCTCTCTATAATTATATACACCCAGTATTAACACCAGTGCTAATAAGGTAAGGGCGGATACAAGGACTGGCAGCGACTGACATTCATCCAGCCACAGCATAACATACAGATATCCTAGAGCAGCAAACTTCTCCTTGACACTGACAACTTGCTGCAGCTTCATAACTTATCACTTAGATGAGAGAATTGGTTTGTAACAAGCTGGATCATTACCATTTTTTGCAAACCTGAGATTTTTGGTTTTCATTATTATACTCTCTTCAGACCCCAGAGCACAATAAGCAGAGCCCCAGAAGAGGGGCCGAAACATAATAAACCCTGATACTCACCTTCCCTCACCTCTACTGGGCTCCCTCGCAGCATTCGATGTCCTTATGCCAGAATCTTCCGGCCTCTTGGGTAACATCAATATGCCCTACGGGACCGCTTTGGCCCAAATACAGTCCTCAGCATCACTGAGAAGGCGAGAAGAGGATGGAAGACGTTGGGGAAGGACACCAAACTCTGTGAGGAGAAGTGAGGGATGGTGATCATGTTGTCGCACCTCCACTTACTATACTCTGGGGTCTGAAGAGACCCCAAAATATAATAGCACTTCTGGTTCAGACTGAACAAGTTCAGATTGAAACAAAACTGGTGGGCAAACACATCTTGCAAGGTTTGTCCATCCCTATCACTAAATCCAGTATGTGTCAAGTTACAGTTTGCTATATCTGCACATTACAAACTGTGTGGTACACATATACTAAAATATATTAGAAGTAAAATTAAAGGGGATGTCCAGCCTAATTTTTTTTTTTTTTTAATTAGGCCGGGGGGAGGTGAAAAAACAAACAAAAAAACAACATAGTTACCTGTCCCTGGTGCTTCGGTGTCCTCCCAACATGATCCAGTCCTGTTGTCTTCTTATGCAGGAAGTCCTCACCGGCTGTGACGTCCCGTGTCCCTTCCACTGAGGCTGCTGAATGGCCTCAGAGGTCACGTGACTGCTGAGGGCAATCAGCGGCCTCAGTGGCCTAAGGAAAGGATCCGGGGATGTCACAGGTAGTCCTGCTGTATTATGTGGTTACTATATCGGTATTTATTTACTGTATAATATGCAGGTTTTTTAGGGAACCTATTAGAAGAATTGTTTTTCCAGTATAGGGAAACTGTGTGTTTTATAGGATGGCGGCACTTTTTATTTTTTCTAAAAGCAGCTTAGCTCATAGCACTGTATATTATATCAAACCCATCGCCAAATTGACTTTTCACCCTATGTTTGCATTTATTTACACAGCCATCTAGTGCGCTCCCATCAAGGCTATTCCAGTCGTCTGCCTCTTATAATAATACTGTTATTTCGCCGGGACTGATAAGAACACATTATCATATTTATTTTATAGTCTGGTATTGGAAAACCCAGGTGCAGAAATCTGACAGAAGTAAATCGTCTCTGCCTGGACATGAGCTGAGTGTCAAGTGGGGTAAAGAAATTGTTTGGACAGCTCTTGTATGGCGAAGATGGAAGGCACAAATGGAGATGAAAAATACAATATCAAACACCTTGCATTAGACGAACGCTCTCCTTTGTTGTGCCACCAAATGCATCTTCTAAGATCAAAGCACAGAACAGACTGGCATTACTTCATTGTACTTCACAATACTGCTATACCGTAGACATAGCTATAGAACGCATTGTTTGACCTCTCAAAGATCTAAATAGGACTGATATACTGAGCTGTAGCATGCAAGAAAATATCTAATGATGATGAAGTCCATAAAACAACTATAAAAACTTAGTGTGCAATACCATGCCTGGCCACTTGGAGTGCTGTTAAAAGAACTAGAAGCAATGGAGAGTACTTTCTTTACAGGCATAGCAGTGATCGTAACTGTGATGTACCATGCACCGAAGTATCTTATGATGATGTAGTCCTTTAAAGGGGTTGGCCAGGAATTCTTTATTTATAGAGTAGGCCATAAGTATCTGATCAGTGGGAGACCAACATCTACACAGATCAGCTGTATTGGGCCACTTCCAATGCCTGTACTAAACATAACACAGAGCCGGAAGCAAAATTCTTGGCCAACTCCATTAAAAGTACTATATATAAATTTTTCATGAAATACCCTTCCTGACCACTTGGTGTGCTGTTAAGAACTAGAAATATAAGCAATGGATAACTATAAACAATGGAACAATAGAGAAATACAACTATAAACAATGGAGAGTACTTATTTACAGGCAATGGTAGAGCTCAAAACCATGCTGCAGCATGCAACAAAATATGTAATAATGATGTAACACATTAAAATGATATAAATTGAGCATGCAATACCATGCTTGACCACTTGGAGTGTTGTTAAGAGAAACAGAACTTTTTAATTATGTAATTTTGCAATCTTCATATGCTTACTAGTCAAGGGATGCCTTGATGATTTTTTTTATTCATACATTTTTTATTTTTTTAAATTAATTTATTTTAGTTTTTTGTCTATTTTTGTAATTTTTTTCTTTACGTTTTTAAAAAAAACCTCAACAATTACTGCTAAGAAAATATAGATTTTTTTAATACTTCTATAATTACTTTGCAATTTTAGAATCATACTAACCAAGACAATTCTCTAATTCATACATTTTTAATTTTTTATGTTTTATTTTTTTTTAATGACTATTTTTTATTTATTTTTTTCTTTGTTTCTCCAGCGTTTATGGACAATTATTACTTAAATTATTTCTCGGTAAAGGGCATCTTAAAGTAAAGTGGATTTCTAATTAGGATGATACGAGGGCAGTGCGAGACTCTGCATTTTACGTAGGAGGAAAGTGGATGGATTTAATGAAGATGCTGAACACACAAGTCATTAAGCAGACTGCAGTAAATGGAGTCGGTACTGGAAATATGGGCGGCCAATAAAAGGAGACTATAGAATAAACCCAGCACAATAATCAATAATATAGCACAAAAAAAAAAAAGATTAATGGAGAACGGTAAGATATGAAGCTTTCCATTATTATTTCATACAGATGGGGCTCAGGACCTATATTACATGGCCGGGCCTATAAGTGCAGGAAGTCCTTGAGAATCCCACATGCTATTCCTCTATAACATAGAGAGTACTGACGTATGCTTGCACAATATGGTGGCGTACATGAAGAATATGAAAGGTCCTTCGAGCAATGGTTGTCGTGACTCATGTGAGAAAAAACCTATATAGGTAATACCTTACTGTGTAGACATGTGCAAAGATTTCTTATACAGGGTAGTTTATGAGAACCTGTCTACAGAAGCAGCCTGCAAAAAAATACTTATGGGTCCCCAATTTGGCGCTGACTCCACTTTAGGTTTCACATGGAACCGCAGGGGAGGGAGGTTTGTCTTTATGACTGTTGGCATTACTGTTAGCGCATGTATTCGATGACTTGTCTTCATGAGAGAACCACGTACGGACCCTATTATAATTCAGTAGGAGTTAGCACAGCATTGTGGATTCTGTTATGTACAAATGTGAACAGAGCCCTGGGGAATCGGCCTGTTTTTCCCTTAGTCCTGACAACTATTTCATAGATAGGCAGGGGAGGGACTGTTGTAAGGCCTAAGGATACTGTTGACACTGCGCATGTGATTTGATCAAGGTATGGCCATGGCATAATACAACATGGCTTTGCCTACTCTAGCCATTGTTACTTGGGTTGTATTATATTGTACTGTGTTGACA
The DNA here is from genome assembly GCA_947044405.1 of Leptodactylus fallax. Lineage (NCBI taxonomy): Eukaryota > Metazoa > Chordata > Amphibia > Anura > Leptodactylidae > Leptodactylus > Leptodactylus fallax. The sequence goes on along the minus strand of CAMRHE010000398.1, from coordinate 858,152 downwards.
GGTACTCTCTGAGGGGTACTCTAATGGGTACGGGTCACTTGGGCTGGTGCAGGCCATTTCTTTGGGAAGTTTCCATAAGCTAGATTGCTCAATGAGTCTTGACAGGCGGAACAAACTTATACCTAAGAGATGCACCGGCGTTGCCTGGAACACCCATGGTGAGAAGGGGAGTACTATTTAAGCACCCATTCCCATGCTAGGAGAGGAGGCGGGAGAGGAGCACCTCACTGCTCATAGGGCAACCTGCACGGCTCAGCTAGCTTGAGGAGAGGAGCCTTGACAACCACTGATCCAGTAGCCACATCCTGGAACTGGACCACCAGAAAAGACCCTGTTAGTGGTGACACAGACTTTAGGAGACAGACATCTCATTCCCAGTGCCAGCTGAATCATGGTCTCCGCCACCAAGGCCTCATAAAGCTGCTCGGACTGGGTCAACTATTGTTCCGGCGGTGTAGCTGGGTGGCTGCTTCCTGCAGATTCAACTGGTTCATCGTCTGCTGTAGGCGGTGGCGGTGGTGCTGGGCAGGCATCGCCCCAATGGTGCAAGAGGCCAGACTATGAGTGTGCTGGTTACAGTAATATTTATCCAAACCTTAATAATATCTGTCAATAGCATTAAAACTGCTTGTTGACAGTTTCCAACTAAAAAAAAGTCCAAAAAGATATTGAGGGTTCATGACGATGTTAGATTTAGTAACTAGAGTAATAAAATACCATTACACAAAGTGTCTACAAATATTTTTTAAAACTCAAGCTTGTTGTCAGGACTTGAACACAGGGACTTTGGTGTCCTAGGCTGTATCTCTTCCAACTGAGCTATTCAGCCTCCTGGACAGCTCCTGTGCTGATCTAAAGCCTAGTTCCCAGTGTCTCTAGCTTCAGTTCCCGCCTCTCTGGTTTGCTCCATCCTGTTCCTTGATTGAACTTCCTATTTAAACCCAGCCTTGCACTTCCTGCCTTGTGAGATTATTGTGCTCTTAGCCTGTGATCTAGCTAGCCTCTCCTGCTCTGCTGCTATTACTGACGCTCATCTTGTGCATTGACCACTGGCTTCCTCTGACTACATTTTCAGCTTAGCAATTACCCCAAGTAAAAGACTCCGAACCAGACCCAGACCGTTACACTTGTCATATATGGTGCAGATCCTGCTCTGCTGGTCACTGAGGTCACCAGTGGCTTCCTGTTGTCACCACACATCAATGACATGTAAAAGCGCCCGGCCCTAACACTGCAACATCTGTTATGCTAGCCTACCCAAGGCCAGTCAGCCCCCTTCTACTCTAGTGCTTGCAGTACATGGGCCGAAGCCGTACATACACATCTTGTGGGTCACCGTTTTCTCTCTCTCTCTCATAGCAGTACAAAGAGGGGTGTAGCTATAAGGGTTGCAGCGGCAGCACTGACTACCTGGCCCTGGACCCTAAGGGGGCCCAAAGATCCCTCTGCCATATAAAATATACCACTATACTAAATGCATAAGATAATTGGGGGCCCCATTACAGATTTTGAACTGGGGTCCAGGAGCTTCAAGTGACACCTTTGAGTACGAGGCAGATCACAGTAGTAGGTGGCCGTCGGGGGCACATCTTCCATGAGGCAAACTAAGGTGATGACCTGAGATGGCACCTCATGGCATAAACTAGGGGGAAAGCATTGTTTTTTCAATCGGCTGTTATTTATTGTATTATTCCAATAGATAGCAGCCAATAATTTACTCACTCATCCTCGGCCTCCACTGCGGCATCTAGGTGGCACTGAACTTACGTCACAACGCTAAAGAAGGGGGTCATATACTGTGTGTTGGGCCAGATAAGGGAATTTTTTGATCTGCAAATGGATGGGCATTTCCTACAATTTTAATTAGGGTGGTCCCATTACAAAACACATAGCAATGTTGGGTATCTTTTTTCTTTTGGGGGGGTGCCTTTCTACAGTAGAGAGGCTAGGATCATCCCTGCTGGCCGTTCGCAGCCAGCCAACTTCTCAAACAGCATTTGGAGTCTCAGGACTCAGGCAGCACACAGCATCCTGTCCACATGGGTGCGGGCCTCAAACCACATGGGTCCAGGCACATGCTGTACTCTCGCACCACTAGCTTTCAGATAAAAACCAGGACACCACTCCTGGACTGACAGGTCAAACACAGCAATGATGGGCGGGAAGAACAGACACACCAAGGTCCCAGACTAGACTGACAATCTCCCTCTGAAAGTTGTGGGAAAATTCCACCTTCCACCTCAAAGGGAGCATTTCCCGCCGCAGCGTGACATCAAAGCGTCCTGCGGAAGCGTATGAAGTGCTGTACCCTGGAGAGATAAAGCCAGTAGGCAAGTCAGAGTTTTGCACATTTTGGATGACTCTTCATTGTTCTTTCCATTGCCGTTGCACCAAAGAGGAAAGCGACGTGCCCTTGTTGCTCCAAAGAGCTCATTTGTATCATTGATATCTTCACAGTTCAGACACCAGTGCCAAAGGGGAAGCCCCATTTGTTTCAGGTGACCTCTCTAGTTGCAGAGTTGGGTTGGGTTTTGGTGAAGATTCCCTTTAAGGCTTACTCTATGGAAGGGGGTGATGTCTAATATATGCATGTATATATGTAGCCATGCAGTCCTGAGCTGTATATACTTATACTCATTAGGGTGTCTTCTCCTCTGTGGGCACAGGATCAGCGGTCATGATCTTAATATATTTCAGATGACAGCAAGTGGTGGGGATGTACACATGGCACCAATCACGCTGGCACCTTTGATGTCGCCCTCTGGTTTGGATTGCCAGTCACTTTCGCACAGACACTTGTGGGTAGATTGGTTATACAAGGGGCGTCGTACAGCCAGTCTGACTCCGCTCTCATTAAACATCAAGATGTTTCCGCGGATTCTTTCTAATTTATCAATTTCATCAGCACATTCAAGAGCCGAAAGTGAATTTACTGCAGTCTCGTAAACCGGTGACATTTCTGTGCCCATTGTTCCAAATCAATTTCACGGTAAAAAAAATCTACTGTTCCCAAAATCTGAAATATGGGACATTAAAACAGGAGAAGATGATGACTCCTTACCCACAGTAATGTCTTGTAGAGAATTCAGCTTCTCTCCTGTAAATCTTACAACATAATACTCCAGAATACTGAGAATGTCGTATCCAAAATAGTCCAGATATATTGATATAATTCAAAAAAATATAATTTGTATATAAACTCAACCAGATCAATCTATCTATCTATCTATCTATCTATCTATCTTTTCTATCTATCTCCTATCTACTATCTATCTATCTATCTATCTATCTATCATACTACAATATGACATACTAGTGCCAAATATTTTCTACAAAATCCTGCAATACACACTTCTCACCCTAAGGCCTCATGCACACACTCAAGTGTGCAGATCGAGGCTCTTCGGAGAGAAAGGGGGTGGGCAATACTCTGGTCCAGGTCCTATCCTGCTCTGTGAAAAAGGAATGGAGCCCTCCCATTGAAATCAATGGAGGACAGAAGGCACTCAGATGTTATCCGAGTGTCATCCTGGTACATTCCATTAAAAAATCGGACCCTCCTGGGCCTGCACACTCCAGTCATGTGCATGAGTCCTAAGGACCCCGCAGGAGATGAATGATTTTGCCCACTTTTCCACCCTCTTAAACAGCCCTGGTACAAGGGGCACCTCATTGGTTACTATCTCATAAATATCGATATCGCGATACTGAATAGTGCTGGAAATCCTCCGTCGCTTTTCATATCCTTATCATTTATACATGCTGATATATCATGTGTATATGCACAGGTGTAATGGAGACCCCCTGGTTTTAATCCCATCACCAGGTTTTGATTTTTTAAAGAGGACCGCCCTCCCTGACAGTACTCATCCATAGACTTGTATCGGGGGGCGTTCCTTACAGCTCAGCGTCATCGCTGGGCTGTAAGGAACGCCCCCTCTGACAGTACAGGGCTATGGACGAATACAGAGAGTAGGGGCGTTACTTACCGCCCAGTGATGACGCTGAGCTGCGAGGAACGCCCCCCAGTACAGTGCTATGGACGAGTACAGCCAGGGAGGGTGTTCCTCACAGCGCAGCTAGACTATCAGGAATGCCCTTCTGACGGTGAACCGTGAAACTACGACCTCCGATATCTCCAGCCCCGGGGCACATACCGGGAAAGTATGAATTCAGCGCACTGTCGGCTTTCTAGCGGTATGTAAAACCGCATATACATGAGGACAAGAAAGGTTCTCTTTAAGTTTTGATTTTGTTTTAGAGTTTTTTATTTCATTTTGGGGTTTTATTCATTTATCAATCAAACTACATATTATTAGTGTTAGTGTTTGATTTTTCTTACATAGTCATAAGAAAAGCAGGAGAAATTAAATTTTTTCCTCAATGGACAGTCCTTAGGTCTGGGTAGCTAAAAACAAGCACTCCATCATCCATACATGTTTGGTTCCTACCTAATAGTAATAACAATATAAGGCTAAAATTATACCATGCGGCCAGCAGGGCAAACAGCGGGGAAATCTGGGTTACATCTTTCTATTAAGCCAATCAAATGAAGGACCCTCCAATGCTGAAATGAAGGACCCTCCAATGGTGAAATGAAGGACCCTCCAATGCTGAAATGAAGGACCCTCCAATGCTGAAATGAAGGCCCCCAATGCTGAATGAAGGACCCTTCAATGCTGAAATTAAGGACCCTCCAATGCTGAAATGAAGGACCCTCCAATGGTGAAATGAAGGACCCTCTCCAATGCTGAAATTAAGGACCCTCCAATAGGAAATGAAGGACCCTTCAATGCTGAAATTAAGGACCCTCCAATGGTGAAATGAAGGACCCTCCATGCGAATGGGACCCTCCAATGCTGAAATGAAGGACCCCCCTTCCAATGGTGAAATGAAGGACTCTCCCACATTGAAATGAAGTTCCTTACTGTGCTGAAACGAAGGACTCTCCTATTCTGAAATGAAGGACCTTTTCACATTGAAATGAAGGACCTTCCCCTGCTAAAATGAAGGACCCTCCCAGGCTGAAGAGAACAACGTTCCCATGGTCTGAGCCTAAGTGCAAATGAACATAGCCATTTATAATGCTGTGGCACAGAGGCCTTTGAGACTTCTCAGGTATTAAAGTCCCAGTATAACTGCTACTTCTGCACCCCTTATAGACCCTCTTCAGAGAATAACATACCCATGATGCACCAATGAGCGCCCAAACACTGCAGTGCGGGACGAGCAGGTAATTTTCCTGTTATTCCAACATGAAACTAATTTTGCCTGCCAGATTTTGGGGATTTTCAGATCACTGCCTGCAGGAATAAAACAATTTTACAGAATATACTATATACTGTACGTATAGACATGGATGTGGGTATTCGCTTTGTTCTGCCCTGCTCTGTTTCACCAGCCTGGTAAATAAACATCTGCTAAGAATCAACATTCTTGATTTTTTGGAGAGCCGTAAATTCATTAAGCGTATACTTTGTGAAGATGAATATTATTTGGCGGTCACCCCTCCCCACCCCCCCGCCCGCATTCATTACACACAATTATAGAAATGTTCTTAGTTAGAAAAGAGGACACAATAAATTATTGCCTTAAATGCTCTCAAAATGAGGCAATGAACAGGGAAATTATTAGAATGTGGTTTCCATTTGGGAAATCTTAAAAAAATATTTGCAGTTTTTCTTTCCCATTGCTTCGGGGTGCGCTATTAAAACTCCACGGGGAGCAGATTCTCTATAGATTATCATTTGTACCAGTCTCTAAATGGAATTCTGCATCAATGCTTATGTTTTATGATCTCCAATAATAACGTGCAAAATCATTCTCCTCCTGAAGGAAGAAATCTCTGGCGCCACCTGTAGTTGAAAGTAATTGTACTGCAATGTTGATTTCTAAGGGGTTGGACTTTACTTTACTGTGTAGTCACCTATAGGTGGCACTAGAGAGACGGTTTTCTTTATTCTGGAGGAGAGCAAGTTTGCATACTCTTTCCTAGGAAGCTTTTCCAGGGAATATTTACAGCCATGTCCTAGACATTGAGATTGAATTTGCCCTCTTTACAGTGGACTTGTAGAAGACTAAACATGACAACATAGCATGGACAATGGCCAATACTGGAATTCACACCCCAAGCCAGACCCCATACTAGACCCTACAAATAATTTAGGGGTCTGGTCTGGCATCTAAATTTAATTCGAACCTCAGACTAAAGCCTGCAAATAAATTCAGATCCCAGTCCAGACTTGGCCGAACATCTTCTAATGTGTATGGACACCTTAAAGGGGTTGTCCAGGATAAAATGCAATTTCTACACTAATCTAAACACCCTCCCTCTGCCTACTTTCTAAATTACTTACTTTAGCAAAAATGTATATTTACCCATATCCATAGGGTGGTCATGTGACCACCACAGGCACATTTTCTGATTATCCGGTGACGTTCCGTTTCCCCGTTTCCGGAAAGGGAACGTCACCAATTCTACCCCCCAGCCCCATTATACTCACCTGTCTTCCTGTCCAGACTTCCTTCTGTGGGGACGGCTCCTCCTCTTCTCTGCCAGTGCTTGCAGAATAGAGCGGAGTCCTGGCACTGCGCTGTAGCCGGAACTCCATCCTTACTGCGCAGGCATGGGACACCGGAGAAGCCTCCTATGCTTGCGCAGTATAGATGTAGTGCTGGCTACAGTGCAATGGCGGGACTATTGCGCACGCACCGGCAGAGGGTCAAAGTAGAGGAGGAGCCATCCCCACAGAAGGAAGTATGGGGAGGAAGACAGGTAAGTATGATGGGGTGGGGGGGTGGGCTGAGTAGTTAGTTGGGAAGGGCTAGTAGTGGGCAGGATATAAAAGGAGACAGGGAGGGGGAGAGGGAGGAAGTGTGAGTCAGCTTACAACTACCATGATGCATTGCATGAGCTAAGACAGCAGGAAGCTACACCATGTAAACAAATGCAGAGGATGCCAGGAGCTCCCAAAGAAACCCAGAAATCACTCAAAACACTGCTAAATGAATATGGGTGCACTTATTAACCCATTAATAGCACTAATAGAACTTTTAAAAAAAAAAAAATTTTCTGCCCAGAAAACCCCTTTAAGGAACCCCAGTATGATAATGCTACGGCAAGAGCCAAGAAGGTGAAGTCAGACAAATTTTTTGGAGAGATTGGGCAGGGGCATATTCTTCATAGTGACTCAGTTGTTCACATTACAAACTCCACCCTAAACTGAAGTCTTAGCTTTTCTGTGGAGTTCCCCTTTAAATACAAGGAGTGATTGAACTTTCTGTAAACTTTTTGTATCATTAGGCTGTTTTTTTCCTTCTTATAGTGTAATTGTCGCCTTCCCCTTCTGCTTATCTAATCTCCAAAATCAAATTACAAGTGCGGCAGTAAAAGAGTCGGAAGTTTCTTGGAGTTTTCTTCTATTTTCATGTAAATAGGTTTCTCCCATTGTTGGCTATGGCTGGCTGCTTATCATCATTAGCGCTTTATTCGCTTTATTTCACATCCGCCTGGTGGGTTCACTTTTATATGGAGGGAGATGAAACGCTGAATGTCCACAGGGAAGAGAGATTTTTTTACAAATAAACCTCAAGTTTCACAATTTCCTTCAATGCTATGTTGTGACAATACGGATGTAGCAGAGCTGAGTTTGTAAACTAAGGAGTTGTCCGTGAGTCTATGTAGGACTGTAGACAACCCTTCTATCTTTAGGGGTTGTAGGAGATTACTACAGAAACAGCGCCACCTTTGTTTATAGGCTGTTACTAGTATTGCAGTACAAGACGCAGCCTAAGGATAGAAATAGCATTGTTACTGGAAAAATAGAAGACCTTTTATTTGTCCAGTCTTATACAGCTAATTCATCTCTGCTACATACAGATATAAAAAAATATCATGGCATAAAGTGATGCATTTAAGAAGAATAAAATCCACCATCATCCAATGTCTGTCTCGATTCCTTACTTGTATACTGAAAAGGCCGGCAAATATGTCACATCAGACTGCACCGAGCTATGTGACAGCTCAGTATCATTGCTGGAAGACATAAATGTGGCAGATATCCAAAGATTGCCCCAAACTCAGTGCCTGTAAGAGACTGTTCACATGTACAGTGCCTGCCAGAGAGTGTCTACATATACAGTATACAGTGCCTGCCAGAGACTGTCCACTTATACTGTATACAGTGCCTGCCAGAGACTGTCCACTTATAACTGTATACAGTGCCTGCCAGAGACTGTCCACATATACAGTATACAGTGCCTGCCAGAGTCTGTCCACTTATACTCTATACAGTGCCTGCCAGAGACTGTCCATAATATACTGTATACAGTGCCTGCCAGAGACTGTCCACTTATACTCTATACAGTGCCTGCCAGAGACTGTCCACATATACTGTATACAGTGCCTGCCAGAGACTGTCCACATATACTGTATACAGTGCCTGCCAGAGACTGTCCACATATACAGTATACAGTGCCTGCCAGAGACTGTCCACTTATACTCTATACAGTGCCTGCCAGAGACTGTCCACATATACAGTATACAGTGCCTGCCAGAGACTGTCTACTTATACTCTATACAGTGCCTGCCAGAGACTGTCCACTTATACTCTATACAGTGCCTGCCGGCTGTCCACATATACTGTATACAGTGCCTGCCAGGTCTGTCCACTTATACTCTTACGTGCCTGCCGGCTGTCCATATATACTGTATACAGTGCCTGCCAGAGACTGTCCATTTTGTCCTGATCTGTATACAGTGCCTGCCAGGCTGTCCACATTACGTTCAGTGCCTGCCAGAGACTGTCTACTTATACTCTATACAGTGCCTGCCAGGCTGTCCATAATATACTCTATACAGTGCCTGCCAGAGACTGTCCACATATACTGTATACAGTGCCTGCCAGAGTCTGTCCACTTATACTCTTATACAGTGCCTGCCAGAGACTGTCCACATATACTGTATACAGTGCCTGCCAGAGACTGTCCACATATACTGTATACAGTGCCTGCCAGAGACTGTCCACATATACTGTATACAGTGCCTGCCAGAGACTGTCCACATATACTGTATACAGTGCCTGCCAGAGACTGTCCACATATACTGTATACAGTGCCTGCCAGAGACTGTCCACATATACTGTATACAGTGCCTGCCAGAGACTGTCCACATATACTGTATACAGTGCCTGCCAGAGACTGTCCATAATATACTGTATACAGTGCCTGCCAGAGACTGTCCACATATACTGTATACAGTGCCTGCCAGAGACTGTCCATAATATACTGTATACAGTGCCTGCCAGAGACTGTCCATAATATACTGTATACAGTGCCTGCCAGAGACTGTCCACTTATACTCTATACAGTGCCTGCCAGAGACTGTCCACATATACTGTATACAGTGCCTGCCAGAGACTGTCCACATATACTGTATACAGTGCCTGCCAGAGACTGTCCACATATACAGTATACAGTGCCTGCCAGAGACTGTCTACTTATACTCTATACAGTGCCTGCCAGAGACTGTCCACATATACAGTATACAGTGCCTGCCAGAGACTGTCCACTTATACTCTATACAGTGCCTGCCAGAGACTGTCCACATATACTGTATACAGTGCCTGCCAGAGTCTGTCCACTTATACTCTATACAGTGCCTGCCAGAGACTGTCCACAATATACTGTATACAGTGCCTGCCAGAGACTGTCCACTTATACTCTATACAGTGCCTGCCAGAGACTGTCCACATATACTGTATACAGTGCCTGCCAGAGACTGTCCACATATACAGTATACAGTGCCTGCCAGAGACTGTCTACTTATACTCTATACAGTGCCTGCCAGAGACTGTCCATAATATACTCTATACAGTGCCTGCCAGAGACTGTCCACATATACAGTATACAGTGCCTGCCAGAGTCTGTCCACTTATACTCTATACAGTGCCTGCCAGAGACTGTCCACATATACTGTATACAGTGCCTGCCAGAGACTGTCCACATATACTGTATACAGTGCCTGCCAGAGACTGTCCACATATACTGTATACAGTGCCTGCCAGAGACTGTCCATAATATACTCTATACAGTGCCTGCCAGAGACTGTCCACATATACAGTATACAGTGCCTGCCAGAGTCTGTCCACTTATACTCTATACAGTGCCTGCCAGAGACTGTCCACATATACTGTATACAGTGCCTGCCAGAGACTGTCCACATATACTGTATACAGTGCCTGCCAGAGACTGTCCACATATACTGTATACAGTGCCTGCCAGAGTCTGTCCACTTATACTCTATACAGTGCCTGCCAGAGACTGTCCACATATACTGTATACAGTGCCTGCCAGAGACTGTCCACATATACTGTATACAGTGCCTGCCAGAGTCTGTCCACATATACTGTATACAGTGCCTGCCAGAGACTGTCCACATATACTGTATACAGTGCCTGCCAGAGACTGTCCATAATATACTGTATACAGTGCCTGCCAGAGACTGTCCACATATACTGTATACAGTGCCTGCCAGAGACTGTCCACATATACTCTATACAGTGCCTGCCAGAGACTGTCCACATATATTTATTTATACAGTCTGGGGTTAGAGAGACAGTGTGCTCTATAGTGCTCCATGGTGGCAAATACAGAGAGAGAAGGCAATGACAACCCTGTGCAAACTCGACTATTGCAGACCTGTGAGATGCCGTGTTAGGAGGAAGCTTATGGGTAGACAAGTAATTAAACAGATAGATTGCGGCAGCGACCCATGTGGCTGGCGCTATCTTTCCTTGGCACAGTGAGCGGGTTAGGCTGCAGGATCCAGCTAACAAGAGACCGCCTTTTCCCAGAAAGTTTTTTATGTTCTATAGACTTTGTGACAGAGATCAAGTTCTTCATTGCATGTGTGAAGAGGGAGACTCCCTCCCCACAGAAGTGCCGCTGAAGATGGGGGAGCACTGTATCTACTGCAACTTAGTTCCCGCTTGTGTTGGTTGGAGCTTTTTCCTTGTTTCTGCAAAAAGTTACAAAAAGCAGCCGGCGGTGAACGCAGTCTGCCGCCACCTTACAAGGTCACTTCTACAGAAAGCTCTATGCGGAGGTCTACCATGGCACTGTGTCTTCTGTGTGGGGTTGGACCTTTGGTAATCTGGTGGGCCAGTCTGACCCTATAATGGAGTCAATCTTAAGATATTGAAATTTTGTTCCGGAATGGTGACCCTTACGAGAAGGCTCGGCCTATCCACACACATCATCCTGGAAAGACGTCTTGATAGCGATCACCGTCCAGATCACTACTAAGGCCCAGTGTTACATCCTGAGGTCGGAGGTTACATCCCGAGTCCTGTAAACAAACTCAAGAGAGCACTTTCCACTTGGAACGGGTCTCGGCTGAGATATTCATTGCCGGCTCAGCGTCTTCCAAGACATTACTGAAGCTCGGGAGAAATGGAAGTGGCTTCTGTGATCTTATCATGTAATGACTGCAAATCGCAAACCACAAAACCACAAAACAGGGAACAAAGGAGCGGGGTTACTGGAATCCGAGCCTGGAAGTGTAAGAGCGAGGTCAGGCTCCAGATCAACAAGACACTCACTCCTATTTATTTCTTCTGGGTTAAGTTTGTTGTTGTTTTTCTTATCTTTACTGGATTTATAGTCCCTGTATAGATGGATTTAAAGGAACGGTACACCTAAAATGGCTGGGAACAAAAACGCAAAGAGAAGTTTAAGGCATCCAACTGTAAGAGAATAGCATTGATGGCACTTGATATTTGGTGGGATATATTAGACAGCAAGTGAACAGTCATTTCTTGAAGTTGATTTGGTGGAAGCGGGAAAAATGGGCAAGCGTAACAATATGAGCAAATATGATAAGTGGCAACTAGATAACTAGATAACTGGGTCAGAACATGTTGGCAGGTCTTGTGGGGTTTTCCCAGTATGTAATGTTTAGAGGCGTAACTAGGAAAGACCAGGCCCCATAGCAACCTTTTGACAGTGTCCCCCCGTTACAACATCCCCCTTTACTAGCTCTCATATGCTATAATACCCCCTTTACTAACTACCCCATGTTATATTGACCCTGTGTTGGTCCCCATACAATATATTGCCTCCTTTATTGGCCCACATAGAGTATACTGTTCCTGTTACAGGTGCGCATACAGTAAGGGCCCCCTTTCCTGACACCCACACAATATACTGTCCCCACAGAGGTACTTTAGGCCTGTACCAACTGGATTATTCCAGCCGATTTTCATTTACCCATCCCCGCTCCTGTCCACAGCCGCCTTGCTTAGGCCTCCAGGGGGCACTGCATATTACATCATGATGCTGAACCATGTCAGAACGTGATGTACGGTCATTGCTCAGCGCCCCCTGGAGGTCTAAGCAGAATCGGCCATGGATAGGAGGGGGGATAGGTAAGTGAAAATCGTCCGTTATATGGGGCTGTGTAGTCACAGACCAGTCAGAGAGTCAACGCTGTCTCTGTCCACCCCAGAAAGCATCAGCACTGGGCCATGGAGTAATGGAAGGAGGCGTCCTGGTCTGATGAATCATATTTTCTTTTATGCCATGTGGACGGCCAGATGCATGTGCATCACTTATCGGGGGAAGAGATGGCACCAAGACACACTATGGGATGAACACAAGATGGCGGAAGCAGTGGGATGCTCTGGGCAATGCTTTGCTAGGCATATTACTGTGACATGTACCACCTGCATAAACATTGTACTGACCAAGTACCCCCATTCATGGTACCAGCAGTGCCTTCTTTCAATAATATAACACCCCTACCACTAGGACCAGATTGACAATTTATACCACCAGGAATTGTCCTGTTGGGCCGTATGGCTGGATGGTAAATATGGGCCACTCCGACGGCAAGATCCCGGTCCTGAGGCTCCTTGCCCTGGGGTTCATCACAAACAAAACTCAGGAAAGAGAGGTCAGGAAAAACAACAGACACTTATACTCACCTCTTCTGGGCGTCTGGCGGTCCCCGACATCCTCCTGGGGCCTCTTTGGGCTCCTGGCTGGTATGACACACCCTAGGATCACCGCTGAGGCCTGTGATTGGCTGTGATTGAAGTTAAGTCAAAGCGCCATTACATCGAGGTGCCACATATGACCGCAGAAGCCCAATCCTAGCTCTTAACGGTGACTTTGGAGCACGTCACACCAGGCAGGAAGAGGCCAAATAGGGAAGACAGGGGACTGTTGGATGCCCAGGAGAGCTGAGTATAGGTGTCTGATTTTTCCACACCTACCCTGGGCCTCTGCCATAATAGTACAATAATAGCACTTACATATGGTAACTTACTCTAGGTTCACAGCTGCGTTCGGGTTTCCGTTCTTGGGGACCTGAAAAATGGAAACCCAATCCACTTAAAAAGCAGTTACCTATGGAAACCCATGGACCTGATACACTATAATGGGGTCTGCTCGCTTTCCGCACGAAAAATGTGGAATAAAAGAAAAGTCCTGCTTGCATTTTTCAAGCGGAATGGCCATCGATTGGAGATGTGAACCTAGCCTTACATAGCACTGCTGCCTCTCCCTCCATATTAAGCAGTCCTGTGTAAATTACTGTAAGAAGCCGTAGCATTGTATTTTTTAGTACAGTTTGACATTTTCTTCTGTCTTTAGTTCAACATTCTCTTCAGTCTCATATGTCAAGCTTTGACTTTTGACCACAGCTGCTTCTGTCTGCAGATATTTGCTGGTCTTTACATCCTGGGATGTGATCTCAGAACCAGTAGACCTCGACACGCCCAGTAACTCATCTTCATGTGGTCACAGGCGACCCTACCAGGCGCGCATGGACCGGGACAGGGTCCCCGCACAGATCAGCTGCTTGAGCAGCCTCCAGGTACTAGCAGATGGGGAGCCTGTGCAACACCACTACTATTCAAGCCTATTCTAGCACCGCTATACAGTGGACTGGGCTGCTGCGCCACTCCTATTACTTGAATGCACCGCCCGTCCACTAGCAGCATCCAGAGGCTGCTGGAACAGCTGATCTGTTCAGGGTTGGGGTGTCGGACACCCACAGATCACATATTGATGATATCATAGATAATAGTATATGGATTGGCTGTGTAAGGATGACAATAACTGCGGGCAGGTGTAAAGTATACATCCACCTATTGTATACGCAGTATCGTCTGCGAAACAGATGTAGGAATCATTACAGCAAGCCCAATTCTTTGACTATGACACTTCTGCCACCTTCTGGCGATGAGATAGTACTGCATTAGAAATTGTTCATGAGACGAAACCCAAGCGCTTAATGAATGACGTGGCTGTAGACGGGTTTTATTGCTCTTCTTGCTCATATAGCAGTTAACAATGGCTTGGCAGGGATGGCGGTGTTTCTTTCGACCGCAAACAATCACATAGCACTTACAATGAATAAGAGCGCGGGCGGATCGTATACACATAATAAAAGAGGATTGTGGCGAGCCGTAAATCCAGAGCCAGCGTGTAGTGACAGCTCTCAGTAGGGAGCAGATGTTAAAAGCCGAGCATGAGAGAAATGTACTCAGCTAGGAATTGTGGTATTTTTAGTGGACCAACGCTGCCTTCCCATAAATGTCCTGTAATAAAGACCAACTATCGCAGGCAATAAAACAGATCCTTCATCTCAGAGCTGGATAGAATATATAAACATGGCTGCTTACTTCCAGTAATAGCGCCACACCTGTCCGTAGGTGGTGACCGGTATTGCAGCTCTAGTGAAGTATATGAGGCCCATACCACCAGTGACATAACTAAAGTGTTGTGGGCCCCGGTGCAAAATTTTTCCAGGGCTCCCTACCCCCTCCCTATAGTGTATTCTTGATAGTAACAGTCTAAGAGATGTAAGAGATCAGTGGGGGTCCAACATCGGGGGCAGTTACTGATCAACTCTTTGAAGATTCAGGTTGAGCCCGAAATCTTTGAAAAATTCGAGTCAAATCTGGTTTGATCCGAACTGGTTTGCTCATCTCTACTCGCTGCCCTGTGATGTCAAGTTAATTTGTCATGTGACCTTTTTACAACTCAGTCCCATTCAAGTGAATGTGGCTGGGCTGCAATACCAAGGACAGCCACTATACAATGTACAGCGTTGTGCTTGGTATTCAGTGAAGATGCCACAGTATTCACCCAAATACATACTTGCCAAATTTTAGAAGGACACCGGGAGGTCACCTTTTTTGTAGGAGTCTCTCGAACGTTGAAAAGAAGGCCTAAATGTTAGAGGTCTTTCAAACAGCTGATCGAGGGGGTTTCGAGTTTCGGGACCCAACAATCTGCTATTAAGAGAAGTCCCCTTTAATTACCAAACATGTCAGTCTTTCACTCCCAGCCATGGCAAACACACAAGAGTCAAGGTAGCTGAGATATGGGGAGTTATTTGGTAGGGACACATCTGCCCTGCCATCTACACACGGGGACAAAATTGTTGGTACCCCTCGTTTAATGAAAGAAAAACCCACAATGGTCACAGAAATAACTTGAATCTGACAGAAGTAATTTGCCAAACTACATGTTGACAAGCCACAAAGCTTCTGGGAGAATGTCCTATGGACAGATGAGACAAAAATTGGAATTTTTGGCAAGGCACATCAGCTCTATGTTCACAGAAGGAAAAATAAGCATATCTTGAAAAGAACACTGTCCCTACTGTGACACATGGAGGAGGCTCTGTTATGTTCTGGGGCTGCTTTGCTGCATCTGACACAGGGTGTCTTGAATCTGTGCAGGGTACAATGAAATCTCAAGACTATCAAGGGATTCTAGAGAGAAATGTGCTGCCCAGTGTCAGAAAGCTTGGTCTCAGTCGCAGGTCATGGGTCTTGCAACAGGACAATGACCCAAAACACAGCTAAAAACACCCAAGAATGGCTAAGAGGAAAACATTGGATTATTCTGAAGTGGCCTTCTATGAGCCCTGACCTAAATCCTATTGAGCATCTTTGGAAGGAGCTGAAACATGCCGTCTCGAAAAGGCACCCTTCAAACCTGAGATAACTGGAGCAGTTTGCTCATGAGGAGCGGCCAAAATACCTGCTGAGAGGTGCAGAAGTCTCATTGACAGTTACAGGAATCGTTTGATTGCAGGGATTGCCTCAAAAGGTTGTGCAACAAAATATTAAGTTAAGGGAACCATCATTTCTGTCCAGGCCTGTTTCATGAGTTTTCTTTTTTTTAAAATTCTGTTGAAGCCTGGTTGGAAAGCAATGTCTGACTTTCATTTGTTCATTTTCATAGAATTTTTATATATTATTACTTTTGTCAGATTCAAGTTATTTCTGTGACCATTGTGGGTTTTTCTTTCATTAAACGAGGGGTACCAACTATTTTGTCCACGTGTGTATACCAAGATACAGTTGACTAATATGGTGGGGGTGTCAGCACTCTGCCCAGAGTTCATATTTATATTCCTCAGACCGGAGGCCTAAGAGTTTCCTGGGTCCTTTGGTACAGTCAAATGGCATCTGATGACGTCAAACAGTTCTCATACAACCCAGACTGGCAAAAAATGGGTGCAAAGCAGGAAAGTAGGTAAGGTTCTGGGCACATCTGTGCTATTGATTTCCATTGTTCTTCTCCATTTTAGGCACTATGAATAATTCAAGGAGTTCTTCAGGACATCAAACTTGGTCAGAACAATAGGAAGTGTAAGAAGATAAGATATCAATTAGATCAGCGTGGGCCAACTGCTGGGATCCTCGCAGATCAGCTATATCTCTGTTCCGGAGCAAGCTGCAGTGCTCACTCACCATACTTTTAATAGTGGCCATAGTGATTGATGCAGCATCTCATTGACGTCTATAGGACAACCCCTGCAGTACTCACTATGGCCATTATTTGACCTTTAATCCGGCAGGAGGCACAAGGCTTGGTTGTTACAGAGTCAATGGGGAAGATTTATGAATCTGGTGCCAGGCAAAGTGTTTTCAGAAATGTGGCAAGGGTGTCATAAAAGTTAAAAAAAAAAAAAAAAGATAAAGTTGAACATTTTTGACCAAAAATCTAACCTGCACAAAGATTTGCAACTTTTTCAGTTTCAGTTTGTTGTACAAGGCATGGAATAGTCACAAATGTTTGCATAAATCGGGTTTTTGGAATAAGCCAAATGTTGAGATAGGAGTAAAGTCAAGCCAGGAGTCAAAAGTAAAACTACAAGTAACAGATGTAGTATCCAAAGGGCAAGGCAGAAGCTCAGTCAAGAAATAGCAAAGGGACTGGATACAGTAAAGGATAACGAGAACCAGGCAAAGTATCCAAAGAGTGTAGAGTAGTGTAGTCAAGAACAAGGCTGAGGTTAGGATCGGGATCTATAGTAAATAACAATAGGCACCAAGCAGCAGCTAAAGACCTCTTCAAATAGTCTGCCTGTCTGTCATCTGGAGGTGGCGATAAGTATATAAATACATTTTCTAAACTATATATTTTCTTTGCGCAAGAATAAGTAAAGTTACCCTAGGCTATTCTCATCTGACGTGCGTGCGGCTTTCAGGGGTTAATTCACTGTCCTCGCTAAATCCTGCACTCACCCTTCACTCAGGTACAACATAGTCCATGCACCCCAAATACACGCCGCCACCACCACTGACACTGGGCTCAGCAGAAACCTCACTCACATACGCACAGACCTCTCTAACAGTCAGACGCAAATGCACTTTAAAAAGGTAATGGTTTCATAGAGCAAACACAAAGTATCCTTAAATTTAACAATTTAATACCCAAATGGATCAGTGCTATATATGAGAAAGACGAGATGATAGGACAAGCAAAACAGTTGTAAAATTAAAGGAGAAAAACAGAATAAACCTAATAAACTAGAGTCATTTTGGTTGCATGGAGCTTGAAACATCTCTTCTGATGGCCTGGGAACACCCAACTTGCTCGCTAGCTCCAAGATGTGACACACAGTCCCAGTATTCACAGTCTCTTGAAAGCTGAAGCTCCGAGCTTGTACTTAGCCACAGCTCCTACCAGAGTGCCCTCCTCCTCCCTCTTTCCACATCTTGAAAAGCTGGAAAATGGCTGGTTTCATCTACTCCATGGATGACCGAGGTCGCTGGCTGGTTATAACTTCTTATGCTCAAGAAGTTGTAAAGCAATAAAACTTGCCTTAGCAGTATATCTGATCTGTTTTTCACCCCTTCCCCACTGACATTACTTGTATACACACATACTAATGTAATATACTGATGACACATGCATAAACACTATATTCCCTAATGATAGATACATGAACAATATAATTTACTAATGATACATACACAAATGAGCTTTTTCACCGCATGGGAAAATTCTGAGACTAACTGGGGCAAATCCAGCTATTGTCACCCACTCACAGACATTCCGAAGGCCTCAGTGATGTTTTCCTACAGAGACAATGACATAAATTATACACACATAAATTAGTATAGAAAATGACATCTATGGTATCACAAACCACATGAAAGGCCTCGTAATAACCAATTATTAGCTGTCATGGCAGCGGTAATGACGCTTTAAAATTATCTACAGGTTACAATGTGGCAAGGCAGGAACACAATGAATTCATTGATCGATCCCTTAAAGTAAAAGGTGAGCGTTAAAGGTACAGTGCGTTATATACAGGAGTGTACTTGCCAGTATAGGATTATAGAGATCATTTTCTATGTTGATTAATGTCAATAGCTCAACTCATGAACACAATAGTTTTTTTTGTGAAAACTATTGCAAATTTTTCCACACCACCCCTGCCACTATTTGGAAAAGTGGGTGTGGTGAGTGGGTTTAGGGGAGGGAGTATGGCTGCCAACAGTCATGTCTGAAATGTTAGTTTATCTCTATGCCAGCTACTAGGAAAACAACATTATCAGCTAATAGCAATTTCAGCTCTGCTATACCTGCCGGTGTAATCAGGGGTCAAGCCCCCCCATTCCCTCAAAAACAAGGGTCTGAAGCACCCTAGGTGGGCAGTGACTCTCTCGACATTGGGGCAGATTTCCTAATACTGTATAATAGTAAGATAGTATAACCTAACAATAGACAGTCGTAAACTGCGCCATCACTGTGTCTGATGCTAAATGGGGCACATTTTTGGGCTTTCTAGTAGACATGGGGCTATCTCATGAGATTCATGTCTGTTTAGTTTTAGACTGAACGTGTGTCAAAGCGTCATGATCATCTACCAATAAAATCTTTGAAAATGTTTAACCTAAAAACTGTCAAGAATAAGATATTGGTTTTTATTACTCACAGCCTGTACCACTATAGTCAAAGTATACCAATAATGTACAATGTGCATCTACTGCAACCAGATAATACGTCCTGTATATGGATACAATGGCAGATCAATAGTAGACACACACCATCCAACCTCCAGAGGACAGAAATGGGCACAACCCCTGGCACACTGGCATGAAATTTAGCTATGTTAAACCACACCTGTAAATCTACCCATGTCCCCTAGGATTCCATCCAATTTGACCCAGTACCTTTGTGACCCACACAGTAATAGTGCCCTTCTTTGTGTGTCAACACTGTATTATAACCCCTTAATACCAAACACTGTATAATGCCCCCTTAGTACCCCACACAGTATAGTGTCCCCACCCAGTATAATGCCCCCTGAGTAGCCCCACACTCCATTATGTCCCCTTACTGCCCCCACACTATATAATGCCCCCACACAGCATATAGCCCCTTAGTGGCTGCACACTGTATAATGGCTCCATACAGTATAATGCCCCCTATGGGGCCTCATGCTGTATAATGTCCCCTCTCTGCCCACACACACCATATAGCCCCTTATTGGCCTCACGATGTACAATGCCTCCTTACCACGAATCATATAATACCCCCTTACTGTCCCCATAGTACAATACCCTTTTAGGGCCCTCAAACAGAAGTAGTACCATAAAAATAAGAAATGTAATACCTAGCATGTAAGGATGCAGATACAGCTGACATCAGGACATGATGCCGGCCTGCTGGGCAGGGGGATACCACAGCAGAACCAAAAAGTACCAGAAGTTTGACTACCTGCCATAGGTCACCTCCAGAACTGTGCAGAATCCCCAAGATGATCCTGTAATGGAAGGATATAGGGTGAAAAAAGATTCCTTGCGTCTGCAGTAAAAGTCTCAGGGTAAATCCAAACTAAGGGCATGTTCACACACATGTCCTATTTTTGCCCATTTTCACGGATCCCTACATATACTAAGGACGGTTCACATCTGCGTTCGGGGAGTCCGCTTGGGGATCCCCCCGAACGGAAACCTATATGCATAAAAAAATGGTTTACCTGGGAAACCCGTGGACACCATAGACTATAATGGGGTCCGTGTGGAGAGGAAAATGCTGCTTGCTTTAGTGCCCTGCTGCACCCTGACTAGGGTAAAACCGCAAGGGCCCCCATCACCATTTTCTGTCAGTGACCCCTGTAGGGACCTACTGTAATACTGTCCCCCAAAGGCCTTGTTACAAAACCTAGACAATGCTCTGTGAGCTAAACAGCCTGGACTCCAGACTGATACATTGTAGCTCACAGAGTATTGTTCAGACTGGTTATGATTATAGCCATTTTTCAGTTAAGAACAGGACTATGTGTGTGCCCGAGGGTCAGCTTATAGGTAGGAATGTGTGCCCTGGGGCATCTGCCACCTTGTGGACCCTTAGTTGCCAATTGTCCTTAATTTGCCAGGACAGCTCAGTATGTTCCGACGTAATCCCACTAAATTCCAGCATGTCCCAGTCATAATCCTGCCCACAAACAGGAAGTCCCACCCAATATAGGGAAGGCCAAGGGCAATTTTGGTCATGTTCCTATTTTATCAATGTAAAGGTCAGTAAGTATTGTGACCGAGCCAAATAATCTGGGGATCGACAGTGCGTATCAATCAAAGGGTCTGGAGGTAGATATAGGGTTAAACGCACAAAGGGGCAAAGAGACGTCAATTCACCTTGTGACCCCCCTCGCCAGCTGAGGCTTGGTGCAGACAGGCACAGTTAGAGGGAACGGAGCTAGGTATTACTTTTTTTTTTTAAATTTCTGGCATGGCTTCTATGTAAAGTTACAAAGGATCATTATACAGCATGGCGCTTTAAGGCAGCATTATACTGTATGGGGATACTAAGAGGGCATTATACTATGAGAGGTACTAATACAGTGTGGGGAACACTAAGGGGGCATTGTGCTGTGTGGGTTGCTCTAATGGGGCATAATGTTGTGTGGAGGCACTAGAGGGGCATTATACCATATGGAAGAAACTAAATGGTTTATATTGTGTGAAGACACAAAGTGGGCAATATGCTTCGTGAGGGGACTAAGGTGGCATTTTATTGTGAGAGGGCACCTAGGGGGCATTATACCATGTGGGATAACTAAGTGGGGTTATACTGTGTGGGGACATTAAGGGGCATTATGTTGTGTAGAATGCTTTAAGGAATCATGATGTGGTTTGGACAGCCCTAATGGGCATTATACTGTGTAGAGAACATTAAGGGGGCATTATACTGTATGGGGGTGAGCTAAGGGGGAATGATACAGTGTGAGGGACACAAGGGGAACTTTATACTACATAGGGTACTGTAAGGGAGCATTGGGTTGTGTGAGATATTAAAGGGCCATTTTACCATTTGGGATACTAAAGGGGGTTATACTGTGTGGGAGCACTAAGGGGGCATTATACTGTGTGGGGAATATAAGCGGGACATTATACTGTGTAGGGTACTCTAAGCGAACATTATATTGTGTGGGGCACTAAAGGACCAGCTTCCCTGTCCCTGCTGAAGAAAAGCCTCCCCCCATCATGATGCTGCCCCCGCCATGTGTCACAGTGGGGATGGTGTTCAGGGGGATGAGCAGGGTTACTTTTCCGCCACACATAGCGCTTTGCATTTAGGTCAAAAAGATCAACTTTGGTCTCATCTGACCAGAGCACCTTCTTCCACGTTTGCTGTGTCCTATATGGCTTGTGGCAAACTGCAAACGGCACTTCTTATATCTTTCTTTCAACAATGGTTTTCTTCTTGCCATTCTTCCATAAAGACCAGATTTGTGGACTGCACGACTTATAGTTGTCCTGTGAACAGATTCTCCCACCTGAGCTGTGGATTTCTGCAGCTCCTTCAGAGTGACCATGGGCCTCTTGGCTGCTTCTCTGACCTGTGCTCTCCTTGCTCAATCTATTAGTTTAGGTGGACGGCCATGTCTTGGTAGGTTTGCAGTTGTAGAATACGTTTTCCCATTTTTGGGATGATGGATTGAACAGTGCTCTTTGGGATGCTCAAAGTTTGGGATATGTTTTTATAACCAAACCCTGCTTTAACATTCTCCACAACTTTACCTCTGACCTGTCTGGTGAGTTCCTTGGTCTTCATGATGCTGTTTGTTCACTAGTGTTCTCTAACAAACCACTGAGGCCTTCACAGAACAGGTGTATTTATACTGAGACTAAATTACACACAGCCGGACTCTATTCACTCATTAAGTGACTTCTGAAGGCAATTGTGCGCACTGGATTATATTGAGGGGTATCAGAGTACTGGGGGCTGAAGACTTTTGCATGTCACACTTTTCGGATTTTTATTTGATTAAAATTTTGTAAACCATGTATCATTTTCCTTCCACTTATCGGCTACTTTGTGTTGGTCTATCACTTAAAATCTCAATAACATTTAAGTTTGTGGTTTTAAGGTGACAAAATGTAAAAAAGTTCAAGGGATATGAATACTTTTGCAAGCCACTGTATACTGTATGAGAACAATAAGTAGGCACGATACTGTATGAGGGCACTAAGTGGGCATTATGGATGCACAAAGGGAATGGATGGGCATTGGAGGCGCTAGGTGGGTTAATACAAATAAATCTGGCCCTTGTCCCTCTTTGTATCCTCTGAAAGTTGGGAGTTATTTGTACCTATAGATATAACAAAGGACATGTTACACTATAACTTCTTTCTTTTTCTGGGCCACATAGATATTAGATTGTTAGTAAATCCCACATGGCCTATTGGACTATTTATGGCGCAATCACATGACAAATGTCCACTAGTTACCAGAATAGTCCCTATTGTCACCAATAACCATATCTACCTCCCTGTAATGACTGACACGGTCAGGCAGGGGGAGCTAGAATCAAAGATCTGGTGCAAGGAGAGCAATGATGATGCACCAAACAACTTATCAGAATATCAGGAAAGTAAAAGCAATAGTTTTATTCACATGAACCCCCGCTATCTGACTGTGCTTATAGTTCAATAGGAATTGTTTTTGTAAAAGCCCCTACCCCTTTAAGTGAATGGGCCTATCAAACTGTTTTAGTACATACAGTACATCATAGGGTTAACACACACAATACACAAATAATATCTGATAACCAATGTATTGGAAACAGTTGTAATACTGAGGTTGTACACTAGGTGGCAGTCATAGTCCATGTTTTTGCATAACTTTTTATCTTTCAAAATTAGAAAACTTGCTCATACACTGAAGGGTTTCAGTATCAGGGGCCACATTGGGGGTAGTGGGTTGAAGGGAAACACCAAGGGGTGCAAGTCCCTTGGTGGCCTTGGTAGCCCTACATAGGGCTACATCATTACCAGGCTTAACTTAAATCTTCTCCAAGAGTCAGTATCATTTAGCACTTAAGCTGTTGTGTAACTACAACTCCCAGCATGCTGAAGTTTACTGACCACTGTACCCATTAATGTGCACCATCACCATAGGACACCAAGCCGGCCGGCCCTGGTTTGTCTGGTGCACACTGGGCCACTACTTGCCCTCTTTTTAGTCATAGTATCCATTTTAAACTCAGTCTAAGTAGCCACCAAGATATAATATCTTAACCAACATTTACCCATTCATGGTCAGCCATTCATTTAAAAAGCCATCATGCATTACCACATGTGCCCTGCAGGGGGCACTCGGTGATATGTGTCTGGCTGAAGCTTCCCCAAGCAATAACAGCTCTTTGCCAGGTCAACTTAAATATAAAAACAGTTCTTTAAGGGGTTAATAAGTCTATTCATTTAGCTAAGGTAACATAATAAATATCCCATAGACTGTAAGTATGTATATAGATGGGGCATTACACTCTCCAAAAATCTACCAGGGTGGATAGAAATGTCTGTAGTATTACAGGCTATGTGATCTACCTGCCCACACATGTCCTCTGCTTTACAGGACCTGAGTAAACAGATAGTAGGTCAGCACAACCTTCTGGAAGAGCGCCCGCATTACCAGACACCGGAGGACGCAGCACGAAATCTGTAGCAAAGTGTCTGACAGTCACTGATATAGTTACACATCATACATAGATAGATAGATAGATAGATATGAGATAGATAGATAGATAGATAGATAGATATGAGATAGATAGATAGATATGAGATAGATAGATATGAGATAGATAGATAGATAGATAGATAGATAGATAGATAGATAGATATGAGATAGATAGATAGATAGATAGATAGATATCAGATAGATAGATAGACAGATAGATAGATAGATAGATAGATAGATATGAGATAGATAGATAGATAGATAGATAGATATGAGATAGATAGATAGATATGAGATAGATAGATAGATAGATAGATATGAGATAGATGACAGATAATGAGAAAGAGATAGATAGTAGATCGATATATATATAGGTAGATAATGAGAGATAGATATGAGATAGATAGATATGAGATAGATAGATATGAGATAGATAGATAGCTAGATATGAGATAGATAGATAGATAGACAGACAGACAGATAGATAGATAGATAGATAGATAGATAGATAGATAGATAGATAGATAGATATGAGATAGATCAGGGGTGTCAAACTCATTTTCTCCAGGGGCCACTTCAGCCTCACGGGGTACCTTGAAGGGCCAAGATTATTTTACACATGTATAAAAGTAACTTCTCCTTAACAGATAAGCGAGCTATTAAGCAGTAGTTACATTTGTACATTACTACTGTTACAATCAGCCCTTTGAGGGCAACCAGGAAGAACATAATGTATTGTTAAAACCTAAGACATTGGCATGTTACATACTATCCTCATCCTTTTCTGAATATATAAAAAATTAAGCACTATACAAATACTGTTTACCCCTGCAAACGGTATTATGCTCTATAATTGCCTCTGCACACGGTATTACGCCCCACAGCGGCCCCTGCACACGGTATTATGCTCCATAGTTGCCCCTGCACACGGTATTATGCTCCATAGTTGCCCCTGCACACAGTATTATGCTCAATAGTGGCCACTGCACACGGTATTATGCTCCATAGTGGCCCCTGCACACGTTATTATGCTCCATAGTGGCCCCTGCAATCGGTATTATGCTCCTTAGTGGCCCCTGCATTGGTATTATGCCCCATAGTGGCCCCTGCAAACGGTATTATAGTCCATAGTGGCCCCTGCACATGGTATTATGCCCCATAGTGACCCCCCCACCCATGAACTATTATTATACTCTGGGGTCTTTTCAGACCCCAGAGTATAATGATCGGAGACCCAGGTGGTGACAAACATAAAAACCAGTGTTACTTACCTGGGCCCCGGTGCGCTCCCTGTGTTCGGCCTTCTTCAATGTCGCACAGACCGGCGTCGCGACATAATGACGTTGGCCTGGCTCACGTGACGCCTGGGACGTCAACAAAGAAGGCCGAAGCCGGCTGGGAGCAGCATCGGATCGCCGGAGAGGTGAGTAACACAGGTTTTTATGTTTATCACCTCCCTGGGGTCTCCGATTATTATACTCCGGGGTCTGAAAAGCCCCCGGAGTATAATAATAGAAGTATTTGATGGGGTTCGCCGGCCGCGGCCTCACTTACCATCCCCGCTCCTGCACACAGCTGCTTCTGCGCCCCATAGCAGAAGGGGAAGCGGGGGCGGCCACGACCAGCAGCGGGGATCGGTAAGTAAATAGGCCGTTACGTGCCGGGGATACTCCAGCAGGCAACGGCCTATTTATATATATAAAAAAAAACTTATCTTCACCTACCTGCGATGCCTTGATGCAGCCGCGGCCTCCTCCTCTTCTTGTCTGCGTGTCAGCGTAGGAGGCGTGATGACGTCATTGTATCGCCGCCTGCGCTGACATGCAGAGGTCTTGTAAACCAGCCCAGGACAGGTATCGCGCAGCTTTGTTTTGTTTTTTTTTAAGCGGCCTGTCCTGGGCTGGTTTACATTACATAGACAATAAAAAATGCCACCCGGGGCCAGATAAGTGCCGGGCCGGATAACAGAAGGCAGCGGGCCGGACTCGGCCCGCGGGCCTTGTGTTTGACACCTGTGAGATAGATAGATAGATAGATAGATAGATAGATAGATAGATATGAGATAGATAGGAGATAGATAGGAGATAGATAGATAGATAGATAGATAGATAGATAGATAGATATGAGATAGATAGATAGATATGAGATAGATAGATAGATAGATAGATAGATAGATATGAGATAGATAGATAGATATGAGATAGATAGATATGAGATAGACAGATAGATAGATAGATAGATAGATAGATAGATAGATAGATAGATAGATAGATATGAGATAGATGATATATATGAGATAGATAGATACAGTAGATATGTAGATATATAGATAGATGATAGGTAGGAGATAGATAGGCATGAAATAGATAGATATAGGTATATAGATATGAGATACATAGATGGATACACAGATCTGAAATAGACATATGATATGAGAGATATGATATAAACAGATAGATAGATAGATAGATAGATAGATAAATAGATGATAGATAGATAGATAGATAGATAGATAGATGATAGATAGATAGATAGATAGATAGATAGGTAGATAGATAGAAGATAGGTAGATAGATAGATAGATATTTGTCAGATAGATAGATAGATAGATAAATAGATGATAGATAGATAGATAGATAGATAGATAGATAGATAGATAGATGTTAGGTAGATATGAGATAAATAGATACTATAGATAGATAGATAGAATTGATAAGGAATTACCAGTATGTTCTGTATTGTAAGCTATGTTAGTAACCTGTGCTGTGTATTGTGTTAAATACACCATCGACTAGCCTCAGTATTGTACACAGTCCACCTAGTACCTGGCTCGGTATTGTATGCTTTCCACCAAGTACCTAGCTCAGTATTGTACACAGTCCACTATGTACCTAGCTCAGTGTTGAACACAGTCCACTATGTACCTGGCTCAGTATTGTAGACTGTCCACCAAGTACCTGGCTCAGCATTGTACACAGTCCACCAAGTACCTGGCTCAGCACTGTACACTGTATGTGTACACCATACACCTGGCTCAGTATTGTACACTGTCAACCAAGTACCTGGCTCAGTATTGTAGACTGTCCACCAAGTACCTGGCTCAGCATTGTACACAGTCCACCAAGTACCTGGCTAGGTATTATACACAGTCCGCTATGTACCTGGCTCAGTATTGTACACTGTACAACAAGTACCTGTCTCAGCATAGTACACTGTACACCAAGTACCTGGCTCAGTATTGTACACAGTTCACCAAGTACCTGGTACAGTATTGTACACTGTTCACCAAGTACCTGGTTCAGTATTGTACACAGTCCACCAAGTACCTGGCTCAGTATTGTACACAGTCCACTATGTACCTGGCTCAGTATTGTACACAGTCCACCAAGTACCTGACTTGGTATTGTACACTGTCCACTAAGTACTTGGCTCAGTATTGTACACTGTAAACAATACATCTGGCTCAGTATTGTAGACTGTCCACCAAGTATCTGGCTCAGTATTGTACAGTCCACTATATACCTGGCTCAGTATTGTACACAGTCCACCAAGTACCTGGCTCAGCATTGTACACTGTCCACCAAGTACCTGGCTCAGCATTGTACACTGTCCACCAAGTACCTGGCTCAATATTGTACACAGTCCACCAAGTACCTGCCTCGGTATTGTACACAGTCCACTATGTACCTGGCTCAGTGTTGAACACAGTCCGCTATGTACCTGGCTCAGTATTGCACACTGTCCACTAAGTACCTGGCTCAGTATTGTAGACTGTCCACCAAGTACCTGGCTCAGTATTGTATACTGTCCACCAAGTACCTGGCTCAGTATTGTACACTGTCCACCAAGTACCTGGCTTAGTATTGTACACTGTCCACTAAGTACCTGGCTCAGTATTGTAGACTGTCCACCAAGTACCTGGCTCGGTATTGTACACAGTCCACTATGTACCTGGCTCAGTATTGAACATAGTCCAGTATGTACCTGGCTCATTATTGTACACTGTCCACTAAGTACCTGGCTCAGTATTGTACACTGTAAACCATACATCTGGTTCAGTATTGTATTCTGTCCACCAAGTACTTGGCTCAGTGTTTTACACTGTCCACCAAGTACCTGGTTCAGTATTGTGCACTGTACTTCAAGTACCTGACTCCATATTGTACACAGTCCACTATGTACCTGGCTCAGTATTGTACACTGTCCACCTCTGATAATATTCTGTATTATATATTTTGTCACTAGTGTCTGGGCACATATAGTATTGTGATGCGTTGATCTATTACATGGTATATATGTCCTGTACTGCACTGTGATCACCAGGGACAGTTTTATGTATTCCTGTGTACTATAGTGATGGGTTATATACTGTATATTACTATCCAGGATCTGTCTTCTGTTTTGCACTCTCACAGACCGGTGTTTCCTTCCATCTCTCCTCTATGATGATGAGATGTTGCCCCCACCTCCTTCATGTTATTGACATGACCCCCTCTCCCCATTGACTTCTATGTGGCTGGTATACTGGATATTCCATCGTTCCTATCCTCCAACTCTCTGCCCACTGGTAGACAAGACCTTCATGAAAGACACCAATGTCCGCTCTACTCTCTTCACGTCATGTCATCAGCTACGACAAAAACTACTGTAAGAAATCCTTGCTCCTCATGTATTGGATTTAACCAGTCCTCCTTACCTGCGGCATCTTCATCCTATAGAACCCTCTTCTTTGACTTCCTACATTTCTCACATTACCTACCGCCTGAATCTGGACTGAATCCTCACTTTTTTTCTTCTTTGATTTTTTTGTAATGTATACATTTTTCTTAGATTTTTTTTACTGTATACACAGCATGCGCCTGAGCTCCCTCTAGTGGTGGTGGCAGGTGGCCAGCGTGTTATCATTTCTTTCTATGTCTATGCAGGGGCTTTGGAGCTCTGTACAAGTTTAGTTTTGCCTGACACCTGACAATGTTTTAGCAGTGTTCAGACAAATGTCACAACTCATAGGACAAAGGGTTAACAGTTAATAAAAATACTACCCCTGGGGTATTTGTCACTAGATGTCCATTCCTGCCAGGCTTATTAGTTCTAGCTCCCTAGGTCATAACTTACCTGTCTCCCCTCACTTAGCTCTTCCTGGTTGTCAGTCTGGTTCTGAGATACCAAAAAAATGAAATCAGGCCACCCATTACACCTATAGGGACCCTTTTCCTGCTGCCTTATTTAGGGTCATGGTATGAAGCCAGTTCCAGATTGAGCTGGATATCTGGGTACAGGAGCGGATTGGACCTGAAAGTGGCCCTGGAAAAAAATGTAACAGTGTCCCCATTTATAGGCGGGCACAGTGCAATACAAGTAGGGAGGGCCAGCACAAGTAGCTCCTCCATGTACAGCAGTCCTGTGTAAAGTAGTTTTGCACAGGACTGCTTTCCATGGATGCAGAGGCAGCAGTCCTATGTAAGTTACCATGTCAGACTGAAACTGTAACGTACACAGGACTGCTGCCTCTCACTCCATATAAAGCAGATATTTCTGTTACACAGGACTGCTGCCTCTCACTCCATATAAAGCAGATATTTCTGTTACACAGGACTGCTGCCTCTCACTCCATATAAAGCAGATATCTCTGTTACACAGGACTGCTGCCTCTCACTCCATATAAAGCAGATATCTCTGTTACACAGGACTGCTGCCTCTCACTCCATATAAAGCAGATATCTCTGTTACACAGGACTGCTGCCTCTCACGCCATATAAAGCAGATATCTCTTTTACACAGGACTGATGCCTCTCACTCCATGTAAAGCAGATATTTCTGTTACACGGGACTGCTGCCTCTCACTCCATATAAAACAGATATCCCTGTTACACAGGACTGCTGCCGGTCACTCCATATAAAGCAGATATCTCTGTTACACGGGACTGCTGCCTCTCACTCCATATAAAGCAGATATCTCTGTTACACAGGACTGCTGCCTCTCACTCCATATAAAGCAGATATCCCTGTTACACAGGACTGCTGCCTCTCACTCCATGTAAAGCAGATATTTCTGTTACACAGGACTGCTGCCTCTCACTCCATATAAAGCAGATATTTCTGTTACACAGGACTGCTGCCTCTCACTCCATGTAAAGCAGATATTTCTGTTACACAGGACTGTTGCCTCTCACTCCATATAAAGCAGATATCTCTGTTACACAGGACTGCTGCCTCTCACTCCATATAAAGAAGATATTTCTGTTACACAGGACTGCTGCCTCTCACTCCATATAAAGCAGATATTTGTGTTACACAGGACTGCTGCCTCTCACTGCATGTAGAGCAGATATTTCTGTTACACAGGACTGCTGCCTCTCACTCCATATAAAGCAGATATTTCTGTTACACAGGACTGCTGCCTCTCACTCCATGTAAAGCAGATATCTCTGTTACACAGGACTGCTGCCTCTCACTCCATATAAAGCAGATATATCTGTTACACAGGACTGCTGCCTCTCACTCCATATAAAGCAGATATTTCTGTTACACAGGACTGCTGCCTCTCACTCCATATAAAGCAGATATATCTGTTACACAGGACTGCTGCCTCTCACTCCATATAAAGCAGATATCTGTTGCACAGGACTGCTGCCTCTCACTCCATATAAAGCAGATATATCTGTTACACAGGACTGCTGCCTCTCACTCCATATAAAGCAGATATCTCTGTTACACAGGACTGCTGCCTCTCACTCCATATAAAGCAGATATCTCTGTTACACAGGACTGCTGCCTCTCACTCCATATAAAGCAGATATCTCTGTTACACAGGACTGCTGCCTCTCACTCCATATAAAGCATATATTTCTGTTACACAGGACTGCTGCCTCTCACTCCATATAAAGCAGATATTTCTGTTACACAGGACTGCTGCCTCTCACTGCATATAAAGCAGATATCTCTGTTACACAGGACTGCTGCCTCTCACTCCATATAAAGCAGATATTTCTGTTACACAGGACTGCTGCCTCTCACTCCATATAAAGAAGATATTTCTGTTACACAGGACTGCTGCCTCTCACTCCATATAAAGCAGATATCTCTGTTACACAGGACTGCTGCCTCTCACTCCATGTAGAGCAGATATTTCTGTTACACAGGACTTCTGCCTCTCACTCCATATAAAGCAGATATCTCTGTTACACAGGACTGCTGCCTCTCACTCCATATAAAGCAGATATTTCTGTTACACAGGACTGCTGCCTCTCACTCCATGTAGAGCAGATATTTCTGTTACACAGGACTGCTGCCTCTCACTCCATATAAAGCAGATATATCTGTTACACAGGACTGCTGCCTCTCACTCCATATAAAGCAGATATTTCTGTTACACAGGACTGCTGCCTCTCACTCCATATAAAGCAGATATTTCTGTTACACAGGACTGCTGCCTCTCACTCCATATAAAGCAGATACTTCTGTTACACAGGACTGCTGCCTCTCACTCCATATAAAGCAAATATTTCTGTTACACAGGACTGCTGCCTCTCACTCCATATAAAGCAGATACTTCTGTTACACAGGACTGCTGCCTCTCACTCCATATAAAGCAGATATCTCTGTTACACGGGACTGCTGCCTCTCACTCCATATAAAGCAGATATCTCTGTTACACAGGACTGCTGCCTCTCACTCCATATAAAGCAGATATCCCTGTTACACAGGACTGCTGCCTCTCACTCCATGTAAAGCAGATATCCCTGTTACACAGGACTGCTGCCTCTCACTCCATATAAAGCAGATATTTCTGTTACACAGGACTGTTGCCTCTCACTCCATATAAAGCAGATATCTCTGTTACACAGGACTGCTGCCTCTCACTCCATATAAAGAAGATATTTCTGTTACACAGGACTGCTGCCTCTCACTCCATATAAAGCAGATATTTCTGTTACACAGGACTGCTGCCTCTCACTCCATATAAAGCAGATATCTGTTGCACAGGACTGCTGCCTCTCACTCCATATAAAGCAGATATATCTGTTACACAGGACTGCTGCCTCTCACTCCATATAAAGCAGATATCTCTGTTACACAGGACTGCTGCCTCTCACTCCATATAAAGCAGATATCTCTGTTACACAGGACTGCTGCCTCTCACTCCATATAAAGCAGATATCTCTGTTACACAGGACTGCTGCCTCTCACTCCATATAAAGCATATATTTCTGTTACACAGGACTGCTGCCTCTCACTCCATATAAAGCAGATATTTCTGTTACACAGGACTGCTGCCTCTCACTGCATATAAAGCAGATATCTCTGTTACACAGGACTGCTGCCTCTCACTCCATATAAAGCAGATATCTCTGTTACACAGGACTGCTGCCTCTCACTCCATATAAAGCAGATATTTCTGTTACACAGGACTGCTGCCTCTCACTCCATATAAAGAAGATATTTCTGTTACACAGGACTGCTGCCTCTCACTCCATATAAAGCAGATATCTCTGTTACACAGGACTGCTGCCTCTCACTCCATGTAGAGCAGATATTTCTGTTACACAGGACTGCTGCCTCTCACTCCATATAAAGCAGATATCTCTGTTACACAGGACTGCTGCCTCTCACTCCATATAAAGCAGATATTTCTGTTACACAGGACTGCTGCCTCTCACTCCATGTAGAGCAGATATTTCTGTTACACAGGACTGCTGCCTCTCACTCCATATAAAGCAGATATCTCTGTTACACAGGACTGCTGCCTCTCACTCCATATAAAGCAGATATATCTGTTACACAGGACTGCTGCCTCTCACTCCATATAAAGCAGATATTTCTGTTACACAGGACTGCTGCCTCTCACTCCATATAAAGCAGATACTTCTGTTACACAGGACTGCTGCCTCTCACTCCATATAAAGCAGATACTTCTGTTACACAGGACTGCTGCCTCTCACTCCATATAAAGCAGATATCTCTGTTACACAGGACTGCTGCCTCTCACTCCATGTAAAGCAGATATTTCTGTTACACAGGACTGCTGCCTCTC
The DNA here is from genome assembly GCA_947044405.1 of Leptodactylus fallax. Lineage (NCBI taxonomy): Eukaryota > Metazoa > Chordata > Amphibia > Anura > Leptodactylidae > Leptodactylus > Leptodactylus fallax. Next base: position 824,839 of record CAMRHE010000398.1, on the reverse strand, counting down.
ACTCCATATAAAGCAGATATCTCTGTTACACAGGACTGCTGCCTCTCACTCCATGTAAAGCAGATATTTCTGTTACACAGGACTGCTGCCTCTCACTCCATGTAGAGCAGATATTTCTGTTACACAGGACTGCTGCCTCTCACTCCATATAAAGCAGATATCTCTGTTACACAGGACTGCTGCCTCTCACTCCATATAAAGCAGATATTTCTGTTACACAGGACTGCTGCCTCTCACTCCATATAAAGCAGATATTTCTGTTACACAGGACTGCTGCCTCTCACTCCATATAAAGCAGATATCTCTGTTACACAGGACTGCTGCCTCTCACTCCATGTAGAGCAGATATTTCTGTTACACAGGACTGCTACCTCTCACTCCATATAAAGCAGATATATCTGTTACACAGGACTGCTGCCTCTCACTCCATATAAAGCAGATATTTCTGTTACACAGGACTGCTGCCTCTCACTCCATATAAAGCAGATGTTTCTGTTACACAGGACTGCTGCCTCTCACTCCATATAAAGCAGATATTTCTGTTACACAGGACTGCTGCCTCTCACTCCATATAAAGCAGATATTTCTGTTACACAGGACTGCTGCCTCTCACTCCATATAAAGCAGATATCTCTGTTACACAGGACTGCTGCCTCTCACTCCATATAAAGCAGATATCTCTGTTACACGGGACTGCTGCCTCTCACTCCATATAAAGCAGATATATCTGTTACACAGGACTGCTGCCTCTCACTCCATATAAAGCAGATATCTCTGTTACACAGGACTGCTGCCTCTCACTCCATATAAAGCAGATATTTCTGTTACACAGGACTGCTGCCTCTCACTCCATATAAAGCAGATATATCTGTTACACAGGACTGCTGCCTCTCACTCCATATAAAGCAGATATCTCTGTTACACAGGACTGCTGCCTCTCACTCCATATAAAGCAGATATTTCTGTTACACAGGACTGCTGCCTCTCACTCCATATAAAGCAGATATATTTGTTACACAGGACTGCTGCCTCTCACTCCATATAAAGCAGATATCTCTGTTACACAGGACTGCTGCCTCTCACTCCATATAAAGCAGATATTTCTGTTACACAGGACTGCTGCCTCTCACTCCATATAAAGCAGATATTTCTGTTACACAGGACTGCTGCCTCTCACTCCATGTAAAGCAGATATTTCTGTTACACAGGACTGCTGCCTCTCACTCCATATAAAGCAGATATTTCTGTTACACAGGACTGCTGCCTCTCACTCCATGTAAAGCAGATATATCTGTTACACGGGACTGCTGCCTCTCACTCCATATAAAGCAAATATCTCTGTTACACGGGACTGCTGCCTCTCACTCCATATAAAGCAGATATTTCTGTTACACAGGACTTCTGCCTCTCACTCCATATAAAGCAGATATCTCTGTTACACAGGACTGCTGCCTCTCACTCCATGTAAAGCAGATATATCTGTTACACAGGACTGCTGCCTCTCACTCCATATAAAGCAGATATCTCTGTTACACAGGACTGCTGCCTCTCACTCCATGTAAAGCAGATATTTCTGTTACACAGGACTGCTGCCTCTCACTCCACGTAAAGCAGATATCCCTGTTACACAGGACTGCTGCCTCTCACTCCATATAAAGCAGATATCTATGTTACACAGGACTGCTGCCTCTCACTCCATATAAAGCAGATATCCCTGTTACACAGGACTGCTGCCTCTCACTCCATATAAAGCAGATATTTCTGTTACACAGGACTGCTGCCTCTCACTCCATGTAAAGCAGATATGTCTGTTACACGGGACTGCTGCCTCTCACTCCATATAAAGCAGATATTTCTGTTACACAGGACTGCTGCCTCTCACTCCATATAAAGCAGATATCTCTGTTACACAGGACTGCTGCCTCTCACTCCATATAAAGCAGATATCCCTGTTACACAGGACTGCTGCCTCTCACTCCATATAAAGCAGATATCTCTGTTACACAGGACTGCTGCCTCTCACTCCATATAAAGCAGATATCTCTGTTACACAGGACTGCTGCCTCTCACTCCATATAAAGCATATATTTCTGTTACACAGGACTGCTGCCTCTCACTCCATATAAAGCAGATATTTCTGTTACACAGGACTGCTGCCTCTCACTGCATATAAAGCAGATATCTCTGTTACACAGGACTGCTGCCTCTCACTCCATATAAAGCAGATATCTCTGTTACACAGGACTGCTGCCTCTCACTCCATATAAAGCAGATATTTCTGTTACACAGGACTGCTGCCTCTCACTCCATATAAAGAAGATATTTCTGTTACACAGGACTGCTGCCTCTCACTCCATATAAAGCAGATATCTCTGTTACACAGGACTGCTGCCTCTCACTCCATGTAGAGCAGATATTTCTGTTACACAGGACTTCTGCCTCTCACTCCATATAAAGCAGATATCTCTGTTACACAGGACTGCTGCCTCTCACTCCATATAAAGCAGATATTTCTGTTACACAGGACTGCTGCCTCTCACTCCATATAAAGCAGATATCTCTGTTACACAGGACTGCTGCCTCTCACTCCATATAAAGCAGATATCTCTGTTACACAGGACTGCTGCCTCTCACTCCATGTAGAGCAGATATTTCTGTTACACAGGACTGCTGCCTCTCACTCCATATAAAGCAGATATCTCTGTTACACAGGACTGCTGCCTCTCACTCCATATAAAGCAGATATATCTGTTACACAGGACTGCTGCCTCTCACTCCATATAAAGCAGATATTTCTGTTACACAGGACTGCTGCCTCTCACTCCATATAAAGCAGATACTTCTGTTACACAGGACTGCTGCCTCTCACTCCATATAAAGCAGATACTTCTGTTACACAGGACTGCTGCCTCTCACTCCATATAAAGCAAATATTTCTGTTACACAGGACTGCTGCCTCTCACTCCATATAAAGCAGATACTTCTGTTACACAGGACTGCTGCCTCTCACTCCATATAAAGCAGATATCTCTGTTACACAGGACTGCTGCCTCTCACTCCATGTAAAGCAGATATTTCTGTTACACAGGACTGCTGCCTCTCACTCCATGTAGAGCAGATATTTCTGTTACACGGGACTGCTGCCTCTCACTCCATATAAAGCAGATATTTCTGTTACACAGGACTGCTGCCTCTCACTCCATATAAAGCAGATATTTCTGTTACACAGGACTGCTGCCTCTCACTCCATATAAAGCAGATATCTCTGTTACACAGGACTGCTGCCTCTCACTCCATGTAGAGCAGATATTTCTGTTACACAGGACTGCTACCTCTCACTCCATATAAAGCAGATATATCTGTTACACAGGACTGCTGCCTCTCACTCCATATAAAGCAGATATTTCTGTTACACAGGACTGCTGCCTCTCACTCCATATAAAGCAGATGTTTCTGTTACACAGGACTGCTGCCTCTCACTCCATATAAAGCAGATATTTCTGTTACACAGGACTGCTGCCTCTCACTCCATATAAAGCAGATATCTCTGTTACACAGGACTGCTGCCTCTCACTCCATATAAAGCAGATATCTCTGTTACACGGGACTGCTGCCTCTCACTCCATATAAAGCAGATATATCTGTTACACAGGACTGCTGCCTCTCACTCCATATAAAGCAGATATCTCTGTTACACAGGACTGCTGCCTCTCACTCCATATAAAGCAGATATTTCTGTTACACAGGACTGCTGCCTCTCACTCCATATAAAGCAGATATATCTGTTACACAGGACTGCTGCCTCTCACTCCATATAAAGCAGATATCTCTGTTACACAGGACTGCTGCCTCTCACTCCATATAAAGCAGATATTTCTGTTACACAGGACTGCTGCCTCTCACTCCATATAAAGCAGATATTTCTGTTACACAGGACTGCTGCCTCTCACTCCATATAAAGCAGATATATTTGTTACACAGGACTGCTGCCTCTCACTCCATATAAAGCAGATATCTCTGTTACACAGGACTGCTGCCTCTCACTCCATATAAAGCAGATATTTCTGTTACACAGGACTGCTGCCTCTCACTCCATATAAAGCAGATATCTCTGTTACACAGGACTGCTGCCTCTCACTCCATATAAAGCAGATATTTCTGTTACACAGGACTGCTGCCTCTCACTCCATATAAAGCAGATATTTCTGTTACACAGGACTGCTGCCTCTCACTCCATATAAAGCAGATATTTCTGTTACACAGGACTGCTGCCTCTCACTCCATGTAAAGCATATACTTCTGTTACACAGGACTGCTGCCTCTCACTCCATATAAAGCAGATATTTCTGTTACACAGGACTGCTGCCTCTCACTCCATATAAAGCAGATATCTCTGTTACACAGGACTGCTGCCTCTCACTCCATATAAAGCAGATATCTCTGTTACACAGGACTGCTGCCTCTCACTCCATATAAAGCAGATATTTCTGTTACACAGGACTGCTGCCTCTCACTCCATATAAAGCAGATATTTCTGTTACACAGGACTGCTGCCTCTCACTCCATATAAAGCAGATATATCTGTTGCACAGGACTGCTGCCTCTCACTCCATATAAAGCAGATATATCTGTTGCACAGGACTGCTGCCTCTCACTCCATATAAAGCAGATATATCTGTTGCACAGGACTGCTGCCTCTCACTCCATATAAAGCACATATCTCTGTTACACAGGACTGCTGCCTCTCACTCCATATAAAGCAGATATCTCTGTTACACGGGACTGCTGCCTCTCACTCCATATAAAGCAGATATCTCTGTTACACAGGACTGCTGCCGGTCACTCCATATAAAGCAGATATTTCTGTTACACAGGACTGCTGCCTCTCACTCCATATAAAGCAGATATCTCTGTTACACGGGACTGCTGCCTCTCACTCCATATAAAGCAGATATTTCTGTTACACAGGACTGCTGCCTCTCACTCCATATAAAGCAGATATTTCTGTTACACAGGACTGCTGCCTCTCACTCCATATAAAGCAGATATCTCTCTTACACAGGACTGCTGCCTCTCACTCCATATAAAGCAGATATCTCTGTTACACAGGACTGCTGCCTCTCACTCCATATAAAGCAGATATTTCTGTTACACAGGACTGCTGCCGGTCACTCCATATAAAGCAGATATCTCTGTTACACAGGACTGCTGCCTCTCACTCCATATAAAGCAGATATATCTGTTACACAGGACTGCTGCCTCTCACTCCATATAAAGCAGATATCCCTGTTACATGGGACTGCTGCCTCTCACTCCATATAAAGCAGATATCCCTGTTACATGGGACTGCTGCCTCTCACTCCACCCATATAAAGCAGATATTTCTGTTACACAGGACTGCTGCCTCTCACTCCACGTAAAGCAGATATCCCTGTTACATGGGACTGCTGCCTCTCACTCCATATAAAGCAGATATCCCTGTTACACAGGACTGCTGCCTCTCACTCCATGTAAAGCAGATATTTCTGTTACACAGGACTGCTGCCTCTCACTCCATATAAAGCAGATATTTGTGTTACACAGGACTGCTGCCTCTCACTGCATGTAGAGCAGATATGTCTGTTACACGGGACTGCTGCCTCTCACTCCATATAAAGCAGATATTTCTGTTACACAGGACTGCTGCCTCTCACTGCATGTAGAGCAGATATGTCTGTTACACGGGACTGCTGCCTCTCACTCCATATAAAGCAGATATATCTGTTACACAGGACTGCTGCCTCTCACTCCATATAAAGCAGATATTTCTGTTACACAGGACTGCTGCCTCTCACTCCATATAAAGCAGATATTTCTGTTACACAGGACTGCTGCCTCTCACTCCATGTAAAGCAGATATTTCTGTTACACAGGACTGCTGCCTCTCACTCCATGTAAAGCAGATATCTCTGTTACACAGGACTGCTGCCTCTCACTCCATATAAAGCAGATATTTCTGTTACACAGGACTGCTGCCTCTCACTCCATATAAAGCAGATATATCTGTTGCACAGGACTGCTGCCTCTCACTCCATATAAAGCAGATATCTCTGTTACACGGGACTGCTGCCGGTCACTCCATATAAAGCAGATATCTCTGTTACACAGGACTGCTGCCTCTCACTCCATATAAAGCAGATATATCTGTTGCACAGGACTGCTGCCTCTCACTCCATATAAAGCAGATATCTCTGTTACACAGGACTGCTGCCTCTCACTCCATATAAAGCAGATATTTCTGTTACACAGGACTGCTGCCTCTCACTCCATGAAAAGCAGATATTTCTGTTACACAGGACTGCTGCCTCTCACTCCATATAAAGCAGATATCTCTGTTACACAGGACTGCTGCCTCTCACTCCATATAAAGCAGATATTTCTGTTACACAGGACTGCTGCCTCTCACTCCATATAAAGCAGATATTTCTGTTACACAGGACTGCTGCCTCTCACTCCATATAAAGCAGATATTTCTGTTACACAGGACTGCTGCCTCTCACTCCATATAAAGCAGATATATCTGTTACACAGGACTGCTGCCTCTCACTCCATATAAAGCAGATATCTCTGTTACACAGGACTGCTGCCTCTCACTCCATATAAAGCAGATATCTCTGTTACACAGGACTGCTGCCTCTCACTCCATTTAAAGCAGATAGTTCTGTTACACAGGACTGCTGCCTCTCACTCCATATAAAGCAGATAGTTCTGTTACACAGGACTGCTGCCTCTCCCCATATAAAGCAGATATCTCTGTTACACGGGACTGCTGCCTCTCACTCCATATAAAGCAGATAGTTCTGTTACACAGGACTGCTGCCTCTCACTCCATATAAAGCAGATATTTCTGTTACACAGGACTGCTGCCTCTCCCATATAAAGCAGATATCTCTGTTACACAGGACTGCTGCCTCTCACTCAATATAAAGCAGATATTTCTGTTACACAGGACTGCTGCCTCTCACTCCATATAAAGCAGATATTTCTGTTACACAGGACTGCTGCCTCTCACTCCATATAAAGCAGATATCTCTGTTACACAGGACTGCTGCCTCTCACTCCATATAAAGCAGATATCTCTGTTACACAGGACTGCTGCCTCTCACTCCATATAAAGCAGATATATCTGTTACACAGGACTGCTGCCTCTCACTCCATATAAAGCAGATATCTCTGTTACACAGGACTGCTGCCTCTCACTCCATATAAAGCAGATATATCTGTTACACAGGACTGCTGCCTCTCCATATAAAGCAGATATCTCTGTTACACAGGACTGCTGCCTCTCACTCCATATAAAGCAGATATCTCTGTTGCACAGGACTGCTGCCTCTCACTCCATATAAAGCAGATACTTCTGTTACACAGGACTGCTGCCTCTCCATATAAAGCAGATATTTCTGTTACACAGGACTGCTGCCTCTCACTGCATATAAAGCAGATATCTCTGTTACACAGGACTGCTGCCTCTCACTCCATATAAAGCAGATATATCTGTTACACAGGACTGCTGCCTCTCACTCCATATAAAGCAGATATCTCTGTTACACAGGACTGCTGCCTCTCACTCCATATAAAGCAGATATCTCTGTTACACAGGACTGCTGCCTCTCACTCCATATAAAGCAGATATCTCTGTTACACAGGACTGCTGCCTCTCACTCCATATAAAGCAGATATTTCTGTTACACAGGACTGCTGCCTCTCACTCCATATAAAGCAGATATTTCTGTTACACAGGACTGCTGCCTCTCACTCCATATAAAGCAGATATCTCTGTTACACAGGACTGCTGCCTCTCACTCCATATAAAGCAGATATATCTGTTACACAGGACTGCTGCCTCTCACTCCATATAAAGCAGATATATCTGTTACACAGGACTGCTGCCTCTCACTCCATATAAAGCACATATTTCTGTTACACAGGACTGCTGCCTCTCACTCCATGTAAAGCAGATATCTCTGTTACACAGGACTGCTGCCTCTCACTCCATGTAAAGCAGATATCTCTGTTACACAGGACTGCTGCCTCTCACTCCATATAAAGCAGATATCTCTGTTGCACAGGACTGCTGCCGGTCACTCCATATAAAGCCGATATTTCTGTTACACAGGACTGCTGCCTCTCACTCCATATAAAGCAGATATATCTGTTACACAGGACTGCTGCCTCTCACTCCATGTAGAGCAGATATTTCTGTTACACAGGACTGCTGCCTCTCACTCCATATAAAGCAGATATCTCTGTTACACAGGACTGCTGCCTCTCACTCCATATAAAGCAGATATATCTGTTACACAGGACTGCTGCCTCTCACTCCATATAAAGCAGATATATCTGTTACACAGGACTGCTGCCTCTCACTCCATATAAAGCACATATTTCTGTTACACAGGACTGCTGCCTCTCACTCCATGTAAAGCAGATATCTCTGTTACACAGGACTGCTGCCTCTCACTCCATATAAAGCAGATATCTCTGTTGCACAGGACTGCTGCCGGTCACTCCATATAAAGCCGATATTTCTGTTACACAGGACTGCTGCCTCTCACTCCATATAAAGCAGATATATCTGTTACACAGGACTGCTGCCTCTCACTCCATATAAAGCAGATATCTCTGTTACACAGGACTGCTGCCGGTCACTCCATATAAAGCAGATATCTCTGTTACACAGGACTGGTGCCGGTCACTCCATATAAAGCAGATATCTCTGTTACACAGGACTGCTGCCTCTCACTCCACGTAAAGCAGATATCCCTGTTACATGGGACTGCTGCCTCTCACTCCATATAAAGCAGATATATCTGTTACACAGGACTGCTGCCTCTCACTCCATATAAAGCAGATATATCTGTTACACAGGACTGCTGCCTCTCACTCCTTGTAAAGCAGATATTTCTGTTACACAGGACTGCTGCCTCTCACTCCATGTAAAGCAGATATTTCTGTTACACAGGACTGCTGCCTCTCACTCCATATAAAGCAGATATCTCTGTTACACAGGACTGCTGCCTCTCACTCCATGTAAAGCAGATATATCTGTTACACAGGACTGCTGCCTCTCACTCCATATAAAGCAGATATCTCTGTTACACAGGACTGCTGCCTCTCACTCCATATAAAGCAGATATTTCTGTTACACAGGACTGCTGCCTCTCACTCCATGTAAAGCAGATATCTCTGTTACACAGGACTGCTGCCTCTCACTCCATATAAAGCAGATATATCTGTTACACAGGACTGCTGCCTCTCACTCCATATAAAGCAGATATATCTGTTACACAGGACTGCTGCCTCTCCATATAAAGCAGATATCTCTGTTACACAGGACTGCTGCCTCTCACTCCATGTAAAGCAGATATTTCTGTTACACAGGACTGCTGCCTCTCACTCCATATAAAGCATATATCTCTGTTACACAGGACTGCTGCCTCTCACTCCATATAAAGCAGATATTTCTGTTACACAGGACTGCTGCCTCTCACTCCATATAAAGCAGATATTTCTGTTACACAGGACTGCTGCCTCTCACTCCATATAAAGCAGATATCTCTGTTACACAGGACTGCTGCCTCTCACTCCATATAAAGCAGATATCTCTGTTACACAGGACTGCTGCCTCTCACTCCATATAAAGCAGATATATCTGTTACACAGGACTGCTGCCTCTCACTCCATGTAGAGCAGATATGTCTGTTACACAGGACTGCTGCCTCTCACTCCATATAAAGCAGATATTTCTGTTACACAGGACTGCTGCCTCTCACTCCACGTAAAGCAGATATCTCTGTTACACAGGACTGCTGCCTCTCACTCCATATAAAGCAGATATCTCTGTTACACAGGACTGCTGCCTCTCACTCCATATAAAGCAGATATTTCTGTTACACAGGACTGCTGCCTCTCACTCCATATAAAGCAGATATATCTGTTACACAGGACTGCTGCCTCTCACTCCATATAAAGCAGATATCTCTGTTACACAGGACTGCTGCGTCTCACTCCATATAAAGCAGATATCTCTGTTACACAGGACTGCTGCCTCTCCATATAAAGCAGATATCCCTGTTACACAGGACTGCTGCCTCTCACTCCATATAAAGCAGATATCCCTGTTACACAGGACTGCTGCCTCTCACTCCATATAAAGCAGATATATCTGTTACACAGGACTGCTGCCTCTCACTCCATATAAAGCATATATCTCTGTTACACAGGACTGCTGCCTCTCACTCCATATAAAGCAGATATTTCTGTTACACAGGACTGCTGCCTCTCACTCCATATAAAGCAGATATTTCTGTTACACAGGACTGCTGCCTCTCACTCCATATAAAGCAGATATCTCTGTTACACAGGACTGCTGCCTCTCACTCCATGTAAAGCAGATATTTCTGTTACACAGGACTGCTGCCTCTCACTCCATATAAAGCAGATATTTCTGTTACACAGGACTGCTGCCTCTCACTCCATATAAAGCAGATATCTCTGTTACACAGGGCTGCCTGCTTTATATGTAATGGTAGAGGAGAGGTGACAAACATATTAAACAGTGTTACTCCCCTCTCCTGGGCTCTGGCACTGGTCTTCCAGCCTCTTTGGGTTATAGAGATATCACGGGTGACACAAGTCACGTTAGGCCGGTGTCATTTTGTGCCATGATGTCAATGAGACCACTGAGGCCCAATCAGAAGTCTCAGCGGTCTCTTACATCATTCGTGATGTTTCTATGATGAGAAGAGGCACGAAGACAGGTTCTAGAGCCCAGGAAAGGTGAGTAACACTGTTTATTATGCTTACTCACCTTCCCTGGGCCTCCAATCATTATACTCTTGGGTCTTAGAGAACCCAGAGTATAAGAACAGTTTTGGTATGGGCCCTATTTGGTCCAAACTAAACCGCTGGACGAACTTCTCGTGATGAATCTTGCAATATTCGTCTAACAAATTCTCTCAGTACCGCCCAGCAGCCTCCGCTCTATACTTTTAGAGCCCGTCTGCACTCTTCAGAGTAAGGGGCCTCGGGGCAGGTAGCCTTCTGGCCCAACGGCGCATATTCCAGTTTGGCCCACCAGGAATTTTCCCGGTGACATACATGACCAAACCGCCCCTGTCTGGGTAATTGTTAGGTGGAGCCAAAGTAGGGAGCTCATAGAGGAGCAGGAGATGTTCTGGGCCCCAATGGAAAATCTGTAAAACCTTCACCAACCCTTTGCTCTAACTATGCAGGCAAGTGCATTATAGATTACATTGCCCAGATGTGTAACTGAGTCCCAATACAAAATCTGTACCAGGTACCTCACCTATCATGTGCTATTTATAATACTGCTGTCTTATTATGTAGAAGAGGGGGTCGGGGCCTTTTGGCTGCTTCTACAGTATCTTATGGAGGATGAAACATGAAAGGCGATTTTTAATAGCGTCGCCTGGTGTCCGCGCTCACAGTCTGTTCTGCTTTACATCTGAATCAATAGATTCTTTTCATGTCTCTGCATTTGATGCTGGAATTTGCTGGTGCGGGATTTAATGGTCGCTCACAACATCAATGCTTGTAAAATCTTTCATGTAACGCTTCTGACGTTTCTCTCCATATTAAAGGGACATCCATCAGTGGGAATGAGGTTAAATATCATCAGGTTTAATATAACAGAGCAATTCTGGGATCCTGTGGGGCTATGCCTGACACCAGGCTGGGACAATATTCAGTATGAGGTTCTCTAGGGCCCCCTAAGGGTATCTACTCACTAATAGGAACATGGAAGAGGCACATTGTAGGATTATAGAAAATACGACAAATCTTAGCTTGTAATATGGCAGAACTAATGTTATATAATAGTGTCCGCATGTTCCCAGTTATTAGAGATAAAAATAGACTGAATTTCTGAATCCCTTAAAATAGAACAAAAGGCATGGTATGTATTCTGGATTCTGATGCTAATCTAATAGAAATAGCTACATAGTACATGTGTATACAGTCTGGAGTCCTAGTACCAGCTGTAAGTCTGATGTAACACTGCGTACAATGTGTCCTGTACAAGCTGTAAAATGTGTGACAATAATACTGATCCCTGAGTTACATCCTGTATTATACTCCAGAGCTGCACTCACTATTCTGCTGGTGCAGTCACTGTGTACAGTCATGGCCAAAAGTTTTGAGAATGACACAAATATTATATTTTCACATGATCTGCTGCCCTCTGGTTTTTATGTGTGTTTGTCAGATGTTTTTATCACATACAGAAATAGAATTGCATTCATATTATGAGTAACAGAAGCTTATATTGACAGTTAGAATGAGTTAATGCAGCAAGTCAATATTTGCAGTGTTGACCCTTCTTCTTCAGGACCTCTGCAATTCTCCCTGGCATGCTCTCAATCAACTTCTGGACCAAATCCTGACTGATAGCAGTCCATTCTTGCAGAATCAATGCTTTAATTTTGTCTGAATTTGTTGGTTTTTGTTTGTCCACCCGTCTCTTGATGATTGACCACAAGTTCTCAATGGGATTAAGATCTGGGGAGTTTCCAGGCCATGGACCCAAAATCTCTATGTTTTGTTCCGAGCCATTTAGTTATCACCTTTGCTTTATGGCAAGGTGCTCCATCATGCTGGAAAAGGCATTGTTGAGCGCCAAACTGCTCTTGGACGGTTGGGAGAAGTTGCTCTTGGAGGACATTCTGGTACCATTCTTTATTCATGGCTGTGTTTTTAGGCAAGACTGTGAGAGAGCCGATTCCCTTGGCTGAGAAGCAACCCCACACATGAATGGTTTCAGGATGCTTTACAGTTGGCATGAGACAAGACTGGTGGTAGCGCTCACCTCTTCTTCTCCGAATAAGCTGTTTTCCAGATGTTCCAAACAATCGAAAAGGGGATTCATCAGAGAAAATGACTTTACCCCAGTCCTCAGCAGTCCACTCCCTGTACCTTTTGCAGAATATCAGTCTGTCCCTGATGTTTTTTCTGGAGAGAAGTGGCTTCTTTGCTGCCCTCCTTGAGACCAGGCCTTGCTCCAAGAGTCTCCGCCTCACAGTGCGTGCAGATGCACTCACACCTGCCTGCTGCCATTCCTCAGCAAGCTCTGCACTGCTGGTAGCCCGATCCCGCAGCTGAAACACTTTTAAGAGACGGTCCTGCCGCTTGCTGGTCTTTCTTGGGCGCCCTGGAGCCTTTTTGGCACCAATGGAACCTCTCTCCTTGAAGTTCTTGATGATGCGATAGATTGTTGACTGAGGTGCAATCTTTCTAGCTGCAATACTCTTCCCAGTTAGGCCATTTTTGTGCAGTGCAATGATGACTGCACGTGTTTCTTTAGAGATAACCATGGTTAACAGAAGAGAAACAATGATGGCAAGCACCAGCCTCCTTTTAAAGTGTCCAGTGGTGTCATTCTTACTTAATCATGACAGATTGATCTCCAGCCCTGTCCTCATCAACATCCACACCTGTGTTAATGGAGCAATCACTGAAACGATGTTAGGTGGTCCTTTTAAGGCAGGGCTGCAATGATGTTGAAATGTGTTTTGGGGGATAAAGTTCATTTTCTAGGCAAATATTGACTTTGCAAGTAATTGCTGTTAAGCTGATCACTCTTTATAACATTCTGGAGTATATGCAAATTGCCATTAGAAAAACTGAAGCAGTAGACTTTGTAAAAATTAATATTTGTATCATTCTCAAAACTTTTGGCCATGACTGTACATACATTACATTACTTATCCTGTACTGATCCTGAGTTACATCCTGTATTATATTCCAGAGCTGCACTCACTATTCTGCTGGTGCAGTCACTGTGTACATACATTACATTACTTATCCTGTACTGATCCTGAGTTACATCCTGTATTATACTCCAGAGCTGCGCTCACTATTCTGCTGGTGCAGTCACTGTGTACATACATTACATTACTTATCCTGTACTGATCCTGAGTTATATCCTGTATTATACTCCAGAGCTGCGCTCACTATTCTGCTGGTGCAGTCACTGTGTACATACATTACATTACTTATCCTGTACTGATCCTGAGTTACATCCTGTATTATACTCCAGAGCTGCACTCACTATTCTGCTGGTGCAGTCACTGTGTACATACATTACATTACTTATCCTGTACTGATCCTGAGTTACATCCTGTATTATACTCCAGAGCTGCACTCACTATTCTGCTGGTGCAGTCACTGTGTACATACATTACATTACTTATCCTGTACTGCTCCTGAGTTACATCCTGTATTATACTCCAGAGCTGCACTCACTATTCTGCTGGTGCAGTCACTGTGTACATACATTACATTACTTATCCTGTACTGATCCTGAGTTACATCCTGTATTTTACTCCAGAGCTGCACTCACTATTCTGCTAGTGGAGATACTGTGTTTGACATACAGGGCATTGATGTTGTCATGAAGGCATTGTAGCTGGCATAAGGGACATCATGGCTAGCATTGGGGAATTATAGAATTCTAGGAACAATTGTCATTATCATTGGGGCATTGTGGCTGGTATACAGGAAATTGTGGCGTCAATCTTTGGTTGTCATGATGGATATGTGGTATAAAAATGAAGAGCTTGGGCAGAAGATTTTGAAGAGGCAATTCATAACTAGAAGAAGCCTTCATGCAGATCTCTGTCAGCTGCAGAAGATATCAGTCTGGTGTATGTTGATATAATTTTATCAGTATATGACAGTATTATTTATATTTAGAAGTCTACTATACTGTATGTACTAATAATGGAGCAAATTATTTGGGAGTGGGGCTAAAGTGGGACCAATTTTAATGGAGGAAACATATTGTTACCAAGGCAGGTAACAGGTCACATAGGGTAATGGTTATAAAGCGAAAGGTCCCCAGTTTGAAACTGAGTCGAAACATGGTGATGCATGTTTTTCTGAAATTGGGCCATACCTGTTCTTCACATGATCATGTTAGACCACAGTCCTTTCTTAAAGTCGTTGCTTGCAAATGCGGTAGCATGTGCTTGTGTCCAGTTTCTTTAGTGTAGTGGTTATTACGTTCACCTAACACGCGAAAGGTCCCGGTTCGAAACTGGGCAGAAATATGGCGACATGTTATTATTTTGAAATCGAGCCATACCTGTTCTGCAGACCCTCGTGGCAGACAAGAGTCTTTACTAAAAAGTCGTTTGGTTTGCTTGAAAAATCCGGACAGGGAGGAGGGATGGGGGATTTGTGTATGTCCAGTTTCTGTAGTGTAGTGGTTATCACGTTCGCTTTACACGCGAAAAGTCCCTGGTTCGAAACCGGGCAGAAACTTTGAGTGCTGCTAAGGTGAAACATTATCATCACTTGTGAAAGGTCCGTGTTTCGACACCAGGCACAAACACGCTTCTTCCTTCAGTTTTGGCTTTCAAATGTTTGGAGAAGACACCCCTCCTTTTCTGACTCTCCGTGCTTTCACTTGCCCATTGAATTTACAGCATCACCTGTGTTATTGGCCCAGACTCCCAGGAATAGTTAATGCGCCGTATCAGCCGAACTATTTTAAGCATCTAAACACCATGATTCTGAAAAACAGCAATAACATAATAGCTCTATAATCTGCCTCTTGTGGTTGGAAATACAGAACAGACCTAAAATCAGGCCAGGACGGGATCTAAAACTAGAAACGAAAGCGTTCAATTATCATAAATAGCAGCCAGACTGCGAGACGCAGGAGTAGGACACACGCCATTAAGACTCAGGGCGTAAGCGCACAGCACTTTGGGGAGGAATTTATATAAATTGCACCATTTAAGTGCAAAAACAACCAGGAAGTGTCAAAGTAAGAGTGGCGTACGCCACCATTGCACTAATGGAGGCCACGGTAAATAAGTCTCACGGTATCGGTAATAGACAAATCATAGGTTTATACCAAGTGCAATTTAATCTGAAAGTGCTGCTAAAAGGGACATTATCACCTTCCTTTTAGGGTATTTTTTTTAGTAGCAACATTCCTTTTTTTTTTTTTTGCAAAAAACATGAAATCGTAGACAGTCAAGAACAGATCAGAAACAAATGTACTCGATCCATATATCTATGAATGTATATTTTTTGCATGATTATGGGGGCAGCCATCTTATCGGATTTGTTTTACAGTAGGCGCCTGGACTTAAAGGGCTTGTCCACTTTGGGCAATATTTTGTTAGGTGGTGCCTTGTCCGATTGTGAGCGGTGTTCTCTGTGCCTGCGCACCAAGGATCTGGGGAATCCCTCCCTATTTATATATTTTTTTTAATTGGGTGTATTAAAAATGGATTTTCATAACCAGAAATCCCGTATAAGAAAGTGAAGGCTGGACGCACACCTAAGATAGTTCCCCCTAACCTTGTCATAATGAGGGGACAATATTCAGTTGGGAAAGGGGCCACTGCCAAAACAGAGATCCCATAATCCATCTGGTAGTAGAGCGTCTTACAGGTAAGGGTCAGGCTCAGGTTCATGAAAACAGGTCACTTCTCATGACTTATGAATCTGTGAGTTCCCCTTCTGTGGTATCCGTTAAAATGGGCAAAAATAGGACATGTCCTATTTTTGAATATTTGGTAAAATGGTCAAAAAAACAAAACAAAAGACAACTAAATAGCCCATTCGCATGAATTGATTTTAATGCGATGGCCATCGGATGTGTATCTGCAACAAGATCTGCCATTTCCTATGAATTGTTCCTCTTCTGGTAGGGGCCACGTCACAGAGTGTGCAAGGAAAACCTGGGATTGTCCCACAACATCTGAACATACAGATATCTGCTCAACAGTAATAAAATCCAAGTCTTACGCATGGATTTTGATATAAATTTAGCTGTGTTTATATTGGATTTCAAAGTCTTAATTTCTGTAACAGATAGATGTGAACACAGCCTAAGGCTACGGCACCACGTTGCGGAAAAGCAGCTTTTTTTTTGGTTGCGGTTTTTTGAGCCAAAGTCAGGAGTGGATTGAGCAGAAGGTAGAAGTATAAGGATTTCCTATATATTTCCCATTCCTTTTGTAGCCATTGTTGGCTTTGGCTCAAAAAACCCGCAAAAAAAAAAAAAAAAAAAAAAAAAAAAAGCTGTGTTTCCGCAATGTGGGTCCGTAGCCTTACAGAGTAATAAAATGTACAGGACGCCCTGTGTTAGAGGGTCCGTCCATCCCAGATGAAGTGTGTCCTGCGAGCTCTTTCATCTGGGGAAGTGATGGACATATGGCCTATATATTATAGTTAAAGCCAGATGGAGAAAAAAAAAAAAAAAAAAAATATATAGCTATATATATATATATATATATATATATATATATATATATCTATCTCTATATCTATATCTATATCTATCTATCTAAACAGTTAACAGAAAGTTTCCTATTGTTTCTGGGTCTATAGCTCAAGTTTACATGGTGTTTCCATGGTAACAGACTACAAACCCTATGTGGTCTGATGGAAGAAAGTATAATTACAGTATAGTCGCATAATTCTTGGTAACCTGTAGGTTAGCATTAAATTGGGAACAGATGGAAGTAATAGGATCAGATGACTCGGGTGGGTGCAGAACTTACATTGATTTATTTGTCTAAAAGTGCCCTAAAAAGGAACAGAAGACACTTGTGATCAGAACGATGACATTTGCAAGCACTTTCGATATATCTCAAAGCGGTATTCGCACTTTGGAAATGCACAGTATACACTATCAGACCACCCGGGTGCTTCCTTATATTTCTCGTACGCTGGGCTAAGTGAGGGAAATACAAAAACTACACCCACATATTTAAAAAGGCAGAAGAGTCTTCCGACCTGATGTTCTTTTATTGATTTTTGTAGTATTTATTATTAATAGAAGGCACTTACAAAACAGAAAAGGAAAAAAAAAATCCCCCCAAAAAAAGGCACCAGGTGTGCAAGATGTCAATGACACAAAGACCATAAGAGAACAGAGGAGCACCCCTTTTCTGTTAACAATACAGTACATGAATTTGCTACAGACTTTTTTTTTTTCTTAGTTTTTCATTTAAATATTTAGAACTTTTGTTAAAAAGATAAAAATGTTTCTACGGTTGACATTAAAAAAAGATGGACACACACTGGTAGTCACAGACCGAGAGTTGGCGGTTGTAGATGGAGACAACTCTCAGTTGTTGCATTGTAAGAAGTCTTGGTACATATCGGCAAGGTGAATCGCCTCCCTCTGGCCGGACAGCAAAGCACCGTGGGTTGTGGAATAATACTTTCTGTGAGTGGCCTCACCGGAGAACATCACCTGCATGGGCTGCAAGAAAAGGACTGGTGAAAAATCAAGCAAGATGGCGGCAAAGTACTACTACTTCAAAATAGGCCAATTTGGAAGGAGTGCCACTTTCCTGGTACTCCATTGCTGCCAGGTAACACAGTGAAGATCTCAAAGGGGTTTTGCAAGACTTCAAAAATATGGCTGCTTTCAGCTTCTTCTCAGGAAGTGACACTAGGTCCATTGGTCTCATGGCACTGCCACATCACCATCCCATTAAAATGAATGGGACTGAGCTGTAGTTTGGCCATGTGACCAATAGAGATGATGTCACATCCTGAGAAGAAGAAGAGAGCAGCCATGTTTTTGAAGTCCTCCACAATCTCTTTACGCTGGTCACAATGGACAACTGTCTAATGTGTATAGAGGCCTCGTAACTCCCCCACCCCATGCCAGACGTATGAAACCAGCATAAAGAAAATCAACCATCGAGAGTGGGAAAATAATTCAGTGGGAGACCCTAAAGGGCATTTCACATCCCTTCATATTAACGGCCAAGAAGCTAGAGGATATTAAAACAACTCCCTAAACTGTCACCTTCGAATGAGGGACACAGACAGCATGAGCTGTTTTGTCAGTAGTATCATGGGGTTCTTCTCTTGGCCAGTGAAGGGGGCCTAAAGAGCTCATAATATGAGAGCTAGTTAAAAGGAGACAAATATAATTCCCCTTATGGTTGGCTGGTAGGGTACAGTAACAAAATTAACAGAGCATGTCTAAAATAACATTTGTAATCCCCCTACCCAAAACCTTCCTCAACCAGAAGACGTTGGTCTTCAACCATTATGAGGCCCTAATGAGAATCCTCAGTATGATGGAGCCTTGAAATAGTAAGGCTGTGTTCACACGGCGGAAAACGAAGAGGAATTCTCTTCATTTTCGCTGTGGTCTAGCTGCGACGGGATGCCGATGCAGTGCATCGGTATTCTGTTGCGGCATCCCGCTCCTGATTAGTCCCGGATGAATGGGCCAACTTAGAAGGGAGTCCCGAGCTGCAGCCCCCGCGGGCGGAATCCACGGCAAGATCGAGCAGGACGCTTCTTTTTTCCACGTCCTGCTGCGTTCTCTGCCTCCCATTGAAAACAATGGGAGGTGGAGTCCTGGACGAATCCGACCCGGATTCGGGGGTGAAATCCGCCCCCAATTCCACGGCAAATTCCTCCGTGTGAACACAGCCTAATTCACCCTTTACCCATAACCTCAGGGAGGAGGATTAGAAGTTCCTAGCCATGGTATAGGATATTTAAAGCCAAAAATTACCCAAAGACAAAAGGCAATGTCCACTTGGTTCCACCACCCCAAGGAGTGCACCATGTACAGGTCAAAAGTCCTACTCCTACTTACTGCAGTTTTTGAGCTCTCGGTATAAGGCAGTGGTTTCATGAGCGTCTCAACATCTGCTCCACTGGAGCCAACTTGAGTATAGGAATAGGATCCAAGGACGTATGGGTTACTGCCCCAGGAGGACCTCAGGATACGCCGAGGTTTTGGAATGTTTGGATTCCCTGGAGAGTTGAATGAAGAGAGCAAAAAGTTGAGGTTTATATCCCAGTCATCTGCTAAAATACTCTGATATGAGTGTCCTTTTCTAGATTTCTAGTAGTCTTTATATTACATGTGGCCTAATCCTCATCAATATCACATGATCAACTCCTTTCCTGAAATGCTCTGTACTGCTCAAACCCAGTATCTTCTATGGACACAGTCTTGCATTGGCATAGGGTACTTGGATGAATACATCAGGGTCACAAAGATCAATACATAATATAATTATTGCTGAATACATTGTTATATACTGAAGTATTCCTTCAATTAACCCATTAATATCCCAGTTATTTTAATCAAAGTCTTCCTGACCTTCATTTAGATATGGGCTGGAAACTTAAGACTAGTAAACACGACTAGCACAGACATATTGTATTACATAGGGGAAACTCAGAGAGGCGATGCCAAGTCCTGAATGTCCTCTAATCTTGTACTCAAGTGAAAAAAACATACATTCAGATAGTTTTAAGCCTTTATAAATCTTTAATGCTGCAGTGTGCTTGAGTAAATCCCTTTTTGTTAGAAAGACCCATTGAAAATAAGCAGCTAGGATAAAAGTCCCAACAATCAGATGTCATTTTTGAGGCCACAAGCGCTTACTTTCCCTACAGCGCCACCACAGGAGAAATACAGCAATGCACAGTTCCCATTGAGGTTAATGGGTTGTCTGTGTAATGCACAGGCATGTTGGGTCCTCCAAAAAGAGACACCCTTTGTAACTGCTCTCCGCTCTAGTTGGTTGTTGGTTATGAATGAGACATACCAAAAAAATAAAAAATTCTCTTATAGGGTATCACCAACTTCTTTGTATCCTCCAATAGACACCGCTCCACAGATTCTGGCACAGTTAGAATTTTTTTATTTATTTATTTATTTATTTATTTTTTTTTTTTATAGCCCTCACCATTCCTGAGCAATCAGTGCAGTTATATTCATGAGAGTTAGGCTCCCTACTGTCAGATGGGTGGTCCTGGACTGGAGCATAGTCTGGGAACGCCCATCTGACAATAGATGTTTCAGCACCCAATATACTAGTTAGGCCAAAGGTACTGATTGTTCAGGAATGGTGGGGGAATAGAAAAAAAAAAAAAATTCCAGCTGTACCAGAGTCAATGTAGTGGCATCTGTTGAAGGATACAAAGGGTTGAAGATAGTGGTGAAAGGTCCTGTTTGAAGCAGCAGCCTATAACATGTCCATACCATATTCTACCTACTAAATATGGCCTCTCAGTGGGTCAAAGAGTAGATTTTTATTTACATAGTGGATTGTTATACTATAGTACCACAAAGAATGTCAAAGTGTGGTCTCTTTTCCCCTTGCCGAAAAGAACAGTCATGTGACAACTAAGCTCCACCCTAAACAGGACACTATAGAAAACTGGCACTTGGAAATGATGCATCATGGGACCTAATATAGAAAACAACTCATGGGCAAATTACATTATTCTGAGGCTGGTCAACACCGCTGTACTATAGGAGTATCATCTGTGTCACGTCATATCTGGAGTTGTACTTTAATACACCAGCTCCATGCTGCAGGTAGGTCGGCTCGATACAAGCCATACACAGCACAATAGGGTTCTGGCTTGTTCTATAAGTAAATCCACGGAGATATCACACGGCCTCAGCTGTACCAGACAATTGGTTTCTGTGATGTAACAGCCTGGAACACTAGAAGACCTTCACAGTAAGTACAGTCCTCCAATCCTCCCGCAGGAAAGCTTCAAAGCGTTAGGAAATTATTTTGTCAGTTCCTTGAAGTGGATCCTTATAAATCCCAGCAGAAATGTCACATTGGAGTGGCACGTTAAAGGAGCTCAGACGCTTTATAAATGTATGGGTAACAAGGGGGGCACAGGGAGGAGAACCACGGATTTGTAGAATGGGGGCCAATAGGTTGCACAGAAGGTTCTTCGTATGGCACGTCACATGGGTTAGGTCAAAAAAGTCATCAAAAACTGGTGAGTACATGGAACCTATATGGCAGCACAAAGGGGGAAAATGTATTAAGACTAATGCTTTGGGTACTAGTTTTAATCCTTTTCTACAGGCGCATCATGGAAGATCCTGGGTGCCAGAATTGAAATATAAATTTCAACTATAACACGCGCCAGTTTTCTGCATCCCTGCTCTGCCCATTTTTATGAATGTGGAGAGTATAGAACAAATTGATCAAAAGTTGCCGTTGAACAAGGGCGTGCTCATGCCTTGTATACCAAAAAAAACTGGCACGCAAAGCATGATAAATTTGTTCCACTATCCCCATGGGTCCATTCTACTGATCTGAAGACACAGGCCAGGCATCAAATACACCTTTACATGCAATGCAGGAGAACACCTCCATTATACCCATGCCATGGAGTATGCCACCATACTTCCCTTTCTGATTCTTAAAGGGGTTGTCCAGGACCTGATGGAAATTGTCCTGTCCAGCTCGGGTGTTTCGGCCACTGGAAGCCATATACTAGTCATGTGGCTGGAAACAGTGCTGCTCCTATTCAAGTGAATGGGAGCAGGACTGCAGTTCCAGTCACCGCCACTCTGTACATTGTATACAGATTCCAGTCCGAACAGTGTAGTGGTGGTGCCTGAGAATGCAGCCTGGCTTCCATTTCCCATTTAAAAGAGAAGGAGCAGGGCTACTTCTGGACATATATCTAGTATACGGCTTCTGGCAGAGGAAAAACTTGATAGGGGTGGGTCCAGTATCGGATCCCGATCAATCCCGTGTATAGGTCATCAGTATCAAGTATCTCCAGGTCATAGACAACCCCTTTAAGCTGGATTGAGTAGGTCATTTCTAAAGACCAGAACAAAAACAAACATTCAGTGTTCACATTTCTTAAAATGAAGAACGATACCAACCTGTAAATTTCCGCAGCAGCTCGGTGCAGGTTTCGGCAACGGTCTCATCATCGTACTTCTCCATGATCAAGGCTTCCTCACCACAGATCCAACCACTCAGTACGTAACCGTATCTCTCCGGGGGATAGAGCACGTCAAAGCTGCAGATCTTCTTGTACCACATCTCCTCGGGATAGGTTAAACTTTCGCATTCTGCATCATCTTCCCACACAAACTGGATGCTGTTGCATTCAGGACTCCAGAAAGGTTCTTCAAATTCCAAAAAGATCTTGTCAGTGGTGCTGATCCCTAGTTTTTCAATAGCCATAACTTTGTCTTCGGGAAGGCGAGGATGAAATAAACTCTCATTATGTTTCTTAAGGACGCCCAGAGAAACCGTCACAATCACGTGATCCGCAGGGATGAACTCGTAGTCTTCGCACTCCACAAACACAGGATAACCTTTGTCCTCCATCTGGTCATTGTTGTGGTCAGCCATTCCTTCTATCTGCTTATGGATGGACTTGTTCCAGTGGATGCACTTGACTGGCTTACGCAGTTGGATGACGGACTGTGGGATGGAGGTGGACAGCAGCTCTACGATCCGTATGAAGCCACAAGGTATGACGTGATGGGCGCCAGGGATTTCGGTCCATTCCCCAAACTCGCTGAGGGAAACTTCATCCATACTGTGTGAACTACTCTCGCAGCTTTCTACCTGGTTTTGAAAAAGAAAAAAAAAAAAAAATTATTGCGTCTTCCAGCAAAATAGGGTGCTTTAACATGCCACAGACGTCCATCATGATACCCTTCATGCAGTAATTTCCTACTAAGCTCAATCTGGCCCTGTAATATCATTGAGATGCACTGCAATGAGCCATGTTGTCGTAGTCAGACTGGGCAAGCAGATAGGTTGGGCTTGTTGGATTCTCAATAGCAGAGAATCTGCTGCCATAGTAGTAGTAGGTGGGGGTGTGTAGGAGTAGAGAATTACAGTCAGTTGCACTGAGATGTCAAAAGATATTAAGAGTGGTGGTCAATGAACTCAGTACCCAATCAGTCACGATGGAGTAATAGGAGAAGAAATTTCCAGCATCTTACCTTTAAGTATTGCTGAATCATTGCCAGTTTCAGCCCCTTTGTGGTCTCGGAATCGTCAGGATCATCCTTGATGCGTTTCCGTACCACATCTCTGGTAAAAACGCCAACGCTGTTTTGACTTTCTGCATTAACCGGTTTTCCATTCTGAAAGAATTCCTGAGTCAGGTTATAGACCTGGAGTGGGAGAGACAACATGGAGAATACTTAGCATTTACCCCCTTAGGGTTTGGGGGAGGCATGAGGAACAACTGGCATACAATGGCCATGACTGGGGTGAGTGAATTGGACTCAATGATCCATAACACAGCTTCATTCATCTTTCTTTATGTATACACAACCATTGTGTCCAATAAACATTAAAGGGGTATTCCTATCGTAGACATTTGTGGCACATCTGAAGCAATATGTCATGTGTTGTATACATGAGCTTCCCGTTTCCAAAGCCCCCCACTAGAAAACAGTTCTTTCAGGAGGTCACCCCTCTTAAGAAGCCTCCTGAATGATCTGTGAAAGTTGGTAACTATGGATATAACATAGAAAAATTTTGCCTGGTTTTGACATCTGCATCTTTTTGACCCATCAGTGCAAAGACAAGCCTTTGTGCCCTGCAGGGTCCTGTTGGGGGCCGCACAGCATGGCATTGTCCATTACACGTTGTGCACCTTTGGCTCTCCAGCTGGTCTTGGAACTCCCACAGAAGAAGTCAATAAAGCATGCTTGGGGTTCCAGTTTCACAAGAGCAGGAGCGCCAAAGGTTGCAAACACACCCTACATGAACAAGAATTAGACATAATGGAAAAGGCAAGGATAAGTCACTTGAGGTGAACAGAAATACTGCAAATATATATAAAAGTATAATAAATTCATGTTAAAAAAAAAAATAAAGATGCAAGAAGATTTTTTTTTGTTTTTTGTTTTTTTATTCGAGGCTGGTGAAGGTTACCATCCCACCTCAGCACACCCTCAGGGCCCGATCTGTTCAGTCAACAGGAAGAAGAACATTTGTTGAACATCTCGGCTTAGTTTACAGAATCTACAATATCCGTGTTCTCCGAGCCTTAAACCAGTTCACAATTATAAGTGCATGTCTCCTCATTTCCGGCCGGTTACATAACAGGGAATATTCTGCATCGCAGGACTCATTTACATCTTGTACGAGGAGGAGAACAAGGTTGTGACCAAACATGGTACCAAAGTCGTAAAGAAATGTGATTGTCTGCAATAGGGATGTATAAGACCATGCATCCATAGAATACATTGCTACAAGGGAAGAACATTTCCATAATACAGTGCTGTACTTAGTATAGGGCAATAAGGACCTTGTGAAGTCTAAGGATATGAGAAGGTTCAAACGGACTGTTGGCAGGATATCTGACAGTCTATAGCCAGCTTAAGCAGCATGCAAGTCTTATTAAGCAGCTCTTATATTATTGGAAAAATTTGCAGATCTCAACAAGTGCAGCTGGCCATGTATTGTGCATGGCTCCCTCCAGATGGCAGTGGTTAGGAGATAAAAGTATAGGGCAAATTGGATTTCGACTGGCCATTCATTTTGTTTTCCAGGTAGATAAGCTGCGGCCAGAGGAGAGATGAAAACACACAGATGGGGATATTCCCTTCTTATAAAGTGATGGCTTATCTCTAGGATTGGTGAACCTTTGCCC
Organism: Leptodactylus fallax; assembly: GCA_947044405.1. Taxonomy (NCBI): domain Eukaryota; kingdom Metazoa; phylum Chordata; class Amphibia; order Anura; family Leptodactylidae; genus Leptodactylus; species Leptodactylus fallax. Next base: position 799,381 of record CAMRHE010000398.1, on the reverse strand, counting down.
CAGTGAAGTCACAACGCAGCCCCAGAACCTCTCCCGAGACATGACCAATGCTCCAACAGCAGCAAACACATTAAACACCATCTATAGTATCTAGAGCAGGGACTCTGCGTATAGCCTCTACGGGTCCCATCTAGGGTCACTACTTGAGGTTAACCCTTTCATCTTCCTACACCAGCACGGACACTCTCAGCTATGACACTGTGCAGGGGACTACAGCACAGTCCGATTCACTTACTGCTCCCTACAACAGCCAATCCTCCATAATCCAGGCCTTCACAGAAGCTGTAATATGGTTTTGACTGGACAGCCCCCATAGAAGATTCCCAACCCTCCTGGTGCACACAATTTCATTCCCATCAGCTTGTGCCTTGAATACCAATGGACAGCCTGTACCCAGAGCGTGCGCATACTAATTGGGAATCATCTCGCCCGCAGTCACCGTGCGTTTGTGATCTTCCATTAATCACAGGAATTCCATTAATAAAAATTAGGCCAATCGGCATAATCTACATTTCTCATTACGTTGTACAATTCCCTATGGAGCGCGCGAAGCGGAAGAAGCCGGAGATCATTAGATAAAAGAAATGACAGTAACCAAGCCTGAAATTACTGAGCGTACGCCATGCACAACCTGCAGGACATCTGTAGAGGTCAAACCCAATGAGTGTCAATGGGCTACAATAAACGGCATAGATATTCTTCCATGTTATCTAGCATTATGTCTAAATTTTAGATAAAGATAATTGGTCGGATAGTCAGATACTTCAGTGACACCCTTGGGCAGAAGATTTCTCCATCCAAAGTTATTTCTGGGGTATAACATTGATGACCTTTGTGAAAGCCTATGCTAAACCATCTAATATCTGATCGATCAGTGTGGGTCCGAATGATGGCTCAACTAAATCAAGTATATGCCAAAATTATCTCAGACAAAAGCTCCCACTTTTGGGACTCACACCCATTTTCAAAATGAGGGTAACCATCCTGTCTGCTGTCACATCCAGATGGATAATGGCTGCCCAAGTCATGGCTCTCTCCATTCACCCCTAATCTGAAATCCAGCATGCCCAAATTTTTTTGGCTCCAAATAGACAGCCATCAATGGACACAGATCAATGTGGTCAGTCAATCCTGTCAAAGTTCACAGGTTCAGCCATATTTGGATCTTTAATGGAGCTTGGGAGGACCAAGTTGGTCACCACTGCTCTAAAACACCACATTTTCCATATTACCGGCAAGTAATGCAGTTTTACTACCAATTATGGTCAGTAGAACTTGAGAACTGGATGTAGCCACCACCAAAAGCCATATAGAACATAACATGATCTTATCCAAGACTGGTATACAGAAACTTCTTGTAGTTTAGCTCTTTAATAGATGGGACTCTTCTGTTTCACCCATGTATATATTATGTACATTACATTCATAACAGATTTATGGCACGACACAGTAAAAGCCATTTACATTCCGGTCACAGCCTCGTGTGCATAGCCACGAAATTGATTCTGCATAGACGGTTAGGTCAAATTGGAAATACAGACACGTCCCAGCGGGAAAACTTCAAACGCTCCGAGCTCACTGACTGACTCTTACACAAAAGACAATATCGAATATCTTCATTGCTGTAGTGTATTGTGTTACCTTCATTTACCCGCTCTCTGGAGTAGAGAGGTGGCATGTGTGCCAACCTGCCATCTTGTGAAGGCTCCAAACTATTACTTCCGTGCAATCAACCATTGCCAGCGTGTCTGCAATGTCGATAGATTGCTGGAAATATGGATTTATTGTTTTTTAGTATTTTATCATGCTGAGAACCTCCATATTTTAAATAGGATCTACCACAATCTCCACCAACGCTAACTCTTAACATCCTTCAATAGTCTCTGCTCCACCGACTTTGGCACAGTTGGAATTTTTTCTGTAGCCCCCACCATTCCTGAGCAACTGATGTAGTTAATTTCACCACCAACTACACCAATGAGTAGACTGTCAGGTGGGCGGTCCTGGGAAGAAGCATGTAGTCTGGAACCGCCCATCTGACAGTGTCCGTGCCAGATATGTTCATTAGACTCTAACAAAAATAATGGCTTGGGAACAATGTGGGATAGAGAAAAAATTCCAGTTGTGTCAGAATCACTGTAGCGGCACCTATTGAAAGATACAAAGAAGTAGATGCTGAAGATTGTGAAACGTTCCCTTGTGTGGTGCAAGGGATCACCATGAGTTTGTAGTCACTAACTACGCTGCTGGACCAATCCTCGGAAAATTGGATTCCAATAGTGGCATTGGATAAGCCATAAGATTCGCAGGAGTGATGGTACAGCCACGCAAGACCTACGATGATCCTGCTATTGAGGGTGCCTAAGCCCTAACAGACACTCCATACAATCGCTGGAGGTAGTCTAAGAGCAAGGTCACACAAAAATCAGCAGTGGATGCGAAAAAAATCTGTGGCCAAACCCTTGGATTTCTGCAATGGTTTTGGCAATTTTTGCTGCCATATGCATGGATGTTTAGCATGTAGAGATCACATTTGCACTTCTGGAACTATGATGCAGGTTCTCTAAGGGTTTATCGATACATCAATTTTTGAAATTGATTTTGAAATTCTATTTGAAAGTTGGGGTTAAGCATTATGGTTCAGACACTCCAAATAATCTTCAAACGGTTCTTGGAAGGAAGAATTTGAAGAGATTCTTGGAAGTGTGAAGGAGCTGAGGGCAGTACACCTGACGATAAGAATAATTCTTACTTGTTTGTTCAAGAACACGTACCAAATTAAAATCTGGCAGTCTAAAACTTTTTGAATTCTGGGTAATTTCTAGAAGCTGTGTGCATGGTGAAACTAGAAACTTTTTTTTTTTTTTAAACACACTATTATGGTGCCCATTTAAAGTCAGCGAGAGTGTTCAGAAACACTGGAGCTGGTGTTCTGACATTGCTGGCAGTGTGCCCAGTAATTCATGCACACCACAGTGGGTTCCTCCAAGTCAAGTTATTGTATTCAGCAGTTTTTGTACGTTTTGTTACTTCCTCATTCCCTCACCAAGTATATAAATAATATCCATTCGCACATTCTGTATTCAGGCAGGGATTTTGCAACTAAATTCTGATAGAATCCAGACATTACACAGTTAAAGGGATGACCTGGTAATATGTTATAATTACTAGATCAGTGGGACTCTGAGCAGTAGGAACTAAATCCTGCAGTTTCCTGCCACCCACTAAACCTAATAATAAACTGACACTTGCCAATTGCATAGGCGTTTTCTATGCAGCAGTCGTCTCATTTACATCAACGATAGCGTTACAATAGAAGTTAACACCCCATCTTATCTACTCCCCCTCCCTACACAGAGCATGTCTAGAAAACTCTCCCATTTTTGCCCACGGCCACTGCTATGTTGTAAAGTATATAACTAAATACTGTTAACAGAGCAGAGGAGAAGGTCAGGAAAGATGGACGACCCCATAATCATGTACAGGAGAGAAAAAACAAATAAAATTATGGGCACTAAAGAAATAAAAGTTGTATTTTATCTATTGTAATATATTGATCAGAGAACCTGCTGAAATCGAGAAAAGAAGAACATCTCTTAGCTCACATGTAAAGGTCAATATGAAAAGAGCGAAGGGCTGACAAGGACGTGTTCAGGCTCATTAATATGACAACTATATGCGGATGCATCCATGATGACAAACACGATGTGACATCGCTCAACAGAAGGACGAGGAGCTGCATTATTCAGCAACTAAAGACACTGTAGCTGTAACAAAATGGATGATAATTCCACGAAAGAATATTAGAGGAGCCACCGAGTCACTCAGCAATGTTTCCTGTACTCCCCGCATGGCAGCACGCATATGGCCTATGGGTCCAAATATGGTCTTGCTGGTACTCAACTACACAAGGTCCATGTGGCTTTTGCCTTGTGCATAAGGACTAAGACGGACTACTGGGGATTGGATTACCATGGTCCAGAAAAAAAAAAACAAAAAAACAAAACAAAACACACACACACAGGATTGTGGACCCAAGAGATGAAGAAATTATGGAGACGCTCACCTCGTTATAAACATCACTGAATTCTTCAACCACATCTTTCGGGATCCTCTGTCCGCTGCTGGTGAGGTAGTGAGCCACTCCATTCTTGGAGTAAAGACTGATGCGACCAACACTTCTCTCTCCATCTGTGGTTTCTTCCAGTAGGCCATTGTCTTCTGCTAGATGATAAATGGGATTGCCATTTGAGCCGTGGATCCAAGTAGCTCCCAGTTCAAAAGTAGCGTGTTCTGATAAGGATCAAGAAAAAGTCGCGTCACAAGGAGCAGCCAAAAACAGGATAGTAACTTACTTTATGTGGCTTTCAAAAGTGGGGACGTTTAAGACCTTTCACCACCAACCCCAACTCTTTGCATTCCAACTACACCAGAGTCGGTGGGACAGCACTTATTAAAAGATGCAAAAACTTGTAGTCGAAGGTGGAAGGTCCTCTTTAAAGTGGTTGTCTCACGAAGATAACATCTAACAGACCATATGGACGTCACAGAGGGGAAATCTCACTCTCTAAGATCCAGAACAGAGTACTGCACCTGTTCTGGTGGACTTGAGCATCTTTGTATTACATAGTCAGTCATTCATCTGAGTAGCCATCATGCAATACTACACTACCGGGCCCTGGGCACAGCTTCCCCATCTGCTTTTTGGCGGGAGGGGGATCTAGCAACAATCATTTTGCTGGATCAATGTCTGAAAGTGGTTGTCACTTATGACAGAGCTCCTAAATATAAGGCTCTTAAGGGTTAAAAGGGGTTGTCCACTATCAGACCAATATTGAACGATCACTGTTATTGTTTGTATAAGTTCTAAAATTTTCCAATTCCTCACGGTTTACTTGAATGACAGCAAGCAGAGATCTTTCTTCTAAGCCCCCTTGTACATGACCGTTTACTATCCAGGTTTTTCCTATATATCACACTGATCCTTTCATTTCTATGGGCCCATACACATGACCGTGAATTACACAGTCACGTATGCGGGCTGACAGTCCGGGCCACAAAATATGGAACAGGTCCTATTCCTGTCTGATTTTGTGGCCCTACTTCCACGGCTCCTATTCATTGAATGAAAGCATGACTGGTGCACGGGCGGCACACGGGAGACATCCATATGTCCCCTGTACATTTCATTAACGACAGCTGTCGTGTGCAACTGGCTTTACTTTCAGTACCTAAAAATCAGTCCATGGTCATGTGATGGACACACAGGTGCACGGCTTGTTACCAGGCAGGTGTCCATTTACTGAGCTGTGACTGTAACGAGCTGTGTACCTGTTTGTCCATAAAATGCCCACCACTGCTAGTGATAACAGGCAGGACTATGCAAGTGGAAATTTCCACTAAATGGATCTGACACTCACCAAGTTTTACACTTTGAACTCTGCCTCCAATTCGATCAGATGCCTCAAGGATCGTAACATCCGAGAATCCTTTCTCAAGGAGATATTTTGCAGCAGAGAGGCCTGCAAGACCTGCTCCAATAATCACTATTCGCGGATGTCGGGTTCTCCGTGGGCCACTACTAAGAGGATCATCAGTGCTGTCTGAAGATATGTCACAACTTTGCATGCCGTCCAAGCTCTCCTTTTAGTTGACCTAGCAGGGAGAGAGAAAAAAATAATATATATAATTTCAATTATCTAAGAATACCTGAGGGATAACCACTATATGGATACATACAAAATTTAACAAATTGTCATAGAACACAAAAAACACAACACACACCAAAAGCAAAATGGATAGTGAACGAGCCATTCACAATTTTTTTTTTTTTTTAAATGGATCAAAAGACAATAAGCGAAAAAATAAAAAATAAATAAATACAAATTTTTTTGATTCACCAAAACAAAAAAATTCAAATATATATTATATATTTTATACACACATGTACGTGTGCGTTTCATGTTTTCACATATTCAAAGCTGAATTTTTTAATTTTTTTTTTTTTTTTGGTGGGGGGGAAAGGGATTTCATAGAAATACATTAGGAAGCACAATGTATTAATGTGTTTTAAAGATAACCATGTCACTTGAATTGGATTATTCATGTAAAAGCAGTCTCTACTCATGTAGATATATTGCAATGCATGGCCTTTTAACAGTCAGCATTGTCAGGCCTGATGCACAAGGAATCACTAGGTCTGCAAACAAAACCACAGGCATTCAGTATGCCGCCATATGGTGCCTCTTTAGGGTACTGTACCAAATAGGTAGTGTTCTTTAGAGCCAACAATTCTAGGGGAGAATTGCCCGAATAAAAATATATCTGGCTCGCCAAAGAACATCGGCCTCCGTGAAAAGAGGAAGAAAACAGAACGCACCAAGTGTTCCAGAGAAGGGAAACAAATTAATTTTGTTGTGAAGGATCCATCCGGCCTGTTCTCCCAGACAGAGGAGAAGTCTAGGCTTTTATTCATCAGTCCATCCCCCCACCCACCTCCCAAATAAGCATGCTTAGAAACCGTCGCTGCTTATACACAATTCTGGCACAATTTCCTCCAAGGAGGAAGCAACCGGAGACTTTGTTGGAATCCTTGGGATACAGACGCCTCTGCGGCATGGCGTTATTGGGGCACAAGAGCAGAACGAAAAGACGAGGGAGAAAAAAAAAAAAAAAAAAAAAGAAAGCCTTCGCCGTGTCTGAGAACGGTCTGTGCCACCAGAAAGCGACGCCAGGAGAGGATTTACTAAATTATCATCAATTACCCTGACAGGAACAAAATGACTTTTCTCAGTCTCGTAAACTCAGTGTTTACAAGAGCTCGTCCCCTGTTAATGCAGACACTATAAAAAAGCTTAAAGGAAAACTCCTGATAATCGACCTTACCCATATCCCAATGGTGTCCCTAAGCTTTGGTAGGCTGAGGGACAATGGAACGTATATAGCAAATACACTGAAACCGTAATATATGTATATCTCAGGCATTGAAAATGTGACAGGTTTCCATGACAACCCTGAGCAACCAGGCCACAGAAAGTACTGACACTGTGGCACCGCCACATCAACGCTGATGGTTAGACGCTAGTGCTCGATATCATGGATGACCACCATGTATTACAGCACAGCACCTTTCATTTTTCAAAGCTGCCATGATTGGTTGCTAGGGACAACCAAAAGCGGAGATTGGAACCCGGGCAGCCGGTTAACACCAGATAATTTTGGCCGTTTGGCTTCGCAATTTCCACAGAGGACCTTCCTGCGTGTCCCAAGCCAGTTTCATAAGTTTCCCCCATGGTACATATTTCCACCGCTAGCCTACCCATTACACTACGAAATACGGAAACACCAGTTTTAATGTGTATTTAAAGTTGCTTCACCAAAATTCCAAAATTTGTACTTCTGATATGTTGATATAACAGGGTTATCAGTCAGTATACAATATATATGTAAACACTTATCCCTAGGATAGGTCATAGGTATCAGATCAGCCAATTGAATGGGTCATAGCTTTCAGGAAAGTGCTGCAGGTTCTTTACTGTCTACCAGGTACACCGCCATACCAGGGCTGTAGAGTCAGTAGGCCAAACCACCAACTCCAACTTTTTGCACAGTCCAACTCCGACAACTTTAGAAATGGCTGACCACTATGGTGCTGCTATACATAGCCTCATCCAAGGGTCACGGCCCATTCATTCAGCTGGGGTGCAGAGAGTTGGACCACCAACTTCTAACCCTGAGAACTTCTAACCCTGCACTCACATGACTGTGAAAAAAATCAGCCATCTGTTTTTTAAATGGCCGCCACACGGGCACATTAATTTCAATGTCTGTGAATTGGAGCGATTCACATGACCTATACTTTGACGGTCCATTGTCACGGACTATCAAAATATAGGTCATACTCTATTTTTGCCCGTTTTCACAGATCACTCCATATAGTGTAATATTGTGAAAAACGGCCATGAAATATGGCCGTTTTCACACCCGTTTTGCAACATGGTTGTGTGAGCGTAGGCTAAGGAAACACAGACAAATCTACACACTGGGACACTAATAGTTAATAGAATAAACCTGAAGCAGGAAATATTACAACATCACAGTGCGGAGAGTACCTCCAAACCAAACAATGCGAGATGACGCACTCTCTGAATAATACATATATCACTTCCAGGAATGAATACCTCGCGTCATATAGGAGAGCAAGAAGCAGAGATTACTGTTCTACTGAGAAATCTGGGTGTACAAGGCTCAAACCACCAGAATCTGATTCTCCCTCTCTCTACAGCCCTGCCTGTGTATTTATGGCATTCTGATTGTGAACCAGGAAGCTCAGGATGAACACAAAAATCCCAATGTTTTTAGAATAAAATTGAGGAAAGGATGTGAAAGGGACCCCATAGTCACATCACAAATACTGGATTTTAGGGCTTGTGATATGGAGACTTCAGTAATGTACTTCTGTAGGGTGACCGTGGTACTAAGACATAAGTAAGACTCGGTAGCCATTACTTTTCTACATACAGTATACTACACGATGGTAGATAGACATCTTAGATGTGGTTCCGCCACCCTTTAAGAGCTAGAGTTGCCTATATTAGACCCTCATAGCAATTATATATAGAAATAAGCAGACAGAATTAAGTTAGGGGGTCATTTCTGTACCCAGTAAATGGAAAGGGGCCCAAAACAACGTTACTCCTCCCCCTTATACCTTCCTCCATGAGCAGGAAGAGTCTCATGGGCAACCAAGCAATGACTTGACCCTCTTGGTGACAGAAAAGGACCAGTTATGGGAAAATCCTTCCAGATGTTGCATTATTTCCATCAGGACTAGTATGGTTGCCATCTTACGGCCATGCAAGTGTCAATTTTAAAGGGACCGCTCATAGATGTTCAGCAAAATGGCCGAAAAACAGTTGCTACCAGGACCTTTATAACAGTTGAATGAAGACTTGAGTATTATGCAAGACTTGTAATAAAAACAGTGACGAAACAAGAATCTTGGATCACGACCAAAGAGACAAACTGTTTATATGACCCTACACGTATAGTAACACGGCCTGGAGCAAGAAAGAGGAGACAAAGCTCCACCAGATAGGAACACAATGGCCCAGATTTACTAATAGCAGTGTAAACTTAGGACAGGCAGCCTGAAAATGCTTCAGATTTATCACAATGGTGGATGCTGGATAATAGATTTGGTGCATCATTAGACTATCTAGTCAAGTATACACCACATTCGACTTGGCTTACTTTGAGCCAGGATTTTACAACACAATTTTGAGGCATTGGAGAAGCCGCAACCACACATCTAGCAAGTCAGAAAAATTTTAGCCAAGACGCGCCATATTTAAGCCAGACTGTAGTCATAACCACAAAAGTAAATCTGGGCCAATATATGCAGAAAGCTTAATTAGTTACCAAACCATGGTACCTTTATGCTACTCTTATAATCGATGGTCAGGAGGTATCTACATGGACACACCTTCTCATTCCAAGAGTTTTCTGTATTTTCATGACTATAAAAATTGTAGATTCACACTGAAGGCATCAAAACTATGAATTAACACATGTGGAATTATATACTTAACAAAAAAGTGTGAAACAACTGAAAATACGTCTTATATTCTAGGTTCTTCAAAGTAGCCACCTTTTGCTTTGATACTTTGATTACTGCTTTGCACACTCTTGGCATTCTCTTGATGAGCTTCAAGAGGTAGTCACCTGAAATGGTTTTCACTTCACAGGTGTGCCCTGTCAGGTTTAATAAGTGGGATTTCTTGCCTTATAAATGGGGTTGGGACCATCAGTTGTATTGTTCAGAAGTCAGGTGGATACACAGCTGATAGTCCTACTGAATGGAGTGTTAGAATTTGTATTATGGCAAGAAAAAAAGCAGCTAAGTAAAGAAAGACGAGTGGCCATCATTACTTTAAGAAATGAAGGTCAGTCAGTCCGAAAAATTGGGAAACCTTTGAAAGTGTCCCCAAGTGCAGTGGCCAAAACCATCAAGCGCTACAAAGAAACTGGTTCACATGAGGACCGCCCCAGGAAAGGAAGACCAAGAGTCACCTCTGCTGCGGAGGATAAGTTCATCCGAGTCACCAGCCTCAGAAATCGCAGGTTAACAGCAGCTCAGATTAGAGACCAGGTCAATGCCACACAGAGTTCTAGCAGCAGACACATCTCTACAACAACTGTTAAGAGGAGACTGTGTGCAGCAGGCCTTCATGGTAAAATAGCTGCTAGGAAACCACTGCTAAGGACAGGCAACAAGCAGAAGAGACTTGTTTGGGCTAAACACCACAAGGAATGGACATTAGACCTGTGAAAATCTGTGCTTTGGTCTGAGGAGTCCAAATTTGAGATCTTTGGTTCCAACCACTGTGTCTTTGTGCGACACAGAAAAGGTGAACGAATGGACTCTACATGCCTGGTTCCCACCGTGAAGCATGGAGGAGGAGGTGTGATGGTGTGGGGGGCTTTGCTGGAGACACTGTTGGGGATTTATTCAAAATTGAAGGAATACTGAACCAGCATGGTTACCACAGCATCTTGCAGCGGCATGCTATTCCGTCTGGTTTGCGTTTAGTTGGACCATCATTTATTTTTCAACAGGACAATGACCCCAAACACACCTCCAGACTGTGTAAGGGCTATTTGACCAAGAAGGAGAGTGATGGGGTGCTACGCCAGATGACCTGGCCTCCACAATCACCACACCTGAACCCAATCGAGATGGTTTGGGGTGAGCTGGACCGCAGAGTGAAGGCAAAAGGGCCAACAAGTGCTAAGCATCTCTGGGAACTCCTTCAAGACTGTTGGAAGACCATTTCAGGTGACTACCTCTTGAAGCTCATCAAGAGAATGCCAAGAGTGTGCAAAGCAGTAATCAAAGCAAAAGGTGGCTACTTTGAAGAACCTAGAATATAAGACATATTTTCAGTTGTTTCACACTTTTTTTGTTAAGTATATAATTCCACATGTGTTAATTCATAGTTTTGATGCCTTCAGTGTGAATCTACAATTTTTATAGTCATGAAAATACAGAAAACTCTTGGTCTGTACTGTATATATATATATTTTCATTCATTCATGAGGACAAATCCAAATATTTTTTTTTTTTTTAATGGGTGTCCACCCATAGAAATGTCCTCTAATATAATTTATTTAGGTGGACTAGCAGAGGTGCAACTTGAGTGGGACTGAGGGTCACGTCTGAGCCCAAGAGCCTTAGGTGGCCCATAAGGTGTCTTGAGACCAGTACTGTAAACGATACATTATAGGTAGGTGGCCTAGTGTAGATTTTGCATTCGGGCCTGGGAGCTTCATGTTACACCCCTGTGGTATGGTACGGATAGAACAATCTGTACCATTCAGATCCAGTGCTACGGTCTCATAAACCGATGCTAGAATATGGAGGAAGTTCTCAGACCATCACAGGACTTGAAACTTTGCTCACCATGCTACGTCTACAAGAGGAGCTCAAAATCTAGATCAGGGACTCCTGGACACAAGAGACAAAAAGTAACCAGTCGATTCTAACAACCAGAGCTGGAGAGAAGTACAGGTGACAATTCTAGATCTGCATATGTACGCTGGACAAGACATTTGTGATAAGTGTACTTGGACTTTGGTTGTACACCCAGAAAGTGAAGGAGTTGTCCATACTGAATATGTCAAACCTCATACGAAAATGGTCATGCGCATGAAGGCTGACATTGTGTGCACTCTTTCCACAGACTGATCTGCAAACATGAACAGGAATACGATCTACTCCATATTTTGCAGCTTGGTCCTTTGGCCTCCACATGGATCCATAAAAAAAAAAAAAAAAAAAAAAAAGGAAGATCTTCAGTCAGTCTCTTTCAAGGAAAGTAAATGCTAATCCCACACATGAGATAGTGACAAGGCTTCCAGGCATTGTGCAATACTGTCAATAGTGCATATGACATAATGTGTACCACGCAGTCTTCTCCCCCCTCACCTCCTTCCTTCCACATAAGTGAAGGGTCATACAAGGACAAAACGCCACGTACTGTACTTTATCTAACAGGAAAAAAGGGATAGTATGCCTGACTCAGCACTGGTGTCGTCACACACCCCAACCTCACCACAAAGCATAGACCAGAGGATTTCAATGAATGAGCTCTGTAGAATAACTCCGGTACATGTTCTAACATAGGGCAAAATCCACCTGAGACCAGATTACATTCATACAGTAGATGCGACACATCAGGACTTTTACTGATGTCCTCAAAAAGAGGGGAGAAAATTGAAGAAAAACAAGTAGTAGTGACAAATTTTCAAAAAAGTTGCAGTGTTATCCTAGCCTTAAAATCACCAAGTAGGACAAGCAACTGACTGTCCTGTAAAAACAGAAGTTGCACTTTGACATTACACCTTCACTTCTACACTGGTGAGATGGAAAGAAGGGGAACATCACCGCCAAACCTAAGCAGGGTCGTGTCGGTGGACCGAGGCAATTCAGGTAGATATGCTCTACACCTATCAAGCCAACAGTGGCTTAGACATTGGACCCACATTACTGCCCAAAGACTAGACAGAGCTCTAGCTGGGCCTAGCTGTTCTACCTGCCGATATAGTCAGCTTATTGAGACTTGCGGACTTCCAAACAATGAATTTCAATGGTTACTTATAGCGGTCCATGAGGTCAAGCATCTTGAATGGTAGAGGGTGATGAAAGATATTGGATATAAATGTTAGCACCAATAAGTACAAATCATATGTCTAAAGAATTATTGCTTCGACGTGACCCAAGACTAGCGTCTACCACTCAGTAGGCCCCAACATTTCATTTCTTTTTGGGTTGTTGGCAGTGGCCAAATATACTAGGCGCCCTTCAGAAAAAGGAATTTGACAATCACCGATATCTGATGTTCAAGGTACCATGCAAAAAATCCAGGGGATGTACACTTGGTGTCCAACACCATCATCACCACTGAACTTTTTTCTAGGCTTCAGGTTCCTCTCTGTTTAGAAGCACCTACTTGCTGACCACTGGTAGTCACCTCCTCACAACAAGCTACCGGAGACCAGACTATTCCCTCTTTTGTGGTCAATTCTTAAGCCGCCCATACACAGAAGATGAGAGTCATACAAAAAAAAATAAATAATTTTTGCTGACCATAGTTTGTAAATTTAACATGAACGAACATCCATGATGGCCGGTGGCAGACACCAAAAATGTAATTGGCTGGATTGTTGGGATCATGTTTTCACTATGGGATAGTAGTCCCCCTGGGAAGGCAGGAACTATATGTTTGGAGTCCAGGTCCCTGTTCAGCATCTGGTCCAGGAAATACGGATGGCATACGTCTGTACTTCATAGACCAAGCATGAACGGCTTTAGGCTATACAGTATGCACACGAACATGTGCATGTGCGGAGTCTGTGTATATGGATGACAGCAGTGTGCCACCCATTCCTCCACGGCCCCCTTCATTTCCTTCAGCAAGCCTGGACCCATCCTGAGTTTTACCCCATGAAAATACATAGATGTGTGTATGGGGCCATAGAAATTAACCCTGAAAAACATTAACAATGCACACATTGGTGCGCATGGAGCTTTGAATAGATGTCAGCTGGTACAGCTATCCCTCCCTATACACACACATATGCACGGCAGGAGAAATAAATCAATGCTGAAGATCCCTGCCAATGACTTACACTAACCATATCTCGGATCGAGCATGTACACCAGATAGCAGTCCGGTCAGAGGAACTACCTGTGTATACAGGCACCTTTACCTGGCATATCTGACCGTACATCGCCAACTGCTGCAAAATATATGCGTAAGGAAAAAAAATCCTGCAGATTATTACTCACCCTGGTAATGTGAAACAGCCCAGTAAAGAGAATATTTCCATTCGCACTGCATTCAGATACAAAACCTAGGTGTATATACTGTATGCAGGCTGAGGGGAACAGATGTGAAGCCCTGGCATTGGTATCCGAGTGCTCTCACACTACAGATGTGGTTCACACAATGGAATTTAATGGCAGTCGCAAGAATCATGTACATTTAATAGATGGTCGGGTAAGTGGGTCAGGAAACAGATGAGGAAAATTATAAATATATAATATTCAGAATAAAAAAAAAATAGATTTTTCAAAAAGTAAAAAAAAAAAATGCGAAATAAGAAATAAAATCTAATAGTGGGAATGTGGATGGCACGCTTTACAGGGCACTGACAAAAGGCAGAGCAGGGCTGCTTACACGTTTCACAAAACTGAATTTACAGAAAATGAGGTCAGAGGAATCAGAAAGAATGAAATCCTTCAGTCGGAAGAAGAGATAGCGAAGGGAGGTGACAATGGACGGCCAGGATTTTAACAGGGTACCCCCACCCATACACTAAGCCCTTGTCTTTCAGTCATGGACCTAGTCTCCCCCTCCCCTACCTGGACAGCTCTGGTTACTGTTTACAAGAGGCACAGTGACAGCAGTGACAGCGCAGCAGCCCCCAACAGAGACCCCACTAGCAAAAATTATATTTTATATAGATAGCACCAACATATTCCACAGTGCTTTACAATCGGGGAGTGGTGTACACCCCAGGTACACAAAGAGGAGGGTCCACAATGATATGGCGGGGATGCAAGTACAAACCTCATATGAAGAGGGGGACAATATGTGTACAGTGTAACAATATACATGTGTCAGGAAAGAAAGATACACAGCTGCTGATATGTAACAATATACATATAATAGGTGAGGAAATAAAGATACAATGTATACATATCAGCAGCTGTGTATCACAAAGCAATACACAACACAAGAGGAGGGGGTCTGTGTATTTACTGCAACATCAGGCTCCCCAGGTTATACTACAATAGTGCAGGCGACACCTGCTCAGGACTGGCACACACAGGGTTACAAATTATATATATATATATATATATATATATATACACACACAGTTCTATGCCTTCCTCCTCTTCTCCTGGCTGGCACGCACATATATATATATATATATATATATATATATATATATATATATATATACACAGCTCAGTACCTTCCTTCTCTGCTCCTGGCTGGCACACACAGGGTTACACACACATATATACCGCTCTGTACCTTCCTCCTCTGCTCCTGGCTGGCACACACAGGGTTACACACACATATATACCGCTCTGTATCTTCCTCCTCTGCTCCTGGCTGGCACACACAGGGTTACACACACATATATACCGCTCTGTATCTTCCTCCTCTGCTCCTGGCTGGCACACACAGGGTTACACACACATATATACCGCTCTGTACCTTCCTCCTCTGCTCCTGGCTGTCTCCCTCCTGGTTGCTGCAGTCTCTTTGTCCTGCTCTGTGCTCTGCACTCCAGGCTCTCTATACTGCATGGAGCAGCCCAGGCTCTGTTTATCAGTGTGCAAGACCCTCCCCCTGACTCAGGAAATAACCTCCTCCTGCATGTCCTGGCCTCCTCCTTCATATATAATACATGAATCCTCCTCCTGCATGCACAGTACAACCTCCTCCTTTACTTATAATATCCTCTTGCAGACACAGTGCCATATAGACTTTAACATATACACTCTACTACATATATACTCCTGTATGCACAGTACCATATACAGGATACTACATTTATACTCCTGCAATTCCCCTTCACTCATATATATCCTTCTGCTGCATATATAGCTCCCCTTTCCTTCAGTTACTCCTGTATGTATAGTACCATATAGACTCTACTACATATATACTCCTGTATGCACAGTGCCTTATAGACTCTACTACATATATACTCCTGTATGCACAGTGCCTTATAGACTCTACTACATATATACTCCTGTATGTATAGTACCATATAGACTCTACTACATATATACTCCTGTATGCACAGTGCCTTATAGACTCTACTACATATATACTCCTGTATGCACAGTGCCTTATAGACTCTACTACATATATACTCCTGTATGTACAGTACCATATAGATTCTACTACATATATACTCCTGTATGCACAGTGCCTTATAGACTCTACTACATATATACTCCTGTATGCACAGTGCCTTATAGACTCTACTACATATATACTCCTGTATGCACAGTGCCTTATAGACTCTACTACATATATACTCCTGTATGCACAGTGCCTTATAGACTCTACTACATATATACTCCTGTATGCACAGTGCCTTATAGACTCTACTACATATATACTCCTGTATGCACAGTGCCATATACAGGATACTACATATATACTCCTGTATGCACAGTACCATATACAGGATACTACATTTATACTCCTGCAATTCCCCTTCACTCATATATATCCTTCTGCTGCATATATAGCTCCCCTTTCCTTCAGTTACTCCTGTATGTATAGTACCATATAGACTCTACTACATATATACTCCTGTATGCACAGTGCCTTATAGACTCTACTACATATATACTCCTGTATGCACAGTGCCTTATAGACTCTACTACATATATACTCCTGTATGTATAGTACCATATAGACTCTACTACATATATACTCCTGTATGCACAGTGCCTTATAGACTCTACTACATATATACTCCTGTATGCACAGTGCCTTATAGACTCTACTACATATATACTCCTGTATGTACAGTACCATATAGATTCTACTACATATATACTCCTGTATGCACAGTGCCTTATAGACTCTACTACATATATACTCCTGTATGCACAGTGCCTTATAGACTCTACTACATATATACTCCTGTATGCACAGTGCCTTATAGACTCTACTACATATATACTCCTGTATGCACAGTGCCTTATATACTTTACTACATATACACTCCTGTATGCACATTACCATATAGATTCTACTACATATATACTCCTGTATGCACAGTGCCTTATAGACTCTAATACATATATACTCCTGTATGCACAGTGCCTTATAGACTCTACTACATATATACTCCTGTATGTACAGTACCATATAGATTCTACTACATATATACTCCTGTATGCACAGTGCCTTATAGACTCTACTACATATATACTCCTGTATGCACAGTGCCTTATAGACTCTACTACATCTATACTCCTGTATGCACAGTGCCTTATAGACTCTACTACATATATACTCCTGTATGCACAGTGCCTTATAGACTCTACTACATATATACTCCTGTATGCACAGTGCCTTATATACTTTACTACATATATACTCCTGTATGCACAGTGCCTTATAGACTCTAATACATATATACTCCTGTATGCACAGTGCCTTATAGACTCTACTACATATATACTCCTGTATGCACAGTGCCATATACAGGATACTACATATATACTCCTGCATGCACAGTGCCTTATAGACTCTACTACATATATACTCCTGTATGCACAGTGCCATATACAGGATACTACATATATACTCCTGCATGCACAGTGCCTTATAGACTCTACTACATATATACTCCTGCATGCACAGTGCCTTATAGACTCTACTACATAT
Organism: Leptodactylus fallax; assembly: GCA_947044405.1. Lineage (NCBI taxonomy): Eukaryota > Metazoa > Chordata > Amphibia > Anura > Leptodactylidae > Leptodactylus > Leptodactylus fallax. The sequence goes on along the minus strand of CAMRHE010000398.1, from coordinate 781,892 downwards.
ATACTCCTGCATGCACAGTGTCATATACAAGATAAGACATATATACTCCTGCATGCACAGTACCATATACAGTATACTACATTTATACTCCTGCAATTCCCCTTCCCTGATATATATCCTTCTTCTGCATATATAGCTCCCCTTTCCTTCAGTTATATTAAATACATCTTCCAATGCACAGTGTCTTCAAATATATAATGCATGCTTATTCTGTATGCAAAGTGATATATATATACTAGATCATATATATTATATACTCATCCTGCATGCAGAGTGCCATATATACTAGATTATATACTCTCCTGTATGCAGTGTCATATATACTAGATTATATAGTTTATACTCTCCTGTATGCAGAGTGCCATATATACTAGATTGTATACTGTATATCGTATATATTCCGTCTGTATGTAAAGTGCCATATACACTAGATTATATAGTATATACTCCTTCTGCAGCATGCACAGTACTCCCTCATATATAATGCATGCTTCTTCTTAATGTAAAGTGCCATATATACTAGATTATATATACTATATACATCTCCTATAGCAGTACTGTGCATTGATTATATAAGAGGGATGTAATACTGTGTAGGCCAGTCCACCATATTCCCCTACACCCACTCTGTATTACACACGCAGAATCTCTCCAGTGGTTAGGCAATGCATTTGAGCATTGGGTGCTGCAAAGTGTGAATAGACCCCTATACACTGTATATATTCCATTACATCTAAACATTACCAGGAGATGGCACAACCTGCAGCTGTATCAGGCCTTCTAGACCACAACCAATAGGAATCCATGTTTAATGTTTCTGATGTAATTTTAAAAAAAGCCTAACAAGGCGGCCATTTTACTACATGGAGGGTATTGGCCCCTGCCATAAGAAACTGGATTTATATGTATCTGAGATGCCATTTAGAATTGTTGTTGATGACAGGGAAAGACAGGGGTCACAAGGGTGTACAGGGGCAGATTCAGAAAACCGTCTAATAGAAAAACCGTCTTTGTTGCCCGTAGCAACCAATCACAGCATAGCTTTACATTTTCAAGAGTAGAGTACAAAATGAAAGCTGTGGTGTGGTTGGTTGCTAGGGGTGACAAAGACGGACTCATAAATCTCCCTTATGGCATAAGGCCTAATGCACATGACCAAATGTAGAGGTCGAAGCTCTCCCGAGGGGGCATCAAACCCGTTCTGTTCTGAGGAATATTGAGCAGGCCCTATCCTGCTCCATGTCATCTGAACAAAACAGATCAGAGGCCCCCATAGAGGTGAATGCATCACTGGAGGCACCCGCATGTCATGCAGATGTCTCCCCGAGTGTCATCTGAGTGTATTCCACTGCAAAATCAGCCCCTCCTTGGATGTCATACCCGGTTGTGTACATGGGACTTAAAAAAATTATGCAGCCTGCTGCCACCACTAGGGGGTGACCTATACGATGATACCCTGTGGTATTTTTATGTGATAGTAGTCTTGCCTCTTTCATTTACCCTGGTTCCCCCTGGGGCCGTGCTGTCGGGGCTTCCCCTCAGTTTGCTGGATTGGAATGGCATCTAAGAAGTTTGACAAAGGGAGGACAAACAACTCAGTTTCGGAAGGCCTGACTATGACCCCCAAGTCTGCCATGAGGGTAAAGTAGCGGAAGTCACTCCCTGCCATAAATTGTCTTTTGGCGGGTGATTTTGCCAGGTCCTTACTCAAGGTTGGCTTATATGTCTGTTTTATATATTTGCTTGTGCTTTGTGCGTCTTGTTGTGCGCTGTATGACGTGAATTTTATAGGGCGCACTTCTCAGACATGCTAGTCCCATCTTCTTCGCATGCTTTTCTTTGGACACAGTCAATGGGGAAGATTTAGTATTACTTAACAGAAGATTAGACCTCGATTTTGCGACTGTCTAAATGCCAGTTGCAGAGTAAATCAAGTGGGCGGATCGACCTGATGGTGATGATGTCACCAGAACTCCCGGGTCCATCATCAGTGATCCAGGGACCAGGTAGGTAAAGTACTACTCCACGGACAATCCCTTTAAGGTAAACAAATCTTATAAAAATACTTCAACCCCCCTCCCCCAAAATAAATAAATACTTTTAAAAGAAAAAAATACTGTAAATAGCATGTTTTAATAGCAATAAACAATGGTGGAATTTCAGCCCCTCCCTCAAAAAAAAAAGAACAATACATTATATGTACTAACATTGTGCCAAAAAATTATACAACTTGTCCTGCAAAAAACAAGACCCAATATGGCTACATTGGTGGAAAAATTAAAATGTTATGGGCCTGGGCAAGTGGAACCTCAAAAATGATTTGATTTCCATAAAACCTGATTTTATTTAGCAAAAATTATATAGATACAGGTAAAAAAATACTAATAATAATAAAATTGCTCAGACCTAAAGGCCCCTATAGTTAGTCCTTAAGGGGTTATCCAACCTTCGAAAATGACTTATGCTTAGGCCTGCAACTTCATGTAAACAATGAAGAGGCAATTGGTGGAGGATGTCTGGAGTCGGATCCCCACCGATCTTACATTGATGACTTATCCTAAGGATTATGAAGGTCTAGACAACCCCTTTAAGTGCTTTCTGATCTCTTGTTTGGTATGGACAGGTTGGTGTCTTGTCTTACATATAAGATGACTCTCCGGGGCGTGGCCAGGGACTTGATGTGGTGAGACACTCAATTGGGGAGCTCCTGCCTGACCGTTTTTAGTGTGGGACCACTAGCCTGAATAGGACCCCCATGGCTAAGAAAACCACCCGGGCACCTGCTACAGGGGACTGTGCATCAGCGGACAGGTCCGTTCAGCCTACCTTGTCCGCGTTCCTGCAGCTGATAGCATCCACAGCGCGGGCCTCCACGAGGCGGCGGCCATCTTCCTCTGCCGCGCCGGCCGCTTCCGCTACGACACCTGCAATGGCCCCGCTAGCGACACGAGCGGCATCCACCCTGCAGAGAGGCCATCTTACCAGGCCTCCAGCCCTGCCAGTGACAGAGCTCCAGAGTCCAGGCGCTGGGCTCCAGCAGACCCCTTCACCGCCGGGTAAGTCAGGCGCGGCGGTTGCTCGCACCGCAGCGCTGACTGCCCCTCCTCCCCCGCTGCTCCGACCGGCGCCTATGTCAGTGGGTTCCCCCAAGCAGAATCAGGGGGACCCATCATCTCAGGAGGTATCAGTAGCGGCCTCTCAGCTCCACAAGCCTTCTTCTGGCCTGGAGCACCCTCCTGACCCTGTGGAGGAGGATTTAACCCCTCAGCTGCCTCCACAACCTTTTAGTCCTGTGTCCTTACAGCAGCCTCCATCCCTTCTCAGAGATGAAGAAGCAGACCTGGGGGCAACTCCATCCCTCTCCCCCTATGCTATTCACACCCAGCTGCCTTCTCCGTCTGCACCGCTACCCCGACTTCCGCCACACTCTGCTCAGGCAGCCTCCTCTGATCCTCCACCGTGGCTCGATTACCTTGCTCACCTACCGTCAAAAGAGGACTTTGATTCCTTGGTCGCTAAAGTCACAACGGCATGTCGTTCAGAGATACGCACAGAAATCGCTGTTCTACGGCAAGATCTCCATCATATTGCTAACCGGGTTGATACCCTTGAAGACGATCATGACCAGACCCGATCTCATGTGTCTCACCTCCAGGACACTGTCCTCTCCCAATGCCAGGTGGTTAACGACATGCAACACCATTTGGAGGACTTGGATAACCGGGGCAGACGCAACAATATCAGAATCAGGGGGCTGCCTGAGGCTAACCAGGAGGAGGATTTACATGCTACCTTGGAGGAGATTTTCAACTTCCTTTTACAGGAACCAGCTACACATAAAATTAAGCTGGATAGAGCACACAGGGCCCTGCGCCCCAGGGGATCGGGCCCCACACCACGCGATGTTATTTGCTGCGTGCACGACTTTGCACTAAAAGAAACTATCCTTTCCAAGACTTTGAATTTGCAGGAGCCAAGATCCAGCTTTACCAGGACCTCTCCTGGATTACGCTACAGAAGAGGAGATACCTGCGCTCTCTGCTGCAGCTTCTGTGCGACCGGCAGATATCGTATCGCTGGGGATTCCCCTTCTCTTTAACGGCTAGGCACAATGGACGCTCTGCTACCATACGGTTCTATGCAGATCTGGAACCATTCTGCATTGCTATGGATATTCCTCCTCCCAACCTTCAGAATTGGGAGTTGGTTGCCCCCATCACCGCCTCTACCCCCGGTCTGGACGGCCCAGAATCCAGCTAGACGCCAGCAACGTTCTTCCAGAAGATCGAGGGTGGAGGCCCCACCCCCGTGACTGTATCTTTTTTCTCGGACCTCCTAGTTCCTGGGAGGGATACGTCTACTTTGATTACTAGGGGTGTCCTGTTCCTATTGTTATTTACATTTATACGCAGTTTTTTATGGTCCCACAACTGTTCTGCATCATATTCACGCTTTAGTATTATCAGTCGGGCGGGTTAGACTTCCCCCCCCCCAGTGACTGATAGATGTTATTTTCTTTAGGTCCCCAATTGATGCTTTGGATCTGCCTATTGCTGATCTCCCCCCGTCTCCCACCCGCCCCCCTTTTTGCTATGGGGGCTTCGTCCAGCTGTGGACCCACTGGTTGGGCCCTAGTAGGGTCACTTGTGGCCCTACCTTGGACAATTTTTTTTGCCCCCGGCCAGGAGATTTAGTCCTGACCACTAAATTTAGTTTAGATGTGTTATTTCAATATTTTTGTTTTGTTTTTTTATTTGTTATGCTTTGTTCTTTGTGTATGTCCTTTGTCTCTTTCCCCTCCCCCTCTATCCCTTTTCCTTCCTCCCCTTCTTCAGGTTCGGAGACCCGTCTGGCTACAGTGGCCCGGACCCTCCACCTTTACTTTTTCGGGGATTCGGAACATCGTTGGCTGGGTGAGATCTGCTCTACCTCATTTTCTCCTACATTAGCAATACACTCACCTTGTATTCCCAATGGTTAGGTGCATTACACTAAATGTTAAGGGCCTGGGCTCCAACACAAAACGGCGAATGGTCCTGCGGGAGCTTCGCTCTCTTCAGGCAGATGTAGCCTTTCTCCAGGAGACTCACTATGACCAAACTGGCACGTTTAATTTTGCCCGACATTACTTCCCCTCTGCTTACTCTGCACATTGTAGTCGCAGGAAGGGAGGAGTAGCTATTTTGCTTTCCCGTAACTGCCCTATCACTGTCTCGGCCTCTCATCTAGATCCCCAGGGTCGATATATTATTTTGGAGGGGCTTTTATATGGTCGACCTATTATTTTATGCAATATATATGCCCCTAATTCTTCACAGATCCCCTTCCTTAAACAGGTCCTGGGGAAACTGCAAAAGTTTGAGGGATCCGCATTATTACTCGGTGGAGACTTTAATATGATCTTTTCTGAAAGTATGGATAGATCCACCCTCACTAATGGACCTCCTGGACCCTCCCAGATGAGACTAGCTAGACAGTTCCGTTGCCTTGTACGGTCAGCTGCCCTTTATGACCTTTGGCGGGTGGATAATCCCTCTGCCCGTTCCTTTACATTTTACTCCCACCCACATAAAACCCACTCTAGAAGAGACTATTTTTTTGGAAATACGTTAGCCCTTCGTTTACTAAAGTCGGCTGACATAGGCCCCATATCCTGGTCAGACCATGCTCCTGTGAAGCTTACACTGTCCTCCACCCCCTCTCCGACTAAACGCTGCCACTGGCGACTTAACGAATCCCTCCTTCATTCACGAGAGACCCAGGGTAAACTTCGAGCTCACCTCCAAGAATACTTCCGAGTTAATTCTAACTCAGTTACCGCTGTGTCCACACTGTGGGAAGCCCATAAGGCAGTAATGAGAGGTCACTGTATTGTGTTGGGAACACAGACTAAGAGAAACCGGAGGGCCAGAGAGGAGGCCTTGACTGACAAGATTAGATCCCTCACTGAGCGACTAACGACGCGACCCTCGTTATCTTTACTGCGTCAATTAGTAGCGGCCAGGGCTGACCTCCGCGACCTCGCCACCCAGGCTACCCGACGCCTCCTCCTCTACAGTCGCCAGAGATACTATGAGAGGGGAAATAAGGCCCACACACTTCTACCTAGAACCCTGAAGGACCGTCAGGTTTCGTCTACACCCCATGCCGTTCAAGATTCCCAGGGCACCCTTCAGCACCATCCCGATGCCATAGCGGCCTTGTTTAGGGATTATTATACTAAACTGTATAACCTTCCCTCACCTACTAGGAGAAGCCCCACCAATGTAGAGACAGACTTGCACTCTTACCTAGCCTCGTGTCAACTCCCGGCCCTCCCGTCCTCAGCCCTCTCTTCGCTTAATGCCCCAGTATCGAGAGAGGAGTTGGCTGCCGTTCTGGAGGCTCTCCCAAATGGTAAAGCTCCAGGCCCTGATGGGTTCACCTATGCTTATTATAAAACTTTCCATTCTGATCTCCTCCCTTATATGTTTCAGCTTTTCAACTCATTCTTGGAGGGAGCTCCGATCCCCCAGACTATGCTGCACTCTCACATTTCCCTAGTTCCAAAGCCTCACAAGGACCATCAGGAGTGCTCTAATTATCGTCCCATTGCCCTCCTGAATACAGACCTTAAACTTTTTACAAAAATCTTAGCAAACAGGCTTGGCCTTTGGCTTCCGTCTCTCATCCACAAGGACCAGGTGGGATTTGTCCCCTGTCGTCAGGGGGGAGATAACACTAGAAGGGCAGTGGATTTGATTGACGTGGCCAACCGTCACTCTACCCCCACCTTGCTTCTAAGTCTGGACGTTGAGAAGGCCTTTGACCGCCTTGATTGGTCGTTTATGATGGCCACTCTTGAAAGCTACGGGTTCTCGGGGGCCTTCCTCACGGCTATAAGGGCTCTTTATTCTCACCCCTCAGCAGTTGTTAAGCTTCCTAATGCTTCCTCCCTTCCTTTGTCCATTCGTAATGGAACCCGTCAGGGATGCCCCTTATCTCCACTAATATTTGCACTGTGTATTGAACCCCTGGCGGCTCAAATTAGATCTGCCCCGGATGTCTCTGGTGTATTTGTGAGAGATAGAGAATTCAAGATTAGTTTATTTGCAGACGATGTCCTGTTGACCCTCACTAAACCCCATACCTCCCTTCCAAACCTTCTCCGGGTTTTAAAGGATTATGGAGACCTGTCGGGATATAAGGTTAACCCTAGTAAGACGGAAGCCCTACCTTTAAATATCACAATCGAAGCCTTGCAGTTGCTCAAGTCTAACTTTGACTTCCAATGGAGAGACCGCTCCCTACGCTATTTGGGCGTTCAACTATCCTCTTCATACCACACGCTTTACTCAGCCAATTATCCTCATTTGTTTCATGAGCTCCGTTCTCTTCTAGATAAGTGGCGCCCACTCCATATTTCTCTTTTAGGCCGTATAACTGCGGTTAAGATGACCCTCCTCCCGAAACTTCTTTACTTTTTTGAAACCCTTCCAGTGGCAGTCCCTAGATTCGAATTGAGATCCCTACAGAAAGCAATATTCCAATTTATATGGAATGGCAAACGCCACCGCATTCCCCGATCGGTGATGCTGGCGGGTAGGTCGGAGGGGGGAATGGGGGTTCCACACATATTGCACTACTACTGGGAGCCCATTTGCGTAGTATACCGTTCTGGGCAGCGCCCCCAGGCGCATACGAAATGGGTGGAGATAGAGAAGCTTTGGCTGGCTCCTGTTCACCCCAATGCATTTTTGTGGTCCGCCTCCCCCCCTCTGCCCATGACCTCGCTACTTGGCCCTATTGGCTTTACTCGGACTGTCTGGAACACCTGTTCTAGATTGTTTCGATTGGCCTCCTCGCACTCATCCATGATTTCCTTTTTACTGTATATAATCCACGTCTCCCAAGCGGACTCACTGCTGCTATGGTCAAGCCCTGGAGGAAGCTGGGTTTATTCCACATAGCGGACTTGGTTGACCCGTCGTCCTTGGAGCTCAGGCCCTTCGATTACCTCACCTCTACACAGCACTTGCCTACCTCAGAGTGGTTCCACTATCAGCAAATAGTTCATTTTGTGGTCTCCCAATTTGGATCCACCCGGGTCTCCCTCCCTACAGCTTTTGAACGACTGTGTCGGGCGGGTACCTCTACTAGAGGCCTGATTTCTAATATTTATGGGCTTTTGTCCTCTCAGGGGGGCAGGCCCCGGTGGTCCACAGATATATGACCCGGTGGTCTGGAGCCCTGGGCGAGCGCATCTCGCACAGTCAGTGGCAGGTTATTTGGTCCCGAGCAGCTAAATCCTCTTCCTGTGTAACGTTCAGGGAAACGCAATACAAGATACTTATGCATTGGTATCATACTCCAGCTCTACTGCATCTCTCAACCCCACTATTCCTTCTAGTTGCTGGCGGTGTCAGGCAACACCAGGAACATTGTTCCATATATTCTGGGAGTGCCCCCTGGTCCGCACTTTTTTGGTCTGAGGTTGGGAGGCTGACTAATATTCTCTTCATCCAGGGTGTTCCCTTGGACCCCATGGTTTATTTGCTGAATCTCCCTCCAAAAGGTCTCAGTAAAAATACATCGAAACTATTCCTTTACTTGTGTACTGCGGCTAAAACGCTTATAGCTCGCCATTGGAGAGAAGCTCTTCCCCCAACGATCTCAGAATTGATAGCCCGACTGAAGGACATCCGCAGTCTGGAGTATCTGACTGCTTCCCTTAATCATACGGTGGAGGCATTTGAAGCAATTTGGTCTCACTGGGATACCTACTGTGCCACACAAGGTCTCTGAAGTCTGACCCCCGGCTTTGTCTCTTTCCTCATTGTTCCTTTCCTTTGTCCGTTTTTGTGTATTCCCCAAATCTTGTCTTTGTGTTGTTGTTTTTATATTTGTTGACTTGGCGGATTGTATGTTATCTATGTTATTTTCAAAAATATTCTAATAAAAATTACAGTTTAAAAAAAAAAAAAAAGATGACTCTCCTCTGTATGAATGTCCATATTTTTGGGGCACTGTGGCCGGTGCTGATAAAGGAGCACTGGGGCTGTCGCTCTTATGGGGGCGCTATAGCTGGCATTGTTATGTACATTCTGTATATCACCAGTCAAGATTCAAGGGCATTAGGTTTGGGATGTTTTTGCAGGTGTGGACTAATAAACGTCTACTACATTTTGACGTCTTCCTGAAGTCATTTCTCAATGTTTTTGCACACTTTACTAGAAGAATATTTGTCATTTCCTCTTTATAGGATTGGCTAATCCTCTTGAGGTTGTATGAGGTACAAAAGTTTAAGAGCACACCACAGATTTATGATGGGTTTTAGGTTAGTGGGTGACAGATCTCACAGCTGGTGTGCACAGTTGCTTAAGTTTGGAACCATTGACTTTAGTGGGGGAATGAAACTGCTGACAACTGACTACAATAGCTCTGTTTTTCTTCTTTTAATGTTCACGTAATTTTTAGGTCATACGTTTTATAACACTGCAGATTTTTTTCGAGACCGTATTGTTTGGGGCGAGCTGGGTGACAACCCCTATGAACCCTAATCACTACCGTTAGTGGTTGTCAGATCCCTCGTTGACTTTGTGAAGCACCATGCTGATATCTTAGCATTTGCTTCACCCTACATTATCTTTTTTTAATGGTTCTTTTTAGGCTGACAACCATATTCAATGCTGTTATCTTGGTGATGCTGGAACGGTCTTGATGTAGGTCACCCACATTACAACATCCTTGTAAGTGATAACCTCGCTACCTGACTCATGTAGGACAAAGTTGAGAAATAGCAAGAGTGTAGATATCATAGAGGCAAACCATGAGGCTACTGTGGGGCCCTAGAGGGACCTGATTGACCCCATACATGATACTGGGTAGAGGTCCAGGGGACCTGCCTCGTTTGCAAACAAGGGGCATATGGCACATAGGTCATGGTCAGGGCATAAAGTGGTAAAGAAATATGTAGACACCAATAGTCCTGAATTTATTGGTGTTGTCCCAAATATTAAGTAACAATCCTGGCAAATTTAGTTTTGTGTGGGCTTTGCTCAGACCCCATCTGAAGGAGGTAAACTTTCCTGGCCCATTGGAGCCATCCCGGCCTACAGCTTCATGAAGGAGATCCAGTGGGCTTTCTTGGCCATCCAGACCCCATATATTTACCTCCATTATATGGTAAGCAGTAGTTAGAACATGTCTAGTGACACTTTAGGGTTTTTTAGAGGTTAGTGTTTGGGGAATCCATCCTACCCATGACACTTGGAGTCCCCATAGCACCGTATGTGGATGCATATAACCAAGCATGCATGTGCCTCTTTCTGTCGTAGAATATGGGAGTTATAGAACCACCCAAACCAGCCTCTTATATAGTCTTTAATACAGAGAGCCACAACATATATGGCCACCTTTACACCTCTACAGTACTTGCTTGACTATGTAGATTTCTTAAATGGACACAAAGGATGTTGGATACTGAAGGCCCCCCAGGTCTGCCAGCCAGTGACAAACTATAGTGTCGCACTGGGCAGGTTGTGAAAAGTGTTTGCTCTTTCTGGGTTTGTTCATACCAGGATGACTCCTTCACAAGTTACAGATGATGCACGGATTTTGAGTAAAATTGTTTAGCAACATCTTCTTAAACCTCCCAAAACCTCTTCTCTATTTCATGCCCCCCTCATCTTCCTTGTATATCAGGAACCCTGAGATGACCTCACCTCGTCTCACATTCTTTGCACTTAGAAGCAGACGTTTTCCACACTTCACGGCTTGGAAGGAATTGTTTGACTTCTCAATTGGAAAATTCTTCCTCAGTCTGTAAATATTCCTATCTTTTTCCTAGACAGCTGTCTCAGAGCACAAAGGTTACGTGAGGCCACTGGGCAAAATAGCTAAAACCTACTGGAAAAACACAGCTGCTGTACCAGGTACCAGAAGAGTACCGAAGTGTAGGCTCACTTTGATGGTGCTTTTCAAAATCTACGTCCCATTTCTGTTTTTTTATATTGGGTCATCTAGTGGCAGCTAAGAGACAATGCAGGCCAATGAAGTGATATGGTAGATATACCAGTGAACATTTGTGTTGGCACCATTTCAACCATGACTCCTTTAAGTCTTTGAAAAAGATGAATAAGGCTCAAGGCACATCTTATGGTGGAATTCATTTTAGAGAAGTCATGAAGCATGGTGGAACTCCTTGTGGAGGAGTCATGAAGTCAGGGTTGATATTTTGTAGTCCACTCGTAGTTATCCAGAGAAAGAAGCAACCACAACCTAGAGCATCCCCTTTTCCCACCACTGTGTTTTGGATGTAGGTACTCAGCTGGACCAGGATTTTTGGTGTCCTAAGCTAGTCAGATGATTAATACCGTAGCTAAGGGGGAATACACGGGTTGGATGTACAAATAAGAGGAAGGACAACAACAGAAAATTAACATTAAAGTATATTGATGAGAGTGATACAATGAGCAGCGAGTCTTGTCTCAGCCAGGTCATAGGTGAGGTATCTGATTTCATGAAGATACAAGTATGTGGTACCCTGAAATAGATGTAGAGAACACAAACAAGCCAGAGGTCATGTGATGGAGAATCAAGATGTGGTCACAACAAGTCAAGTTCATACACAGACAAAAGCCAAAATGGGGCACCGAAGCCAATGAGGAGCACCTATAAATAAAGCACCTTTGATTTTGATTGACCAAACAATAGTGCATACTGACCATGTGCCATCTATAGCCACCTTACCATGAGGTTCATTGTGGTGACAGAGAACCTGTATAGAACTTATACTGTACATTGTAGTGGTGAGAACCAGTGCAGAACCTGTACTGTACATTGTAGTTGTGATAACCTGTGCAGAACCTGTACTGTACATTGTAGTAGCGAGAACCAGTACAGAACCTGTACTGTACATTGTAATAGTGAGAATCAGTGCAGAACCTGTACTGTACATTGTAATAGTGAGAACCAGTGCAGAACCTGTACTGTACATTGTAATAGTGAGAACCAGTACAGAACCAGTACTGTACATTGTAGTAGCGAGAACCAGTGCAGATCCTGTACTGTACATTGTAGTAGCGAGAACCAGTGCAGAACCTGTACTGTACATTGTAGTAGCGAGAACCAGTGCAGAACCTGTACTGCACATTGTGGTGGTGAGAACCTGTGCAGAACCTGTACTGTACACCTTCTCCAGTAGAACTACACTGTTACAACCATGGAGTTGAGACAATTGCTGAAGGGTCGTGGAAAGGGTGCAGAGGAGTTAACATTGTTATTCAGTACAACCAAAGAGGTCATACTAGAAACAGGAGGCTGATGCATTCTGTCCCCGTGGTTGGCACTGAGGGGGCATCTGATCTCTTATACAGTAAAATAAATGCAGATAACATGAATTAAACATTACACATTATCAGCTGCTATGTGTGAGCAGAGAACACTACTCCCTGGGTGGGACACGTCACATGGTGCTATATACTGCAATTAACCTTTGTTAGTTTTTATAAGGCTGCACATTAAACTGATAATACCAGAGTCCTGGAACAGGCGTCATATTCCAAGAGGTACTTTTATGACAGTAATGAAATAGATCTGCCGGGTAAATCCAGTCCTGTGCAGCATAATACCTGAGAAATAAGCCTCGTAAATTCTGTTGTATCGCTTTTCATGAGCTGTTGTTAAGGTGAAGGCTTAACTAAGGTGAAGGCCTGGAAATTACTTCAAGGGGTTGTCCTGGAATTACATTTCTGGGCTAGGAGGCCGGGGAAAGTGAAACATAAAAAATAAAAACATCCTCACCTATACCTGGTGCTCCGCTGTCCTCCGCCCCTGTCCGATCCAACAGCACCCGCAGGCATGTTCGGGCAGAAGTCCTCGCGCTCGTGACCTCTGAGGCCAATCAGTGGCTTCAGTGGGCAAAAGAAAGGCGCCAGGATGTCACCGGTGACAGGTGAGGATGTTTTTTTTTTTATTATTATTATATGTTTCACCTTCCATGGCATCATGGCCCTGAACTGTAATTCCTGGACAAATAGTCCAGGTCACTTGTCTGTACTGGGTATTATTATAGTAGTTCTATTCTTGTACATATAAGTAGTATTATAGTAGTTATATTCTTGTACATAGGAGCAGTATTATAGTAGTTATATTCTTGTACATAGGAGGTAGTATTATAGTAGTTATATTCTTGTACATAGGAGGCAGTATTATAGTAGATATATTCTTGTACATAGGAACAGTATTATAGTAGTTATATTCTTGTACATAGGAGCAGTATTATAGTAGTTATATTCTTGTACATAGGAGAAGTATTATAGTAGTTATATTCTTGCACATAGGGGCAGTATTATAGTAGTTATATTCTTGTACATAGGAGGCAGTATTATAGTAGTTATATTCTTGTACATAGGAGGCAGTATTATAGTAGATATATTCTTGTACATAGGAGCAGTATTATAGTAGTTATATTCTTGTACATAGGAGGCAGTATTATAGTAGTTATATTCTTGTACATAGGAGAAGTATTATAGTAGTTATATTCTTGTACATAGGGGCAGTATTATAGTAGTTATATTCTTGTACATAGGAGGTAGTATTATAGTAGTTATATTCTTGTACATAGGAGGTAGTATTATAGTAGATATATTCTTGTACATAGGGGCAGTACTATAGTAGTTATATTCTTGTACATAGCTGCAGTATTATAGTAGTTATATTCTTGTACATAGGAGGCAGTATTAGAGTAGTTATATTCTTGTACATAGGAGCAGTATTATAGTAGTTATATTCTTGTACATAGGAGCAGTATTATAGTAGTTATATTCTTGTACATAGGAGCAGTATTATAGTAGTTATATTCTTGTACATAGGAGAAGTATTATAGTAGTTATATTCTTGTACATAGGGGCAGTATTATAGTAGTTATATTCTTGTACATAGGAGGCAGTATTATAGTAGTTATATTCTTGTACATAGGAGGCAGTATTATAGTAGATATATTCTTGTACATAGGAGCAGTATTATAGTAGTTATATTCTTGTACATAGGAGGTAGTATTATAGTAGTTATATTCTTGTACATAGGAGCAGTATTATAGTAGTTATATTCTTGTACATAGGAGAAGTATTATAGTAGTTATATTCTTGTACATAGGGGCAGTATTATAGTAGTTATATTCTTGTACATAGGAGCAGTATTATAGTAGTTATATTCTTGTACATAGGAGGTAGTATTATAGTAGTTATTTTCTTGTACATAGGGTGCAGTATTATAGTAGTTATATTCTTGTACATAGGAGCAGTATTATAGTAGTTATATTCTTGTACATAGGAGCAGTATTATAGTAGTTATATTCTTGTGCATAGGAGGCAGTATTATAGTAGTTATATTCTTGTACATAGGAGGCAGTATTATAGTAGTTATATTCTTGTACATAGGAGAAGTATTATAGTAGTTATATTCTTGTACATAGGGGCAGTATTATAGTAGTTATATTCTTGTACATAGGAGCAGTATTATAGTAGTTATATTCTTGTACATAGGAGGTAGTATTATAGTAGTTATTTTCTTGTACATAGGAGCAGTATTATAGTAGTTATATTCTTGTGCATAGGAGCAGTATTATAGTAGTTATATTCTTGTACATAGGAGGTAGTATTATAGTAGTTATTTTCTTGTACATAGGAGTAGTATTATAGTAGATATATTCTTGTACATAGGAGGTAGTATTATAGTAGTTATATTCTTGTACATAGGAGCAGTATTATAGTAGTTATATTCTTGTACATAGGAGCAGTATTATAGTAGTTATATTCTTGTACATGGGGCAGTATTATAGTAGTTATATTCTTGTACATAGGGGGCAGTATTATGGTAGTTATATTCTTGTACATAGGAGCAGTATTATAGTAGTTATATTCTTGCACATAGGAGCAGTATTATAGTAGTTATATTCTTGTACATAACATGTAGTATTATAGTAGTTATATTCTTGTACATAACATGTAGTATTATAGTAGTTATATTCTTGTACATAGGAGGCAGTATTATAGAAGTTACAGTTGTGCTAAAAAGTTTACATACCCTGGCAGATTTTTTGGTTTTTTGGCCTTTTTTCAGAGAATATGAATGATAACACAAAAACTTTCTCCACTCATGGTTAGTGGTTGGTTGAAAACATTTATTGTCAAACTTCTGTGTTTTCACTTTTTAAACCATAATGACAACCAAAAACATCAAAATGACCCTGTTCAAAAGTTCACATACCCTGGTGATTTTGGCCTGATAACATGCCCAGAAACCAAACCACGGTCAGGTAGACCAACCAAAATTTCGGCCACAACTGCCCGGAAAATTGTTTGGGATGCAAAGAAAAACCCACACATAACATCAGCTGAAATACAGGACTCTCTGAAAACTATCGGTGCGGCTGTTTCAAGATGTACAATAAGGAGGCACTTGAAGAAAAATAGTCTGCATGGTCGAGTTGCCAGAAGAAAGCCATTATTGCACAAATGCCACAAAGAATCTCGCCTTCAATACGCCAAACAGCACAGAGACAAGCCTCAAAACTTCTGGAACAAGGTAATTTGGAGGGATGAGACAAAAATTGAACTTTTTGGCCACAACCATAAACGTTACATTTGGAGAGGTGTCAACAAGGCCTATGATGAAAGGAACACCATTCCTACTGTAAGGCCCGGAGGTGGATCACTGATGATGTGGGGATGTGTGAGCTTCAAAGGCACAGGAAACTTGGTCAAAGTTGAAGGAAAGATGAATGCAGCGCGTTATCAGCAAATACTGGAGGCAAATTCATCAGCCAGGGAAGGCTGCGCATGAGACGTACTTGGACGTTCCAACATGACAACGGATCCAAAACACAAGGCCAAGTCGACTTGTCATTGGCTACAGCAGAAGAAAGTGAAGGTTCTGGAGTGGCCATCTCAGTCTCCTGACCTCAATATCATTGACCACTCTGGGGAGATCTCAAGCGCGCAGGACATGCGAGACAGCCCAGGAATTTACAGGAACTGGAGACTTTCTGCCAAGAAGAATGGGCAGTTTTACCATCTGAGAAAATAAAGAGCCTCATCCACACCTACCACAAAAGACTTCAAGCTGTCATTGATGTTAGAGGTGGCAATACACAGTATTAAGAACTGGGGTATGTGAACTTTTGAACAGGGTCATTTTGATTGTTTTTGGTTGTCATTATGGTTTAAAAAGAGAAATCACTGAAGTTTGACAATAAATGGCTTCTACCAACCACTAACCATGAGTGGAGAAAAAGATTTAGTGTTATCATTCATATTCTCTGAAAAAAGGCCAAAAAACAAAAAATATCTGGGGGGGGTATGTAAATGTTTTAGCACAACTTTATATTCTTCTACATAGGAGCAGTATTATAGTAGTTATATTCTTGTACATAGGAGGTAGTATTATAGTAGTTATATTCTTGTACATAGGAGCAGTATTATAGTAGTTATATTCTTGTACATAGGAGCAGTATTATAGTAGTTATATTCTTGTACATAGGAGCAGTATTATAGTAGTTATATTCTTGTACATAGGAGCAGTATTATAGTAGTTATATTCTTGTACATAGGAGGCAGTATTATAGTAGTTATATTCTTGTACATAGGAGTAGTATTATAGTAGTTATATTCTTGTACATAGGAGGCAGTATTATAGTAGTTATATTCTTGTACATAGGGGCGGTATTATAGTAGTTATATTCTTGTACATAGGAGTAGTATTATAGTAGTTATATTCTTGTACATAGGAGGCAGTATTATAGTAGTTATATTCTTGTACATAGGAGTAGTATTATAGTAGTTATATTCTTGTACATAGGAGGTAGTATTATAGTAGTTATATTCTTGTACATAGGAGGTAGTATTATAGTAGTTATATTCTTGTACATAGGAGCAGTATTATAGTAGTTATATTCTTGTACATAGGGGTAGTATTATAGTAGTTATATTCTTGTACATAGGAGGTAGTATTATAGTAGTTATATTCTTGTACATAGGAGGTAGTATTATAGTAGATATATTCTTGTACATAGGGGCAGTACTATAGTAGTTATATTCTTGTACATAGCTGCAGTATTATAGTAGTTATATTCTTGTACATAGGTAGTATTATAGTAGTTATATTCTTGTACATAGGAGCAGTATTATAATAGTTATATTCTTGTACATAGGAGCAGTATTATAGTAGTTATATTCTTGTACATAGGGGTAGTATTATAGTAGTTATATTCTTGTACATAGGAGGTAGTATTATAGTAGTTATATTCTTGTACATAGGAGGTAGTATTATAGTAGATATATTCTTGTACATAGGGGCAGTATTATAGTAGTTATATTCTTGTACATAGGAGGTAGTATTATAGTAGTTATATTCTTGTACATAGCTGCAGTATTATAGTTGGTGGGGGTGGGTGGGGGGGTTTTGGGGGGGGGTTTTTTTTTGGGGGGGTTATATTTTTTTTTTATGGGGGGGTTATAGTGTTATATTTTGTATAGGGGGGGTTTATAGTGTATATTTTGTAAGGGCGTTTTGTAGTTATATTCTTGTACATAGGAGCAGTATTATATTAGTTATATTCTTGTACATAGGAGGCAGTATTATAGTAGTTATATTCTTGTACATAGGAGGTAGTATTATAGTAGTTATATTCTTGTACATAGGAGGCAATATTATAGTAGTTATATTCTTGTACATAGGAGGCAGTATTATAGTAGTTATATTCTTGTACATAGGAGGCAGTATTAGAGTAGTTATATTCTTGTACATAGGAGGTAGTATTATAGTAGTTATATTCTTGTACATAGGAGCAGTATTACAGTAGTTATATTCTTGTACATAGGAGGTAGTATTATAGTAGTTATATTCTTGTACATAGGAGGCAGTATTATAGTAGTTATATTCTTGTACATAGGAGTAGTATTATAGTAGTTATATTCTTGTACATAGGAGTAGTATTATAGTAGTTATATTCTTGTACATAGGAGTAGTATTATATTAGTTATATTCTTGTAGGTAGGGACAGTATTATAGTAGTTATATTCTTGTAGGTAGGGACAGTATTATAGTAGTTATATTCTTGTATATAGGAGCAGTATTATAGTAGTTACACTCCCGTTCAAAAGTTTGGGGTCACCCAGACAATTTTGTGTTTTCTATGAAAACTCGCACTTTTATTTATCAAATGAGTTGCAAAATGAATAGAAAATATAGTCAAGACATTGACAAGGTTAGAGATCATGATTTTAATTTGAAATAATTATTTTCTCCTTCAAACTTTGCTTTTGTCCATTTGCAGCAATTCCAACATTGCAGACCTTTGGCATTCTAGCTGGTAATTTGCTGAGGTAATCTGGAGACATTTCCCGCCATGCATCCCGAAGCCCCTCCCACAAGTTGGATTGGCTTGATGGGCACTTTTAGAGTAGTTATATGTCTGCTGCACCCACGACAGCTCAATGGGGTTGAGATCTGGTGCCTGCGCTGGAGACTCCATTACAGATATAATACCAGCTGCCGGCTTCTTCCCTATATAGTTCTTGTATAATTTGGAGGTGTGCTTTGGGTCATTGTCCTGTTGTAGGATGAAATTGGCTCCAATGTAGCGCTGTCCACAGGGTATGGCATGGCGTTACAAAATGGAGTGATAGCCTTCCTTATTCAAAATCCCTTTTACCTTGTACAAATCTCCCACTTTACCAGCACCAAAGCAACCCCAGACTATCCCATTCCCCCCCACCATGCTGACAGATGGCGTCAGCGTCTTCCAGCATCTTTTCAGTTGTTCTGAGTCTCACAAATGTTCTTCTGTGTGATCCAAACACCTCAAACTTTGATTTGTCTGTCCATAACACTTTTTCCAATCTTCCTCTGTCCAATGTCTGTGTTCTTTTGCCCATATTAATCTTTTCCTTTTATTAGCCAGTCTCAGATATGGCTTTTTCTTGGCCGCTCTGCCCTGAAGGCCAGCATCCCTGAGTCGCCCTTTCACTGTAGACGTTGACACTGGCTTTTTGCGGGTACTATTGTAATGAAGCTGCCAGTTGAGGACCTGTGAGGCATTGATTTCTCAAACTAGAGTCTCTAATGTACTTGTCTTGTTGCTCAGGGTGTGCAGCCTCCCCCCTACTTCTCTTTTCTACTCTGGTTAGAGCCTGTTTGTGCTGTCCTCTGAAGGGAGTAGTACACACCGTTGTAGGAAATCTTCAGTTTCTTGGTAATTTCTCGCATGGAATAGCCTTCATTTCTAAGAACAAGAATAGACTGTCAAGTTTCACATGAAAGTTGTCTTTTCTTCTGGCCATTTTGGAGTTTAATCGAACCAACAAATGTAATGCTCCAGATTCTCAACTAGCTCAAAGGAAGGTCAGTTTTATAGCTTCTCTAACCAGCAAAACTGTTTTCATCTGTGCTAACATACTTGCACAAGGGTTTTCAAGGGTTTTCTAAACATCCATTAGCCTTCTTGCACAGTTAACAAACACAATGTACCATTAGAACACTGGAGTGATGGTTGCTGGAAATGGCCTCTATACACCTATGTAAATATTGCATTAAAAACCAGACGTTTGCAGCTAGAATAGTCATTTACCATATTAACAATGTATAGAGTGTATTTCTGATTCATTTAATATAGTAGTTATATTCTTGTACATAGGAGTAGTATTTTAGTAGTTATATTCTTGTACATAGGAGCAGTATTATAGTAGTTATATTCTTGTACATAGGAGCAGTATTATAGTAGTTATATTCTTGTACATAGGAAACAGTATTATAGTAGTTATATTCTTGTACATAGGAGCAGTATTTTAGTAGTTATATTCTTGTACATAGGGGGCAGTATTATAGTAGTTATATTCTTGTACATAGGAGTAGTATTATAGTAGTTATATTCTTGTACATAGGAGGTAGTATTACTGTAGTTATATTCTTGTACATAGGAGCAGTATTTTAGTAGTTATATTCTTGTACATAGGGGGCAGTATTATAGTAGTTATATTCTTGTACATAGGAGCAGTATTATAGTAGTTATATTCTTGTACATAGGGGGCAGTATTATAGTAGTTATATTCTTGTACATAGGAGCAGTATTTTAGTAGTTATATTCTTGTACATAGGAGCAGTATTTTAGTAGTTATATTCTTGTACATAGGGGGCAGTATTATAGTAGTTATATTCTTGTACATAGGAGCAGTATTATAGTAGTTATATTCTTGTACATAGGAGGCAGTATTATAGTAGTTATATTCTTGTACATAGGAGCAGTATTATAGTAGTTATATTCTTGTACATAGCAGCAGTATTATAGTAGTTATATTCTTGTACATAGGAGGTAGTATTATAGTAGTTATATTCTTGTACATAGGAGGTAGTATTATAGTAGTTATATTCTTGTACATAGGAAACAGTATTATAGTAGTTATATTCTTGTACATAGGAGCAGTATTTTAGTAGTTATATTCTTGTACATAGGGGGCAGTATTATAGTAGTTATATTCTTGTACATAGGAGCAGTATTATAGTAGTTATATTCTTGTACATAGGAGCAGTATTATAGTAGCTATATTATTGTACATAGGAGTAGTATTATAGTAGTTATATTCTTGTACATAGGAGCAGTATTATAGTAGTTATATTCTTGTACATAGGAGCAGTATTATTGTAGTTATATTCTTGTACATAGGAAACCGTATTATAGTAGTTATATTCTTGTACATAGGAGCAGTATTATAGTAGTTATATTCTTGTACATAGGAGCAGTATTATAGTAGTTATATTCTTGTACATATGAGTAGTATTATAGTAGTTATATTCTTGTACATAGGGGGCAATATTATAGTAGTTATATTCTTGTACATAGGAGCAGTATTATAGTAGTTATATTCTTGTACATAGGAGTAGTATTATAGTAGTTATATTCTTGTAGATAGGAGCAGTATTATAGTAGTTATATTCTTGTACATAGGAGCAGTATTATAGTAGTTATATTCTTGTACATAGGAGCAGTATTATAGTAGTTATATTCTTGTACATAGGAGGTAGTGTATATTCTTGTACGTAGGAGCAGTATTATAGTAGTTATATTCTTGTACATAGGAGGTAGTATTATAGTAGTTATATTCTTGTACATAGGAGGTAGTATTATAGTAGTTATATTCTTGTACATAGGAGCAGTATTTTAGTAGTTATATTCTTGTACATAGGGGGCAGTATTATAGTAGTTATATTCTTGTACATAGGAGGTAGTATTATAGTAGTTATATTCTTGTACATAGGAGGTAGTATTATAGTAGTTATATTCTTGTACATAGGAGCAGTATTATAGTATTTATATTCTTGTACATAGGAGCAGTATTATAGTAGTTATATTCTTGTACATAGGAGCAGTATTATAGTAGTTATATTCTTGTACATAGGAGCAGTATTTTAGTAGTTATATTCTTGTACATAGGGGGCAGTATTATAGTAGTTATATTCTTGTACATAGGAAACAGTATTATAGTAGTTATATTCTTGTACATAGGAGCAGTATTTTAGTAGTTATATTCTTGTACATAGGGGGCAGTATTATAGTAGTTATATTCTTGTACATAGGAGTAGTATTATAGTAGTTATATTCTTGTACATAGGAGGTAGTATTACTGTAGTTATATTCTTGTACATAGGAGCAGTATTTTAGTAGTTATATTCTTGTACATAGGGGGCAGTATTATAGTAGTTATATTCTTGTACATAGGAGCAGTATTATAGTAGTTATATTCTTGTACATAGGGGGCAGTATTATAGTAGTTATATTCTTGTACATAGGAGCAGTATTTTAGTAGTTATATTCTTGTACATAGGAGCAGTATTTTAGTAGTTATATTCTTGTACATAGGGGGCAGTATTATAGTAGTTATATTCTTGTACATAGGAGCAGTATTATAGTAGTTATATTCTTGTACATAGGAGGCAGTATTATAGTAGTTATATTCTTGTACATAGGAGTAGTATTATAGTAGTTATATTCTTGTACATAGGAGGTAGTATTATAGTAGTTATATTCTTGTACATAGGAGCAGTATTTTAGTAGTTATATTCTTGTACATAGGGGGCAGTATTATAGTAGTTATATTCTTGTACATAGGAGGTAGTATTATAATAGTTATATTCTTGTACATAGGAGGTAGTATTATAGTAGTTATATTCTTGTACATAGGAGGTAGTATTATAGTAGTTATATTCTTGTACATAGGAGCAGTATTATAGTATTTATATTCTTGTACATAGGAGCAGTATTATAGTAGTTATATTCTTGTACATAGAGGCAGTATTATAGTAGTTATATTCTTGTACATAGGAGCAGTATTATAGTAGTTATATTCTTGTACATAGGAGCAGTATTATAGTAGTTATATTCTTGTACATAGGAGGTAGCATTATAGTAGTTATATTCTTGTTCATAATTACAAATGGTGGATTTGTTGTAAATCTTTATCCATACATGGTTGATGTATAGATTTCAGTGAATGTCACAGATGAAATGTTGCAAATTTTACCCTTTGTAGGTCAGTACTGAAAAGGCCTATGACAGTTTCATGAATTGTCATTTTACAGTGAGAATTGCAGATCTGCATGTGAATTGGTTTCAGGTATGAACATGAGCACTTGCTTGACTCCATTTGCGCCACTTATTGTAAATCTATTTCAACTCAGCTTGGTCACAATAGGTGGACATTATGAGAAAGACAGTAAAAAGAAACAGGGGGCACCATAAAAAGTATGTAACAACAAATTTTGGACACAGGTGCCTTATTTTGTAATTATTCCAGTTGGAAAATTATGGTTTGTGTCACCTTAACTTTCATTCGTTTGACATCCCCTTTGTTGTTGCAGGTGCTTGTTCTATGAGGGCTCTGAAGATGAAGAGGTGCAGGACAGGAAGAAACTTCTATTCCCTCAAGGAAATTCATCAACATTGAAGGAAATTACATTTCCTGTCGGAGGTTTGTTAGACAGTGTAAAAACTGCAGCCATATAAATAAACTTCTTGGACAATCTTATGTTTTCCAGCCCTGCCCTAAAGCATCTGCACACATTTCTATTGTTATTTTTTTTTTTTGGCCACAACACAAAGTCAACACAAGATGAAGCCCCGATCCCGCTTTTCACTGCATCTCCCCCTTGTAAAGGGGGCAGCAACCCTTTAATTCTCTATTCCGGTGCCAGAGAATCTGCTTCAAAATCAGAGCCAAATTATGGTGTGTGAACATACCCTAAAGGTCCTTTCTATTACAGGAAATATAGAATGGCTGCAGTTCACCAGATTGTGCGGAAAAACTTGCCAAAATTGACGCCCTGACATCACTTCCTGCTCTAGAGCTATTGGCTGAAGTTGCACCTCACAGACTTCCTGGTCTGATTGTCCACCCCATGTATATAATACTATATACACATATAGTCATATATACATATATACTATGACCTTTGTCCATTTGAGTCCTGGAAGTGATGATATGGTCCCCACAGATATAGCCTTGGTCACAACATTATCCAGTATGTCTGGGATGACTTGATGAGACAGCTGGATTGGACAAGGCTACATCCACAGAAGATCTGTGCTTAGTTCTCCAAGATGGCGGGAACAACCTCCCTGCCAAGTTCTGCCAAATACTGTCTGCAAGTACCAAGAAGAACTGATGGAAGGCAAAGGGCAAAGGTCACACCAAATATTGATGGGATTTACATTTCTCTTTTCTTCATTCACTTCATTTTGTTCATTTACAAAAAAAACTATTAACCCTTCTATTTCTGAAAGCATTCTTAAGATGCAGAATTTTTTCCTGTCTAATAAAGTACACAGGGGGCTACTATGTTCATTGCCCAGGGCCCTATTATAATTGTATCCTGTGCAATGCTATACAGTAGCTGTTTTCTATATATGTTTTTGTATATTAACCCAAAAAAAGAAGAACATTTGTGTTATTCTCACTTGACTTGTGGCATACTCGGCGGGAGAAGCAATGTGCCCCAACACTCACACAGGAAAGAGAGGAAGAGACTCTGCCCATACAGAAAACAGTAAGCGCTCAGGAAACAGCTTAGCGATCTGGCATTAGTCGAGGATATGAAGATGTTTAGCTGGAGGTCTCGCCATTAGCCGGCTTTGTCTTCTGTTTGTTTTGCCGATATTTGCTTTGTACTTCACAATAGATTGTATTAAACTAATTGCAGGAAAGCAATGTCATGTCATGGAGTCACTTTCTCCACAGACTTCACTATAATCTCCTAGCACATGAATACAATGGGACAGATGGTCTTACTCTTCATGACAGGTGACACCACAATTTCACGCTTGAAGCTCACCTCTCCTGCACTGTCGTCCTGCGCGTTGGCATCGCCAGGTCTCTGCTCTAAGATTATATCAAGCTGGTCTAAAAGTGAGATCCATCTGGATACCTTTACTTGTAAACTAATGCCTTTTCTGTATGGCTAGTTAACCTATCTCGTCTGTGAACCTGACCTTGACCTTAGCCTTGATCCTGGATTTCGCACCTTCAGATTTGTTGCCTGGTACCAATACTTCAACCTCCTGGTTTGGATACCTGGGGTTGGGTTTTAAGCCTTCGGACCATCCTCCAGGTGACTCCCCCTAATATACACGGACTCTTCTGTATTACTCCAGATATTCCTACAGTGCACCCACCAGCAATTGGTGACCATTTTGGGAAACACAACCAGAGGATCCAGCTGGGATACACCATACCTCCTTTCAGGGGTTTTTGGAGAATAATTGGAAGCTACCTTAGACTGCATCTCACTTAAAGGATTTTTACACGTCTTATCGTGAATCTTTTCCCACAAACCTATATATCAATCTACTCAGCTTCTCCGGCTCTGTAATATCCTGCCTGCAGATTGAATAGTATTTTCCATGTGACAGGTTCCTTTTAAGTGGATTCCCCAGTGCTGGGTCTTGTAGGAATCAGGAGAAAGATTCCCTGAAGCCTCTTTGTGAATTAGCGCTCCATTGTAATCTCCGACAGTGGCAACAGCCCCATAGATGTGATTGGACAACCAGTCACGCAAGCGCACTGGCGTCCTATTTTCGGGCTTTCGGTACCCCATTCTCCTGATCTCTAGATAGGGCCTAAGTGTCCTTAACAGCACAACCCCCTTTAAGTGGTTGGTCAAATCAGTCGAAATTAGCATGTTTGGGTGATTCTCATCTAATGTGTATGGCCAGCTTTAGAATCTGCAGCTCAGAGATAAGACTTAAAGGGGTTGTCCAGGTTTAAGTTGTTTATGGTGTATCCTCAGGACAGGCCATAAATACTTGATTGGTGAAGTGCTGAGAGCTGGCCCCTGGACTGATCAACTGTATGGAGCCACTTCTGGCCCCCATCCGATACATAATACAGGCTCGGAAGGAGAAAGTTGCGTCACTGCAGCTCAGCGCTCATTGAAGTCAGTGGAAGCTGAGCTGCAGTGACGCCGCCCCGGCCGTTACAGAGGACGAAGCTTTCTGCTTCTGGCCCTGTATTGTGTATTGGAAGAGCGCTGAACGCAGCTCTGTACAGCTGATCGGTCTGGGGGCTCGCATATATACATATCCTGAGGATTGCCCACAAATAGCGTAAGCCTGGACAGCCCCTTTAAGAATTTCAGTTGTCCTAAATCGCCACCAATCCCTCCAGTGGTTTATGTAAGAGTTGAAGGGTTTATTCATTTAGTGCTGCATTGAATTTCTTGACCACCAGTGTTACAAAATCCCTTTTGTTCCCAACCAGGTCAGCTGAATGTACAATAGATCCCAGGAGTTAGAAATCAATAGATAGCAGCGTCTTGTCTTACTGATTCCTTATATAACCTCCTCGCTCTAGTAATAACCTAGAAAACCCATGACATTCACTTATACAACTTGTTTGCTTCAAAAACTTTACGAGATTGAATTTAACACGTGGGCGTAGAATGTTACCCTGAGCAAATACATAGAAACAGCCTAATAAGACTGGGTGGCAGGACGGCAATGGTGGCCCGACACACGTACTATACTGTGAAGAACATACATGTCATCATACATGTACCAGGCTGAGTGGAGACAGGCCCGGTCTAAATACATTGTATACACCATTGTTTTATTTCATCTCTTTCAACTGAATTTATTAAATGATTTCGATGCTAAAACGGCAAGTAACTAGTTGTGTGCACCTCTCAAGAAAGCCAAGGAAGGTCACTTCCTCAATAGCTGTCATTTTTCTGAACACACTTGTTTACTTCCTAAGGTACACTATTATATTTCCTCATACACACTTGTATACTTCAGGCAGACCTGTTTGCATTTTTGGGCATACCTGTTTACTTCTTCAAACACACCTAAGTACATCCTTCAGCACACCTGTCTTCTTCTTTAGACACACCTGTTTACTTCTTCAACCAAACCTACTTACTTCCTAGCACACATGTTTTCTTGCTTGGGCACACTTGTATTCTTCCTCAGGCACTACCTCTCCTTGGTCTACACTTCAGGGTCCACCTGTATATATTCTCAAGACAATTCATTCAGTGCTACTCTGTGAACTCCCAATGCTCATACTTCTGTACTTCCTCAGCACATACCTGTACACAGGACATACTGGTATACATCTAATAGCACACCTGTACACAGGACATACTGGTATATATCTAATAGTCACACCTGTACACAGGACATACTGGTATATATCTAATAGCACACCTGTACACAGGACATACTGGTATACATCTAATAGCACACCTGTACACAGGACATACTGGTATACATCTAATAGTCACACCTGTACACAGGACATACTGGTATACATCTAATAGCACACCTGTACACAGGACATACCGGTATACATCTAATAGTCACACCTGTACACAGGACATACTGGTATACATCTAATAGTCACACCTGTACACAGGACATACTGGTATATATCTAATAGTCACACCTGTACACAGGAC
Source organism: Leptodactylus fallax (assembly GCA_947044405.1). Lineage (NCBI taxonomy): Eukaryota > Metazoa > Chordata > Amphibia > Anura > Leptodactylidae > Leptodactylus > Leptodactylus fallax. The sequence goes on along the minus strand of CAMRHE010000398.1, from coordinate 754,907 downwards.
ATACTGCTATACATCTAATATCACACCTGTACACAGGACATACTGGTATACCTCTAATAGCACACCTGTACACAGGACATACTGGTATACATCTAATAGTCACACCTGTACACAGGACATACTGGTATACATCTAATAGTCACACCTGTACACAGGACATACTGGTATACATCTAATAGTCACACCTGTACACAGGACATAATGGTATATATCTAATAGTCACACCTGTACACAGGACATACTGGTATACATCTAATAGCACACCTGTACACAGGACATACTGGTATACATCTAATAGTCACACCTGTACACAAGACATACCGGTATACATCTAATAGTCACACCTGTACACAGGACATACTGGTATACATCTAATAGCACACCTGTACACAGGACATACTGGTATACATCTAATAGTCACACCTGTACACAGGACATACCGGTATACATCTAATAGTCACACCTGTACACAGGACATACTGGTATACATCTAATAGTCACACCTGTACACAGGACATAAATGGTATACATCTAATAGTCACACCTGTACACAGGACATACCGGTATACATCTAATAGTCACACCTGTACACAGGGCATACTGGTATACATCAAATAGTCACACCTGTACACAGGACATAATGGTATATATCTAATAGTCACACCTGTACACAGGACATACTGGTATATATCTAATAGTCACACCTGTACACAGGACATACTGGTATACATCTAATAGTCACACCTGTACACAGGACATAATGGTATATATCTAATAGTCACACCTGTACACAGGACATACCGGTATACATCAAATAGTCACACCTGTACACAGGACATACTGGTATACATCAAATAGTCACACCTGTACATAGGACATACTGGTATACATCTAATAGTCACACCTGTACACAGGACATACTGGTATATATCTAATAGTCACACCTGTACACAGGACATACCGGTATACATCAAATAGTCACACCTGTACACAGGACATACTGGTATACATCAAATAGTCACACCTGTACATAGGACATACTGGTATACATCTAATAGTCACACTTGTACACAGGACATACTGGTATATATCTAATAGTCACACCTGTACACAGGACATACCGGTATACATCAAATAGCACACCTGTACACAGGACATACTGGTATACATCTAATAGTCACACCTGTACATAGGACATACTGGTATACATCTAATAGTCACACCTGTACACAGGACATACTGGTATACATCTAATAGTCACACCTGTACACAGGACATACTGGTATATATCTAATAGTCACACCTGTACACAGGACATAAATGGTATACATCTAATAGTCACACCTGTACACAGGACATACCGGTATACATCTAATAGTCACACCTGTACACAGGGCATACTGGTATACATCAAATAGTCACACCTGTACACAGGACATAATGGTATATATCTAATAGTCACACCTGTACACAGGACATACTGGTATATATCTAATAGTCACACCTGTACACAGGACATACTGGTATACATCTAATAGTCACACCTGTACACAGGACATAATGGTATATATCTAATAGTCACACCTGTACACAGAACATACCGGTATACATCAAATAGTCACACCTGTACACAGGACATACTGGTATACATCAAATAGTCACACCTGTACATAGGACATACTGGTATACATCTAATAGTCACACCTGTACACAGGACATACTGGTATATATCTAATAGTCACACCTGTACACAGGACATACCGGTATACATCAAATAGTCACACCTGTACACAGGACATACTGGTATACATCAAATAGTCACACCTGTACATAGGACATACTGGTATACATCTAATAGTCACACTTGTACACAGGACATACTGGTATATATCTAATAGTCACACCTGTACACAGGACATACCGGTATACATCAAATAGCACACCTGTACACAGGACATACTGGTATACATCTAATAGTCACACCTGTACATAGGACATACTGGTATACATCTAATAGTCACACCTGTACACAGGACATACTGGTATACATCTAATAGTCACACCTGTACACAGGACATACTGGTATATATCTAATAGTCACACCTGTACACAGGACATACTGGTATACATCTAATATCACACCTGTACACAGGACATACTGCTATACATCTAATAGTCACACCTGTACACAGGACATACCGGTATACATCTAATAGTCACACCTGTACACAGGACATACTGGTATATATCTAATAGTCACACCTGTACACAGGACATACCGGTATACATCTAATAGTCACACCTGTACACAGGACATACCGGTATACATCTAATAGCACACCTGTACACAGGACATACTGGTATACATCTAATAGCACACCTGTACACAGGACATACCGGTATATATCTAATAGTCACACCTGTACACAGGACATACCGGTATACATCTAATAGTCACATCTGTACACAGGACATACTGGTATATATCTAATAGTCACACCTGTACACAGGACATACTGGAATAGATCTAATAGTCACACCTGTACACAGGACATACTGGTATATATCTAATAGTCACACCTGTACACAGGACATACTGGTATACATCTAATAGTCACACCTGTACACAGGACATACTGGTATACATCTAATAGTCACACCTGTACACAGGACATACTGGTATACATCTAATAGTCACACCTGTACACAGGACATACTGGTATATATCTAATAGACACACCTGTACACAGGACATACTGCTATACATCTAATAGTCACACCTGTACACAGGACATACTGCTATACATATAATAGTCACACCTGTACACAGGACATACTGCTATACATCTAATAGCACACCTGTACACAGGACATACTGGTATACATCTAATAGCCACACCTGCACAGGACATACTGGTATACATCAAATAGTCACACCTTTACACAGGACATACCGGTATACATCTAATAGTCACACCTGTACACATTTCATACTGGTATATATCTAATAGACACACCTGTACACAGGACATACTGGTATACATCTAATAGTCACACCTGTACACAGGACATACTGGTATACATCTAATAGTCACACCTGTACACAGTACATACTGGTATACATCTAATAGTCACACCTGTACACAGGACATACTGCTATACATCTAATAGCACACCTGTACACAGGACATACTGGTATACCTCTAATAGTCACACCTGCACAGGACATACTGGTATACATCAAATAGTCACACCTTTACACAGGACATACCGGTATACATCTAATAGTCACACCTGTACACAGGACATACCGGTATACATTTAATAGTCACACCTGTACACAGGACATACCGGTATACATATAATAGTCACACCTGTACACAGGACATACTGCTATACATCTAATAGTCACACCTGTACACAGGACATACTGGTATATATCTAATAGTCACACCTGTACACAGGACATACTGCTATACATCTAATAGTCACACCTGTACACAGGACATACTGCTATACATATAATAGTCACACCTGTACACAGGACATACTGCTATACATCTAATAGCACACCTGTACACAGGACATACTGGTATACATCTAATAGCCACACCTGCACAGGACATACTGGTATACATCAAATAGTCACACCTTTACACAGGACATACCGGTATACATCTAATAGTCACACCTGTACACAGGATATACTGATATACATCTAATAGTCACACCTGTACACAGGACATACCGGTATACATCTAATAGTCACACCTGTACACAGGACATACCGGTATACATATAATAGTCACACCTGTACACAGGACATACCGGTATACATCTAATAGTCACACCTGTACACAGGACATACTGCTATACATCTAATAGTCACACCTGTACACAGGACATACCGGTATACATCTAATAGTCACACCTGTACACAGGACATACTGGTATACATCTAATAGCACACCTGTACACAGGACATACTGGTATACATCTAATAGTCACACCTGTACACAGGACATACTGCTATACATCTAATAGTCACACCTGTACACAGGACATACTGGTATACATCTAATAGTCACACCTGTACACAGGACATACTGGTATACATCTAATAGTCACACCTGTACACAGGACATACTGCTATACATCTAATAGTCACACCTGTACACAGGACATACTGCTATACATCTAATAGTCACACCTGTACACAGGACATACTGGTATACATCTAATAGTCACACCTGTACACAGGACATACCGGTATACATCTAATAGTCACACCTGTACACAGGACATACTGCTATACATCTAATAGTCACACCTGTACACAGGACATACCGGTATACATCTAATAGTCACACCTGTACACAGGACATACCGGTATACATCTAATAGTCACACCTGTACACAGGACATACTGGTATACATCTAATAGTCACACCTGTACACAGGACATACTGGTACATATCTAATAGCACACCTGTACACAGGACATACTGGTATATATTTAATAGTCACACCTGTACACAGGACATACTGCTATACATCTAATATCACACCTGTACACAGGACATACTGGTATACCTCTAATAGCACACCTGTACACAGGACATACTGCTATACATGTAATAGCACACTTGTACACAGGACATACTGCTATACATCTAATAGTCACACCTGTACAGAGGACATACTGGTATACATCTAATAGCCACACCTGCACAGGACATACTGGTATACCTCTAATAGCACACCTGTACACAGGACATACTGCTATACATCTAATAGCACACCTGTACACAGGACATACTGCTATACATCTAATAGTCACACTTGTACACAGGACATACCGGTATACATCTAATAGTCACACCTGTACACAGGACATACCGGTATACATCTAATAGTCACACCTGTACACAGGACATACCGGTATACATCTAATAGTCACACCTGTACACAGGACATACTGGTATACATCTAATAGCACACCTGTACACAGGACATACTGGTATACATCTAATAGCACACCTGTACACAGGACATACTTGTATACATCTAATAGTCACACCTGTACACAGGACATACTGGTATACATCTAATAGTCACACCTGTACACAGGACATACTGGTATATATCTAATAGTCACACCTGTACACAGGACATACTGGTATACATCTAATAGCACACCTGTACACAGGACATACTGGTATAAATCTAATAGTCACACCTGTACACAGGACATACCGGTATATATCTAATAGTCACACCTGTACACAGGACATACCGGTATACATCTAATAGTCACATCTGTACACAGGACATACTGGTATATATCTAATACGTACGTAGAGAACCAGCTGTCACCCGCACAGTGAGGATATGGTCCGAGGAGAGTGATGAGGCTCTGAGGGATTGTTTTGACACAACCGCATGGGAAGTTTTGCAGGATTCGTATGGAGAAGATATAGAAGGACTCACACACTGCATAACGGACTACATAAATTTTTGTGTGGACAACACAGTACCCACAAAAGTGGTGAGGTGCTTCTCCAATAACAAACCATGGATTAACGCTGATATAAAAACACTACTTAAGGAGAAAAAGATGGCATTCAGGACAAGAGATAAGGAGGGGTTGAGGGAAGTACAAAAGGAGCTGAGGCATCTAATCAGGCAAGGAAAAGCCAGTTATAAGGAAAAAATGGAAAAGCAAATGGAAAGAAAAGACATAAGGGGGGTCTGGGAGGGGCTTAAGTCAATTTCGGGTCATAAACAGTCGGTCTGCCAGATTGAGGCAGATGTTAACTGGCTTAATGAACTAAACCTATTCTTCAACAGATTTGATCACACACCAGCTCCTCCCACCCCAGAATGTCCTTCAACTCCCCTCACCACAATGACTTCACCCCATTCACCCCATGTGGCTACTTCCCAACAGACCAGTAAATCCAGAAATCTGTCTTTATCTGACCACAGTCTGACCTTCACATGGGCCCAGGTGAGGAAGGAGATGAAAAAGATCAAGGTGAGGAAAGCCGCAGGGCCAGATGACATCAGTGCAAGGCTAATTAAGACTTGTGGGGACCAGCTGTGTGGTATAATTACATATATGTATAATATGAGCCTGAGGCAGGAAATAGTCCCTGAATTATGGAAATCTTCTTGTGTGGTACCAGTTCCAAATAAACCTCACCCTATGGACCTCAACGACTACAGACCTGTAGCACTGACATCCCACTTGATGAAGATCTTAGAGAGATTGGTTCTCACACATCTCCGCCCTCTAGTGAGCCCCGCTATGGACCCTCTCCAGTTTGCTTATCGACCGGGCATTGGGGTAGATGATGCCATCATCCACCTTCTGCACAGGGCTCTGTCTCACCTGGAAAAACCAGGGAACACGGTGAGAATAATGTTCTTTGATTTCTCCAGTGCTTTTAACACCATACAGCCCAGGTTACTTAGGGACAAGCTGGGCCTTGCTGGAGTGGACCACCACCTCTCCAACTGGATCCTAGACTACCTCACAAATCGACCTCAATACGTGAGAGCCCAAGACTGTGTGTCAGGTACAGTGATCTGTAATACGGGGGCACCTCAGGGTACGGTTCTCGCCCCTTTCCTCTTCACACTGTACACTGCTGATTTTAGGTGCAACTCATCCAGCTGCTACCTACAGAAGTATTCTGACGACTCTGCAATAGTAGGCCTCATCACAGATGATGATGACAAGGAGTACAGAGAACTGAACCAGGATTTTGTGGACTGGTGCCACCGGAACCACCTGAAGATTAACGTGGGGAAGACCAAGGAGATGGTGGTGGACTTCCGTAAAGGCAGATGCCCTCCAAAACCAGTGGACATCCTGGGGACAGGCATCGAGATTGTGAACACCTATAAGTACCTGGGTCTGCTCCTTAATAATAAGCTGGACTGGGCAGATCATATGGAGGCCCTGTACAGGAAGGGCCACAGCAGGCTCTACCTGCTTAGGAGGCTGAGAGCCTTTGGAATCCGGGGGGCACTTCTTAGGACTTTCTTCAACTCGGTAGTGGCATCAGCCATCTTCTTTGGAGTGGCCTGCTGGGGGAGCAGTATATCAACCAGGGATAGGAATAGACTGGACAAGCTGATTAGAAGGGCCAGCTCTGTCCTGGGGAGCCCACTGGACCCAGTGCAGGTGGTGGGTGACAGAAGGATACTGTCCGTGGTGAGCTCCATGCGGGAGAATAACTCCCATCCTATGCATGAGACTGTGATTGCGCTGGGCAGTACTGTCAGTGACCGACTGCTCCACCCTAGGTGTGAGAAGGAGCGCTATCGGAAGTCTTTCCTCCCCAACGCGGTTAGGCTGTACAACCAACACCGACCTAAGCGGAGATCATTACACACAGAGAACTGAAATATCTCTCTGCCTGTTATATCCCCCCCCCCCCCCTCTGCTACGTCCTATCTGTCTGTCTGCTATTAATGTAATGTCTCTCACCTTGGAACATTCCTGTACATGTTGTATTTGTATTTGTATCTGCTTATCTTATCTTTGCTGCTGTAACACACTGAATTTCCCCACTGTGGGACTATTAAAGGACTATTATTATTATTATTATTATATTAATAGTCACACCTGTACACAGGACATACTGGTATATATCTAATAGTCACACCTGTACACAGGACATACTGGTATACATCTAATAGTCACACCTGTACACAGGACATACTGGTATACATCTAATAGTCACACCTGTACACAGGACATACTGGTATATATCTAATAGACACACCTGTACACAGGACATACTGCTATACATCTAATAGTCACACCTGTACACAGGACATACCGGTATATATCTAATAGTCACACCTGTACACAGGACATACTGGTGTACATCTAATAGTCACACCTGTACACAGGACATACTGGTATATATCTAATAGTCACACCTGTACACAGGACATACTGGTATACATCTAATAGTCACACCTGTACACAGGACATACTGGTATATATCTAATAGACACACCTGTACACAGGACATACTGCTATACATCTAATAGTCACACCTGTACACAGGACATACCGGTATACATCTAATAGTCACACCTGTACACATTTCATACTGGTATATATCTAATAGACACACCTGTACACAGGACATACTGGTATATATCTAATAGTCACACCTGTACACAGGACATACTGGTATACATCTAATAGTCACACCTGTACACAGGACATACTGGTATACATCTAATAGCACACCTGTACACAGGACATACTGGTATACATCTAATAGTCACACCTGTACACAGGACATACTGCTATACATCTAATAGTCACACCTGTACACAGGACATACTGGTATACATCTAATAGTCACACCTGTACACAGGACATACTGGTATACAACTAATAGCACACCTGTACACAGGACATACTGGTATATATCTAATAGTCACACCTGTACACAGGACATACTGGTATACATCTAATAGTCACACCTGTACACAGGACATACTGGTATACATCTAATAGCACACCTGTACACAGGACATACTGGTATACATCTAATAGTCACACCTGTACACAGGACATACTGGTATACATCTAATAGCACACCTGTACACAGGACATACTGGTATACATCTAATAGTCACACCTGTACACAGGACATACTGGTATACATCTAATAGTCACACCTGTACACAGGACATACTGGTATACCTCTAATAGCACACCTGTACACAGGACATACTGGTATACCTCTAATAGTCACACCTGCACAGGACATACTGGTATACATCAAATAGTCACACCTTTACACAGGACATACCGGTATACATCTAATAGTCACACCTGTACACAGGACATACCGGTATACATTTAATAGTCACACCTGTACACAGGACATACCGGTATACATATAATAGTCACACCTGTACACAGGACATACTGGTATACATCTAATAGTCACACCTGTACACAGGACATACTGGTATATATCTAATAGTCACACCTGTACACAGGACATACTGCTATACATCTAATAGTCACACCTGTACACAGGACATACTGCTATACATATAATAGTCACACCTGTACACAGGACATACTGCTATACATCTAATAGCACACCTGTACACAGGACATACTGGTATACATCTAATAGCCACACCTGCACAGGACATACTGGTATACATCAAATAGTCACACCTGTACACAGGATATACTGATATACATCTAATAGTCACACCTGTACACAGGACATACCGGTATACATCTAATAGTCACACCTGTACACAGGACATACCGGTATACATATAATAGTCACACCTGTACACAGGATATACTGATATACATCTAATAGTCACACCTGTACACAGGACATACCGGTATACATCTAATAGTCACACCTGTACACAGGACATACCGGTATACATATAATAGTCACACCTGTACACAGGACATACTGGTATACATCTAATAGTCACACCTGTACACAGGACATACTGCTATACATCTAATAGTCACACCTGTACACAGGACATACCGGTATACATCTAATAGTCACACCTGTACACAGGACATACTGGTATACATCTAATAGCACACCTGTACACAGGACATACTGGTATACATCTAATAGTCACACCTGTACACAGGACATACTAGTATACATCTAATAGTCACACCTGTACACAGGACATACTGGTATACATCTAATAGTCACACCTGTACACAGGACATACTGCTATACATCTAATAGTCACACCTGTACACAGGACATACTGCTATACATCTAATAGTCACACCTGTACACAGGACATACTGGTATACATCTAATAGTCACACCTGTACACAGGACATACCGGTATACATCTAATAGTCACACCTGTACACAGGACATACCGGTATACATCTAATAGTCACACCTGTACACAGGACATACTGGTATACATCTAATAGTCACACCTGTACACAGGACATACTGCTATACATCTAATAGTCACACCTGTACACAGGACATACTGGTACATATCTAATAGCACACCTGTACACAGGACATACTGGTATATATTTAATAGTCACACCTGTACACAAGACATACTGCTATACATCTAATATCACACCTGTACACAGGACATACTGGTATACCTCTAATAGCACACCTGTACACAGGACATACTGCTATACATCTAATAGCACACTTGTACACAGGACATACTGCTATACATCTAATAGTCACACCTGTACAGAGGACATACTGGTATACATCTAATAGTCACACCTGTACACAGGACATATTGGTATACAGTATATCTAATAGCACACCTGTACACAGGACATACTGGTATACCTCTAATAGCACACCTGTACACAGGACATACTGCTATACATCTAATAGCACACCTGTACAGAGGACATACTGCTATACATCTAATAGTCACACCTGTACACAGGACATACTGGTATACCTCTAATAGCACACCTGTACACAGGACATACTGGTATACATCTAATAGTCACACCTGTACACAGGACTAATTGGTATACAGTATATCTAATAGCACACCTGTACACAGGACATACTGGTATACAGTATATCTAATAGAACACCTGTACACAGGACATACTGGTATACCTCTAATAGCACACCTGTACACAGGACATACTGCTATACATCTAATAGCACACCTGTACACAGGACATACTGCTATACATCTAATAGTCACACCTGTACACAGGACATACTGGTATACATCTAATAGTCACACCTGTACACAGGACTAATTGGTATACAGTATATCTAATAGCACACCTGTACACAGGACATACTGGTATATATCTAATAGACACACCTGTACACAGGACATACTGGTATACATTTAATAGTCACACCTGTACACAGGACATACTGATATACATCTAATAGTCACACCTGTACACAGGACATACTGGTATACCTCTAATAGCACACCTGTACACAGGACATACTGCTATACATCTAATAGCACACCTGTACACAGGACATACTGCTATACATCTAATAGTCACACTTGTACACAGGACATACCGGTATACATCTAATAGTCAAACCTGTACACAGGACATACCGGTATACATCTAATAGTCACACCTGTACACAGGACATACTGGTATACATCTAATAGTCACACCTGTACACAGGACATATTGGTATACAGTATATCTAATAGCACACCTGTACACAGGACATACTGGTATATATCTAATAGACACACCTGTACACAGGACATACTGGTATACATCTAATAGTCACACCTGTACACAGGACATACTGCTATACAGTATATCTAATAGCACACCTGTACACAGGACATACTGGTATATATCTAATAGTCACACCTGCACACAGGACATGCTGGTATACATCTAATAGTCACACCTGTACACAGGACATACCGGTATATATCTAATAGCACACCTGTACACCGGACATAATGGTATACATTTAATAGCACACCTGTACACAGGACATACTGGTATACATCTAATAGTCACACCTGTACACAGGACATACTGGTATATATCTAATAGTCACACCTGTACACAGGACATACTGGTATATATCTAATAGTCACACCTGTACACAGGACATACCGGTATATATCTAATAGTCACACCTGTACACTGGACATACTGGTATACATCTAATAGTCACACCTGTACACAGGACATACAGCTATAAATCTAATAGTCACACCTGTACACAGGACATACCGGTATACATCTAATAGTCACACCTGTACACAGGACATACTGCTATAAATCTAATAGTCACACCTGTACACAGGACATACTGCTATACATCTAATAGTCACACCTGTACACAGGACATACAGCTATAAATCTAATAGTCACACCTGTACACAGGACATACTGCTATACATCTAATAGTCACACCTGTACACAGGACATACTGGTATACATCTAATAGTCACACCTGTACACAGGACATACCGGTATACATCTAATAGCACACCTGTACACAGGACATACTGGTATACATCTAATAGTCACACCTGTACACAGGACATACTGGTATACATCTAATAGTCACACCTGTACACAGGACATACTGGTATACATCTAATAGTCACACCTGTACACAGGACATACTGGTATACATCTAATAGCACACCTGTACACAGGACATACCAGTATACATCTAATAGTCACACCTGTACACAGGACATACTGGTATACATCTAATAGTCACACCTGTACACAGGACATACTGGTATACATCTAATAGTCACACCTGTACACAGGACATACTGGTATACATCTAATAGTCACACCTGTACACAGGACATACTGCTATACATCTAATAGTCACACCTGTACACAGAACATACCGGTATACATCTAATAGTCACACCTGTACACAGGACATACTGGTACATATCTAATAGCACACCTGTACACAGGGCATACTGGTATACATCTAATAGTCACACCTGTACACAGGACATACTGCTATACATCTAATAGTCACACCTGTACACAGGACATACTGGTATATATCTAATAGTCACACCTGTACACAGGACATATTGCTATACATCTAATATCACACCTGTACACAGGACATACTGGTATACCTCTAATAGCACACCTGTACACAGGACATACTGCTATACATATAATAGCACACTTGTACACAGGACATACTGCTATACATCTAATAGTCACACCTGTACAGAGGACATACTGGTATACATCTAATAGTCACACCTGTACACAGGACATACTGGTACATATCTAATAGCACACCTGTACACAGGACATACTGGTATATATTTAATAGTCACACCTGTACACAAGACATACTGCTATACATCTAATATCACACCTGTACACAGGACATACTGGTATACCTCTAATAGCACACCTGTACACAGGACATACTGCTATACATCTAATAGCACACTTGTACACAGGACATACTGCTATACATCTAATAGTCACACCTGTACAGAGGACATACTGGTATACATCTAATAGTCACACCTGTACACAGGACATATTGGTATACAGTATATCTAATAGCACACCTGTACACAGGACATACTGGTATACCTCTAATAGCACACCTGTACACAGGACATACTGCTATACATCTAATAGCACACCTGTACAGAGGACATACTGCTATACATCTAATAGTCACACCTGTACACAGGACATACTGGTATACCTCTAATAGCACACCTGTACACAGGACATACTGGTATACATCTAATAGTCACACCTGTACACAGGACTAATTGGTATACAGTATATCTAATAGCACACCTGTACACAGGACATACTGGTATACAGTATATCTAATAGAACACCTGTACACAGGACATACTGGTATACCTCTAATAGCACACCTGTACACAGGACATACTGCTATACATCTAATAGCACACCTGTACACAGGACATACTGCTATACATCTAATAGTCACACCTGTACACAGGACATACTGGTATACATCTAATAGTCACACCTGTACACAGGACTAATTGGTATACAGTATATCTAATAGCACACCTGTACACAGGACATACTGGTATATATCTAATAGACACACCTGTACACAGGACATACTGGTATACATTTAATAGTCACACCTGTACACAGGACATACTGATATACATCTAATAGTCACACCTGTACACAGGACATACTGGTATACCTCTAATAGCACACCTGTACACAGGACATACTGCTATACATCTAATAGCACACCTGTACACAGGACATACTGCTATACATCTAATAGTCACACTTGTACACAGGACATACCGGTATACATCTAATAGTCACACCTGTACACAGGACATACCGGTATACATCTAATAGTCACACCTGTACACAGGACATACTGGTATACATCTAATAGTCACACCTGTACACAGGACATATTGGTATACAGTATATCTAATAGCACACCTGTACACAGGACATACTGGTATATATCTAATAGACACACCTGTACACAGGACATACTGGTATACATCTAATAGTCACACCTGTACACAGGACATACTGCTATACAGTATATCTAATAGCACACCTGTACACAGGACATACTGGTATATATCTAATAGTCACACCTGCACACAGGACATGCTGGTATACATCTAATAGTCACACCTGTACACAGGACATACCGGTATATATCTAATAGCACACCTGTACACCGGACATAATGGTATACATTTAATAGCACACCTGTACACAGGACATACTGGTATACATCTAATAGTCACACCTGTACACAGGACATACTGGTATATATCTAATAGTCACACCTGTACACAGGACATACTGGTATATATCTAATAGTCACACCTGTACACAGGACATACCGGTATATATCTAATAGTCACACCTGTACACTGGACATACTGGTATACATCTAATAGTCACACCTGTACACAGGACATACAGCTATAAATCTAATAGTCACACCTGTACACAGGACATACCGGTATACATCTAATAGTCACACCTGTACACAGGACATACTGCTATAAATCTAATAGTCACACCTGTACACAGGACATACTGCTATACATCTAATAGTCACACCTGTACACAGGACATACAGCTATAAATCTAATAGTCACACCTGTACACAGGACATACTGCTATACATCTAATAGTCACACCTGTACACAGGACATACTGGTATACATCTAATAGTCACACCTGTACACAGGACATACCGGTATACATCTAATAGCACACCTGTACACAGGACATACTGGTATACATCTAATAGTCACACCTGTACACAGGACATACTGGTATACATCTAATAGTCACACCTGTACACAGGACATACTGGTATACATCTAATAGTCACACCTGTACACAGGACATACTGGTATACATCTAATAGCACACCTGTACACAGGACATACCAGTATACATCTAATAGTCACACCTGTACACAGGACATACTGGTATACATCTAATAGTCACACCTGTACACAGGACATACTGGTATACATCTAATAGTCACACCTGTACACAGGACATACTGGTATACATCTAATAGTCACACCTGTACACAGGACATACTGCTATACATCTAATAGTCACACCTGTACACAGAACATACCGGTATACATCTAATAGTCACACCTGTACACAGGACATACTGGTACATATCTAATAGCACACCTGTACACAGGGCATACTGGTATACATCTAATAGTCACACCTGTACACAGGACATACTGCTATACATCTAATAGTCACACCTGTACACAGGACATACTGGTATATATCTAATAGTCACACCTGTACACAGGACATATTGCTATACATCTAATATCACACCTGTACACAGGACATACTGGTATACCTCTAATAGCACACCTGTACACAGGACATACTGCTATACATATAATAGCACACTTGTACACAGGACATACTGCTATACATCTAATAGTCACACCTGTACAGAGGACATACTGGTATACATCTAATAGTCACACCTGTACACCGGACATATTGGTATACAGTATATCTAATAGCACACCTGTACACAGGACATACTGGTATATATCTAATAGACACACCTGTACACAGGACATACTGGTATACATCTAATAGTCACACCTGTACACAGGACATACTGATATACATCTAATAGTCACACCTGTACACAGGACATACTGGTATACCTCTAATAGCACACCTGTACACAGGACATACTGCTATACATCTAATAGTCACACCTGTACACAGGACATACTGCTATACATCTAATAGTCACACCTGTACATAGGACATACTGCTATACATCTAATAGTCACACTTGTACACAGGACATACCGGTATACATCTAATAGTCACACCTGTACACAGGACATACCGGTATACATCTAATAGTCACACCTGTACACAGGACATACTGGTATACATCTAATAGTCACACCTGTACACAGGACATATTGGTATACAGTATATCTAATAGCACACCTGTACACAAGACATACTGGTATATATCTAATAGACACACCTGTACACAGGACATACTGGTATACATCTAATAGTCACACCTGTACACAGGACATACTGGTATACAGTATATCTAATAGCACACCTGTACACAGGACATACTGGTATATATCTAATAGTCACACCTGCACACAGGACATGCTGGTATACATCTAATAGTCACACCTGTACACAGGACATATCGGTATATATCTAATAGCACACCTGTACACAGGACATAATGGTATACATTTAATAGCACACCTGTACACAGGACATACTGGTATACATCTAATAGTCACACCTGTACACAGGACATACTGGTATACATCTAATAGTCACACCTGTACACAGGACATACTAGTATATATCTAATAGTCACACCTGTACACAGGACATACTGGTATATATCTAATAGTCACACCTGTACACAGGACATACCGGTATACATCTAATAGTCACACCTGTACACAGGACATACTGGTATACATCTAATAGCACACCTGTACACAGGACATACTGCTATAAATCTAATAGTCACACCTGTGCACAGCACATACTGCTATACATCTAATAGTCACACCTGTACACAGGACATACAGCTATAAATCTAATAGTCACACCTGTACACAGGACATACTGCTATACATCTAATAGTCACACCTGTACACAGGACATACTGGTATACATCTAATAGTCACACCTGTACACAGGACATACTGGTATACCTCTAATAGCACACCTGTACACAGGACATACTGCTATACATCTAATAGTCACACCTGTACACAGGACATACTGCTATACATCTAATAGTCACACCTGTACACAGGACATACCGGTATACATCTAATAGTCACACCTGTACATAGGACATACTGCTATACATCTAATAGTCACACTTGTACACAGGACATACCGGTATACATCTAATAGTCACACCTGTACACAGGACATACCGGTATACATCTAATAGTCACACCTGTACACAGGACATACTGGTATATATCTAATAGACACACCTGTACACAGGACATACTGGTATACAGTATATCTAATAGCACACCTGTACACAGGACATACTGGTATACATCTAATAGTCACACCTGTACACAGGACATATCGGTATATATCTAATAGCACACCTGTACCCAGGACATAATGGTATACATTTAATAGCACACCTGTACACAGGACATACTGGTATACATCTAATAGCCACACCTGTACACAGGACATACTGGTATACATCTAATAGTCACACCTGTACACAGGACATACTGGTATATATCTAATAGTCACACCTGTACACAGGACATACTGGTATATATCTAATAGTCACACCTGTACACAGGACATACCGGTATACATCTAATAGTCACACCTGTACACAGGACATACCGGTATATATCTAATAGTCACACCTGTACACAGGACATACTGGTATACATCTAATAGTCACACCTGTACACAGGACATACTGGTATACATCTAATAGCACACCTGTACACAGGACATACTGCTATAAATCTAATAGTCACACCTGTGCACAGGACATACTGCTATACATCTAATAGTCACACCTGTACACAGGACATACAGCTATAAATCTAATAGTCACACCTGTACACAGGACATACTGCTATACATCAAATAGTCACACCTGTACACAGGACATACTGGTATACATCTAATAGTCACACCTGTACACAGGACATACTGGTATACATCTAATAGCACACCTGTACACAGGACATACTGGTATACATCTAATAGTCACACCTGTACACAGGACATACTGGTATACATCTAATAGTCACACCTGTACACAGGACATAGTGGTATACATCTAATAGTCACACCTGTACACAGGACATACTGGTATACATCTAATAGTCACACCTGTACACAGGACATACCGGTATACATCTAATAGTCACACCTGTACACAGGACATACTGGTATACATCTAATAGCACACCTGTACACAGGACATACCAGTATACATCTAATAGTCACACCTGTACACAGGACATACCGGTATACATCTAATAGTCACACCTGTACACAGGACATACCGGTATACATCTAATAGTCACACCTGTACACAGGACATACCGGTATACATCTAATAGTCACACCTGTACACAGGACATACTGCTATACATCTAATAGTCACACCTGTACACAGGACATACTGGTATACATCTAATAGCACACCTGTACACAGGACATACCGGTATACATCTAATAGTCACACCTGTACACAGGACATACTGGTATACATCTAATAGTCACACCTGTACACAGGACATACTGGTATACATCTAATAGTCACACCACAGGACATACTGGTATATATCTAATAGTCACACCACAGGACATACCGGTATACATCTAATAGTCACACCACAGGACATGCTGGTATACATCTAATAGTCACACCACAGGACATACTGGTATACATCTAATAGTCACACCTGTACACAGGATATACCGGTATACATCTAATAGTCACACCTGTACACAGGACATACTGGTATATATCTAATAGTCACACCTGTACACAGGACATACCGGTATACATCTAATAGTCACACCTGTACACAGGACATACTGGTATACATCTAATAGCACACCTGTACACAGGACATACTGGTATACATCTAATAGTCACACCTGTACACAGGACATACCGGTATACATCTAATAGTCACACCTGTACACATGACATACTGGTATACATCTAATAGTCACACCTGTACACAGGACATACTGATATATATCTAATAGCACACCTGTACACAGGACATACTGGTATACATCTAATAGCACACCTGTACACAGGACATACTGGTATACATCTAATAGTCACACCTGTACACAGGACATACAGGTATACATCTAATAGCACACCTGTACACAGGACATACTGCTATACATCTAATAGTCACACCTGTACACAGGACATACTGGTATACATCTAATAGTCACACCTGTACACAGGACATACTGGTATACATCTAATAGTCACACCTGTACACAGGACATACTGGTATATATCTAATAGGCACCCATCTCTGTATTTCCAGATAGTAGTCAGTACATACATGAGCACTATGACATATACAATATACGTAATCCTATGCTGTAAGACATGACATTAGTCTGTCCGCACCTGGGGAAGTAATTCCAAGCCTGCGACCTCGGTGAGTCAGGACACCGGTTATTACACAGTCATTACCAGTCCTATATGTGTCAACAAGTACAGCTGGTGAGCTCACATGTCAGCAGGGCTTATAGTAATGTATATGTCTGTAATCTATACGTATGTAATGTATATGTCTGTAGTTATCTGAGGGAAAGAAATAATCAAACAAATACACATATTCATGTCGAGAAAAAGGAGCTCTAAAGACCGGGTGACCAAACAGAAGATAAAGCAAAAATGTAATAGAGACAGGTAATACTAATGGTTGTCGGGGCCCCTGAGAGAAAACACCATCAGAAACACTGGGCCCTATTGCTTCTAGACGTAAGGGAATAATATGATGTTAGGCCTATACTATATATTCAGTGGGTTCATGGGAGAGGGGCTAGAGTACTAATTGGGGCCTATTGAGGCCCATTTTTTTGTGAAATTGTCCAGAGAAAGGGGTTAAACAGTTTCATCCTGTGGATACCCCTCATACTGTGCTGCCAGGTGCCCCCAAATACTGTCCTGGAGAAATAATACTGCTATACAGATAGTCTCCCTGAAATAATACTGCCATACAGATAACCCCCATTAAATAATACGGCCATACAGATAGCCCCCCCTGAAATAATGCTGCCATACAGATAGCCCCTCTAAAATACTGCCATACAGATAGCTCCCCTAAAATACTACCATACAGATAGCCCCCATTAAATAATACAGCCATACAGATAGCCCCCCTGAAATAATACTGCTATACAGATAGTCCCCCTGAAATAACACTGCCATACAGATAGCCCTTTAAAATAATACTTCCATATAGATAGCCACCCCTGAAATAATACTGTCATACAGATAGCCCCCTGAAATAATACTGCCGTACAGATAGCCCCCATTAAATAATACGGCCATACAGATAGCCCCCCTTACATAACACTACCATACCGATAGCCCCTTAACGTAACACTGCCATACAGATAGCCCCCTTACATAACACTGCCATACCAATAGCCCCTGAAATAATAGTGCTATACAGATAGCCCCCTGAAATAATACTGCCATACAAATACCCCCCCTGAAATAATACTGCCATACAGATAACCCCCCCCTTACATAACACTGCCATATAGATAGCCCCTTAAAATAATACTGCCATACAGATAGCCCCCCCTGAAATAATACTGCCATACAGATAGCCCCCTGAAATAATACTGCCATACTGATAGCCCCCGAAATAACACTGCCATACAGATAGCCCCCATTAAATAATACTGCCATACAGATAGCCCTCTAAAATAATAATCCAATACAAATAGTGCCCCTTTAGTAATAATGCAATACCACAAACAACCTGTGGATGTACAGTATGTGGCACTATTTCTCAGAAGAAAGTTTCCATGTTTTTTACAATCCTAAATAACCTCTTTAGCGTGCTGTTTTTCAGCCATAGATCTGGTTTAGACCATGTTCATACGTTGTAGCTGTCTTCAGCAATACTGAACATATCACACGCTGGCAGTGACTACACTATCTCGGCCACTCACATGATTTTGGTTTCCTGCCTGTAGCTTGGATTATGCTGAAGATGTAAAAACGGTTCCTCAAAGTGCAAAACGGGCTGAAGATGGAGAAGAGACAGTGAAACCAACCTTTAATAAGGGTTTACATTCGTACAAGAGAGTATAATATTTACGGAGGTGACTGTCGTATACATAAAGGATAGGATTAACAATCATTGCTATTTTCTTTCAAAAACAGTGCCATACCTGTCCACAGGTCATGTATGGTATTGCAACACAGCCTCATTCACTTCAATGCAGCTGAGCTGCAGTACCAGACATAACCCATGTACAGCTGTGGCGCTGTTTCTGGAGGAAAGCAAAATACTGTACAACTCCTTTAACTTTGACTAAAATTTTCTCTTTAGTATTTATAGATTTTTACTGTATAGGAAGAAATTACAATTTTGCTGTTATCAGGAAACTGTCAGCAAGCTAGTGCTGACAGATCTCTTGTTCATCCATGTGCCACCCATGCCATTCAACTACAGACTCATCTCATGCACACAGTAGTGTACATGAGGCCTTATACTGCTGCAGCCTGACTCCCAATGCCAGTATTGCTGTCCTGGAGGTGTACTGGTTCTCATTGAGGAGATTCAGCTGGTATATTACAGGCAAGGATCCATGGGAAAAAGTATGCAAATTAGCCAACAGGGAAGACAATTATCTGTCTAGTGCCACCTATGGGTCGCCATCCTGAAATAGAGGATGTAATCCATGTCCAATCCATAATAGAGCATGCTAGGAATATTAGCCTAAGGCCCGCTGCACACGACCGAGGGTTGTCCGCCAGCCGTGATTGTACGGCACGGCCGGTGCATGGTCGGCACACGAATGTCATCCATGTGCCGTCCGAGCACTTCCCGTGCTTCCACAGCCCCATTCATTCAATGGGGGCCGAGGAAGCACAGCCACAAAAACAGACAGGAATAGGACCTATCCGGGTTGTGTGGCCTGGACTGTCAGCCCGCATACTGATCCGTGTAATACACGGTCATGTGCATGGGCTGACAGAAATAAATGGACCAATGTGCTATCCGGTTAAAACCAAATAGCACACTGAACTACGCCACGGTCGTGTGCAAGGGGCCTAAGTTTGGTTTGCTTTAATCCCTTGTGATGTTTCAAGGTTCTTTGTCTCAGTCGTTAAGGGTTAAGTATTTGTCAACTCTTTGTAAGTATGGCCGCCTGACAATAAGCTGATCACATGGTGTCCTGCTATGGAGACCGCCAGCAAGGAGCTGTTATATGTGGGGGAATCTGGCAACAAGTGTTTAATTTCCCTGCAGCGCCACCACAGGGGAAATAAAGCATTGCACATGGTATCCAATCAAATCAATGGACACCGTGTCGGATCCTCCAGAGCGAGAGGCACTCTTTGTTGCTGAGGGTTTTGTATTGGACACCCCACTCCATATAGTATAGCCTTTCACCCTTAAATCTTTATTGACATAAAATCATAAAACTTCTTTAACTCTATGACATCCAGATTACTCTTAGCCCTAATCCCCAGACCCAGCTCCATCCCCCGTACATGCAGCACTCTGCAGCTGCTATGTGGCTGTCATCATACAATATAATGCCTGTAGCGTGTTTCTGCTCCTCTAGGCTTAGTGTGTTCACATGACACTGTACGCCGGGGATTACTGATCACGAGATGATCGAAAACGTTACATATTGTCATCCCAGCATTCCTCGCAGACATGTCTAGACAGATTATTATAACAGTCATGCTATAAGAGGCTTAGGCCGCAGTTTACACCACTAACAAGCACACACTTGGGTTGGATGCAATAGTTTGATTTTTCGCCTTATCTTGCACTTACACTTCTCCATTGTCTGACCCCTGAACCGTTATGACACAAAGAGCTGCGACCACAACCTCTTATTTCTGATCAGGATTTGTACTTTCCCGCTCCTTTAGGGTTTCAGATATATTCCGGCAGGCTGCAGGGCCATCCGTTATGTGCCGGCAGAGACAGCGAACCCCTAAAGAAGCATTATGAGCCTGAGATCCATCAGGATTTCTTAGGAGCAGATCCTGTCATGGTTCTGTTGCAGTCTCACATAGTACAGATAGTGTCATGTAACGTAGTTATGCTGAAAAGAAACCACAAGACGCTCTTTGATACTGGAACCGAAGCTATGCTTATCTAGATTCTAGGGCACACAATCCTACACTCACATGAGCCGACTCCTGTTTGTACAGACGACACTCTCGTCCCACTCACAGACTACGCCTCTGACTCTTGGCGTGGGATAACACGGACCGACTAACCACATGGACTCAGAAAAGTCCACTTTTTACGCAGTGCATCTTCACCCTGTAACTCCACCATCACATCGCAGACAGCACTAAGTTGCATGTTGGGGTGTCACCAAGAACTTTCCACATGGTACAACTCCTGGGCACAACCATTGTCTGCTGCACCTGCAAAGAAGCCACAGTACACACATTGTAGACAGTTATACAGTATGCCTGGGAAACTGTCACAAACAAGCATACCAAAAAATACACACCATCACAAAGGGGCACAAATCTGTCTTGGGCACCCCAGGCTGCCACGACAACCCCTGTTGGGAATCGTTGTTCTACGGTTTGTGGGTTGGGGCATTTTGAAGCTTGTATCATGGGGCAAACTAGAAATTCTGGTCTGAGATATTCTAGACCATCTAGTCTGGAGCATTCTAGGGCTTGTAACCAAGGAGATTGTGTTCTTGGACATTCTAGAACTTGTGGTCTGGGACATTGTACAGTTTGTGATCTGGAGAATTCTATAGTAGGGACTTAAAACCTGCAACCCGGGGTGTACGTAAGGTCATTTACAGATCCCCACCTAGGGTTGCGTACAAAGGAGGTTCCATCTTGAAAAGAAACGGAGATGCTAGAGTGAACAGAGCCTTAGGGTGCCTGAAGACATCCATATCATGGTTTAGTTTCATATGGGGCTGCGAAAGGTCTGCAGGTAGTTGTCTGCAATATTCTAGAGCTTGTTGTCTATGACATCCTCAATCCTGTGTTCTGGGATACTTCAGGGTTTGAGGTCTGTGTCCTTCTAGAGCAGTGTTTGCCAACATTTTCAGACTCAGGAAACTCCTGGAAAACAAAGAATTCCTCAGGTCACCCCGACCAAATAATTTTTTACCAAAAGACGAAAAACATCCTAAGGACTCTGCTAATCTTCCATGAAGGGCATGCGGTCATCTTCCCCACCAGAATGTCATGGCCCACTGGAGGGTTTTCAAGGCACCACTGGTGGGAATCACTGTTATGGAGCTTATATCATGGGGCAAACTAGAAATTGTGGTCTGAGATATTCTAGACCTTGTGGTTTGGAATATTCTGGAGGTTGAAGCCTGAACACTCTAGAACTTGTGGTCTGGGATATCGCAGTTCTTGTTATCATGGACGTTATACAGCTCATGATCTGGAGAATTCTATAGCAGGGGCTCGAAACCTGCCACCCAGGGTCTACATGAAGTCTACCATTACTGTGCAACCCCCAGGGAAACAAACAAGCTTGTGGCTGACACTGTCATTACACTATGGGGTGTATGACATGATCTAATGTAAGAAACCTATAGAAGTAATCCAAGCAAAATTGTTATTGTGCAGCCAATGACTGGTATTCTTTATGAATGGATGTCATGTACTGCCCCCTTCAGGTCCTGTATAGTAAACAGAACATAGTAAATCAGTTTTATCCAGATTGCTCCTGTAATAAATGCTCTCTACACTGTAGTTTATAGGAGTTGTGAAATACCCAGCTGTTTCTATCACTCATGTGAACTACAATGAAGAATGACCTTGTGTCCTCTTGTCTGGCATGCCGAGCTAGGGACTCCCCTTATACCAGCTGTACAGATATAATTATATACAGGAGATACCCAGGTTATAACAGCATGGTCCATATCACTATATACAAGAAGATGCATAACTTATACCAGCTGTACAGATATAATTATATACAGGAGATACCCAGGTTATACCAGCATGGTCCATATCACTATATACAAGGTTGGTGTCTATTATAGTCCGCTGGTATGCCTCATAAGGCCCTATGCTATGTACAGTGGGGATAAAAAGTATTTAGTCAGCCACCAATTGTGCAAGTTCTCCCACTTACAAAGATGAGGCCGGCCTGTAATTGTCATCATAGGAAGACCTCAACTATGAGAGACAAAATGAGAAAACAAATCCAGAAAATCACACTGTCTGATTTTTAAAGAATTTATTTGCAAATTATGGTGGAAAATAAGTATTTGGTCAATAACAAAAGTTCACCTCAATACTTTGTTATATATCCTTTGTTGACAATGACAGAGGTGAAACGTTTTCTGTAAGTCTTCACAAGGTTGGCACACACTGTTGCTGGTATGTTGGCCCATTCCTCCATGCAGATCTCCGCTAGAGCAGGGATGTTTTGGGGTTGTCGCTGGGCAACACGGACTTTCAACTCCCTCCAAAGGTTTTCTATGGGGTTGAGATCTGGAGACTGGCTAGGCCACTCCAGGACCTTGAAATGCTTCTTACGAAGCCGCTCCTTGGTTGCCCTGGCGGTGTGCTTGGGATCATTGTCATGCTGAAAGACCCAGCCACGTTTCATCTTCGATGCCCCTGCTGATGGAAGGAGGTTTGCACTCAAAATCTCACGATACATGGCCCCATTCATTCTTTCATGTACATGGATCAGTCGTCCTGGTCCCTTTGCAGAGAAACAGCCCCATAGCATGATGTTGCCCCCCCCCCCATGCTTCACAGTAGGTATGGTGTTCTTTGGATGCAACTCAGCATTCACTCTCCTCCAAACATGACGAGTTGTGTTTCTACCAAACAGTTCTACTTTGGTTTCATCTGACCATATGACATTCTCCCAATACTCTTCTGGAACATCCAAATGCTCTCTAGCAAACTTCAGACGGGCCCGGATATGTACTGGCTTAAGCAGGGGGACTCGTCTGGCACTGCAGGATCTGAGTCCCTGGCGGTGTAGTGTGTTACTGACGGTAGCCTTTGTTACGTTAGTCCCAGCTTTCTGCAGGTCATTCACTAGGTCCCCCGGGTGGTTCTGGGATTTTTGCTCACCGTTCTTGTGATCATTTTGACCCCACGGGGTGAGATCTTGCGTGGAGCCCCTGATGGAGGGAGATTATCAGTGGTCTTGTATGTCTTCCATTTTCTAATTATTGCTCCCACAGGTGATTTCTTCACACCAAGCTGCTTGCCTATTGCAGATTCAGTCTTCCCAGCCTGGTGCAGGGCTACCATTTTGTTTCTGGTCCTTCCACAGCTCTTTGGTCTTCACCATAGTGGAGTTTGGAGTGTGACTGTTTGAGGTTGTGGACAGGAGTCTTTTATACTGATAATAATGTCACACAGGAGCCATTACTACAGGTAATGAGTGGAGGACAGAGGAGCCTCTTAAAGAAGAAGTTACAGGTCTGTGAGAGCCAGAAATCTTGCTTGTTTGTAGGTGACCAAATACTTATTTTCCACCATAATTTGCAAATAAATTCTTTAAAAATCAGACAATGTGATTTTCTGGATTTGTTTTCTCATTTTGTCTCTCATAGTTGAGGTCTACCTATGATGACAATTACAGGCCGGCCTCATCTTTTTAAGTGGGAGAACTTGCACAATTGGTGGCTGACTAAATACTTTCTTTCCCCACTGTATAAAGGCACAATTTGTTATATCACAAGAGTCAGGGATACGATAATCTCCCTATTTATATAATTAATTGTCCTAATCATATTAGGTGCCCTGATTAATTTCTCAGGCGCTGCGCCTACTTTACAAGAAAAGCTGATTAAATCTTTAAATAGCTGCAATGTAAATGAATTGGCTCTGTTATCAAAGGCCGAATACCGCTAGATTCCTGGACCAGCGTATTCCACTTATTTACCCTTTTTTCATATAAATTCAGTATTTTAAAGCTTTACCTTTAGGGCATTTGTATATGAAATAAGTGACAGGAGTCTAGATAAGCCAGGGGGATAGCATGCATGGAAATTAGTGGGGTAACCATAGAAACAGAGGCAGAACCTAGAGCCTCTTGGTCCAGTGCTATATCTACCATGCACCATTGGTGTTTCCTATGTTGCAAAGGAGCCATTGGACCCCCGCAGTTACCAGGGCTACGCCTATACTTTTACAATGTCCAGAAGTCATCTGCACCATCACATTTCCAATGTTACTTATTAGTTTTGACGGTATCAAGGAGTATTGCTCTGCTGTTCCTTGTGACTGCGGGGTGCACCCTCCACCAGCTCAGGGGCTATGAAGACTGGAGTTAATAACACCAGTCTTCATAGATCTGCTCCATAGACCATATGGAAAGAAGTGAGCCTGGTAATGCTATAGTGGCGTCTGATTTCTGTGTATTCTGAGCACAGTCTACTCCTGAGTCCTCGGTGGATGTAAGAGTGGATGGGTGCATTGTACATACAGATGACGCACCTCCATTAATACCTGAGTCATAGAAAGAGGGCCGGGGAATAAATGAGCAGTGATTCCTGGAAAGAGAGAATAGCCTGGATGGTGGGAGCAGTAATGTACAAGGAGACAGAGCCTTCATTATACCCCACTTCAAATGTCTCCTGTACAAGGACTTGACCTTGAATATATGGATCCTGGTCACCATGGCAACTAGAAAATCACATGTGGAGGCCTACTGGGGAAATAGTGGTGGACTGAGGTGACCAGTGTGTGTGTATGGGGCCGGGCTTTGGTTCAGGCTACAGAGTATTTGCTACATTTTGTAATGTGCACCTATAAGCACCTAAAGGGAAATTGGCACCAGGATTGGGGTCCTGTACCCCGATTGTCAACATGTCATTATCTTGTACCCCAATTGTCAGCGTGTCCTTATCCTGTACCTCAACTATCAGTGTGTTCTTGTCTTGTACCCTAAGTGCCAAAGTGTCATTATCCTGTACCCCGATTGTCAACATGTCATTATCTTGTACCCCGATTGTCAACGTGTCATTATCCTGTACCCCAAGTGTCAGCGTGTCATTATCCTGTACCTCAACTATCAGTGTGTTCTTGTCTTGTACCCTAAGTTCCAAAGTGTCATTATCCTGTACCCCGATTGTCAATGTGTCATTATCCTGTACCCCAAGTATCGGTGTCATTATCCTGTACCCCAAGTGTCAGCGTGTCATTATCCTGTACCTCAACTATCAGTGTGTTCTTGTCTTGTACCCTAAGTGCCAAGGTGTCATTATCCTGTACCCCGATTATCAATGTGTCATTATCCTGTACCCAAAGTATCGGTGTCATTATCCTGTACCCCAAGTGTCAGCGTGTCATTATCCTGTACCCCAAGTGTCAGTGTGTCATTATCCTGTACCCCAAGTGTCAGTGTGTCATTATCCTGTACCCCAAGTGTCAGCGTGTCATTATCCTGTACCCCAAGTGTCAGCCTGTCATTATCCTGTACCCCAAGTGTCAGTGTGTCATTATCCTGTACCCTCAATGTCAGTGTGTCCTTATCCTGTACCCCAAGTGCCAGCGTGTCATTATCCTGTACCCCAAGTGACAGCGTGTCATTATCCTGTACCCACAGTGACAGCGTCTCATTATCCTGTACCCCCAGTGTCAGCGTGTCATTATCCTGTACCCCAAGTGTCAGCGTGTCATTATCCTGTACCCCAAGTGTCAGCGTCTCATTATCCTGTACCCCCAGTGTCAGCGTGTCATTATCCTGTACCCCAAGTGTCAGCCTGTCATTATCCTGTACCCCAAGTGTCAGCGTGTCATTAGCCTGTACCCCCAGTGACAACGTGTCATTATCCTGTACCCCCAGTGACAGCGTCTCATTATCCTGTACCCCCAGTGACAGCGTCTCATTATCCTGTACCCCCAGTGACAGCGTCTCATTATCCTGTACCCCAAGTGACAGCGTCTCATTATCCTGTACCCCCAGTGACAGCGTGTCATTATCCTGTACCCCCAGTGACAGCGTCTCATTATCCTGTACCCCCAGTGACAGCGTCTCATTATCCTGTACCCCCAGTGACAGCGTCTCATTATCCTGTACCCCCAGACGCGTCTTTCCGACCCCCAGTGACAGCGTGTCATTATCCTGTACCCCCAGTGACAGCGTCTCATTATCCTGTACCCCCAGTGACAGCGTCTCATTATCCTGTACCCCCAGTGACAGCGTCTCATTATCCTGTACCCCCAGTGACAGCGTCTCATTATCCTGTACCCCCAGTGACAGCGTCTCATTATCCCGTACCCCCAGTGACAGCGTCTCATTATCCTGTACCCCCAGTGACAGCGTCTCATTATCCTGTACCCCCAGTGACAGTGTGTCATTACAGGTGACACCTCATATACTTCTATCAACAAGCAGATGACCTTTAGAAAGTGGAGAGAATCAATAGAACATCCATTACATTGTGATGCTGTTGTTCGGTGCCACAAGCCTGTAGGATTTCCATGTGTCATGGAGCGCTCCCTATATCCTAGTAATGACAATACATTAGGATATTCCCCCCTCAGCGCTGCCTCTAGGCCTCAGTGACAGATATTGCTGATTTACACAGGTAAAGTGGAGGACGAAGCACAAATTGTTGTAGTTTGTCACAAGGGCAGATGAGAAAACCAAATGAGACTCTTCATGAATGCTGCCAGGATCTATTACAGGGAATCCTGACATAACTATAGCCGTAGTGTCAACGCAGGGCTAATATACAACGTGACTCCATACGCTTCACCTTCTAATTGTCATATCCCATTATAACTCCTGCCCCAGATAATGATGTGGGAGACGTGAATTGTAATGAGGACCCGAGCAGCGGCTGGTCACAGTATAATGAGTTATCTGGTAGAAATGTAGGACGGTTCTTATGGGATCAGGGCAGGGAGGTCGAGGCCGCTACTTGTATTAGAGGAAAGAACAAAATAAGAAGGAAGAACGAAGCTTAAGAAAAGCATTGGTACACTAGATGGTCTTGGATGGCTTATTAGGAACAGGACGGTTCACATTAAGGTGACATAGACAATTCCCAATAAATGAGGAGAGAGAGTGGCATCAAGAGACCAGGGGCTAGGCACAATGGCAAAACGATGCCAAGGATTGAAAAAAAAATGACACCAAGGAACTAGACACAATAGCGGCAAGACACTAGGAACGGGATACAAGGGTAACAAGATGCCGAGGATTGAACAAAATGGTACCAAGGAACTGGACACAATGGTGGCAAGACACTAGGAATGGGATACAAGGGTAACATGATGCTAAGGACTGAAAAAACTGGTACTGAGGAATTGGAGACAATGGTACTAAGACACTAGGAACAGGATACAAGGGTAACAAGATGCTAAGGATTGAAAAAACTGGTACCGAGGAATTGGAGACAATGGTACTAAGACACTAGGAACAGGATACAAGGGTAACAAGATGGCAAGGGTTGTCCAAAATGGCACTATATGGTGATATCTCAGCAACAGAATCTCCGATCCCCAAGGGGAAAACATGGTTTGGTTCAGGTGACCTTAAAATATACATCAGCGGGGCTGGGTTAATACACTAGGATCTGGGGACAAGCTTTTAAGCATTCAGTTCTCTAAGCCAAGGGAACCTATTTTCCAATGACCTGGAGTGTACAGAGCCCCAGGAGCCTCCTCTCAGCTATCTTTACTCATCTTAATACCAAAATGGCATTGAATTCAAGTAGAAGAACCTCATCCCAGCTCCCACTTCTGAGGGCTGAAACGGGTGATTTCCTTGCATAATATAACAGAGCGCTCTCACCCTTGGTAGTCTACCTAGAATGTCAGGAGTCTGTCCTATGTGAGTTATCAATGCCTCTATCATTGCTGAATGTTGTGATGTATGATTTGTATCCGCATGTCCATCGTCCATCTTGGCCTTTGGGAGCAATGTTATTGGTTTGAGAGCTGCAGAATGACCCCTGACCCCCTACTCATGTGGTTTGTCTATTTACAATTGTGATCACTCACTTATTTTCCTCCAAGAGAATCCATTCCTGGCTAGGTAGACAACTGCCATCCAATGGATTAGTCAGAAGCCACCATACTGTATCTAAGTGGATATCTTTGGTTACTACTAACAAAAAGTATTGAAAAATATGAGTCCTCAAGAGATCCCGAAGGTGTTGCGTGCATGGTACGGGCCATGCTAACCCATTATACTCCTGCTGGGGCACTTGAACTCTATATTAGTGTCTCTGTCCAATGATCTATGAACCCTTGTTGTTCCTTGTCACTGTATCATCTCCACTTTAACTGCCTTCTAGAGTAACCAAAGACAATACAGCTGGATTTCTGCAATTTTTGATAATGGACCTATTATAGCCCCCAGAGAAAAGTAGGGTCCTAATTCAGGTCAGCTTCCACCTCATATTCCATGGAATATGTACCTGCACAGGGCTCCTCATCTCAACAGGTTCTATGTTAGCACTAAGGAGACCCATTGGTCATATTGCTCTTCAGTCTACCACAGAAGGAAGGGTTCCCTTGCAGATTGTAAGCCCTTGTGGGCAGGGTCCTGTCACCAAGTTAATGTTGTGCTCATTGTACTTGTTCTGGTAGTATGTATGCAGTAGAGGGGATATAGTGTGCAGCGGCACCAGATGGAGCACCCCATGAACCCTTCACCACTTTATAACACATCAGATTCGGACAGTTCATGGCGAGACATTTTGTATTCAGTACTCGGCAACAGCCCTGCTCATAGTACATGGAGGATTCTTCAATGGCTGACCTAGAAGTCACCGAAGAGGAATAAAAAATGACCTTTTTACTTCATCCGTCATCATTGACTGGAGAGGAAGAGACCTCCCCGGCTCTCACTTCTCTCTACAATGAAGACTTTGTAATGCAGCCAGGACAGAATTAGAACAAACACAAGCTCTATATATGAGGCTGCCAGGAGAGCACAATTCACACTGCTACAAGGAAAGCAGCATGTCACCAAATTAGCTTTTCTATCCAGAGATTTAATGATGCCTCAAACTCAGGAATGGGGACACCTATATGAACTTCTAACTACTACTGAACCTGCATAACAAGGGTTACAGCAGTTTTATAGTCAATGTATTCCTGCACATAGGGGGCAGTATCATAATAGTTATATTCTTGTACATAGGAGCAGTATTATAGTAGTCATATTCTTGTACATAGGAGCAGTATTATAGTAGTTATATTCTTGTACATAGTGAGCAGTATTATAGTAGTTATATTCTTGTACATAGGAGCAGTATTATAGTAGTTATATTCTTGTACATAGGAGCAGTATTATAGTAGTTATATTCTTATACATAGGGGCAGTATTATAGTAGTTATATTCTTGTACATAGCAGTAGTATTATAGTAGTTATATTCTTGTACATAGGAGCAGTATTATAGTAGTTATATTCTTGTACATAGGAGCAGTATTATAGTAGTTATATTCTTGTACATAGGAGGCAGTATTATAGTAGTTATATTCTTGTACATAGGAGCAGTATTATAGTAGTTATATTCTTGTACATAGGAGGCAGTATTATAGTAGTTATATTCTTGTACATAGGAGGCAGTATTATAGTAGTTATATTCTTGTACATAGGAGCAGTATTATAGTAGTTATATTCTTGTACATAGGAGCAGTATTATAGTAGTTATATTCTTGTACATAGGAGGCAGTATTATAGTAGTTATATTCTTGTACATAGGAGCAGTATTATAGTAGTTATATTCTTGTACATAGGAGGCAGTATTATAGTAGTTATATTCTTGCACATAGGAGCAGTATTATAGTAGTTATATTCTTGTACATAGGAGATAGTATTATAGTAGTTATATTCTTGTACATAGGAGCAGTATTATAGTAGTTATATTCTTGTACATAGGAGCAGTATTATAGTAGTTATATTCTTGTACATAGGAGGCAGTATTATTGTAGTTATATTCTTGTACATAGCAGCAGTATTATAGTAGTTATATTCTTGTACATAGGAGGCAGTATTATAGTAGTTATATTCTTGTACATAGGAGCAGTATTATAGTAGTTATATTGTTGTACATAGGAGCAGTATTATAGTAGTTATATTCTTGTACATAGGGGCAGTATTATAGTAGTTATATTCTTGTACATAGGAGCAGTATTATAGTAGTTATATTCTTGTATATAGGGGCAGTATTATAGTAGTTATATTCTTGTACATAGGAACAATATTATAGTAGTTATATTCTTGTACATAGGAGCAGTATTATAGTAGTTATATTCTTGTACATAGGAGCAGTATTATAGTAGTTATATTCTTGTACATAGGAGTAGTATTATAGTAGTTATATTCTTGTACATAGGAGCAGTATTATAGTAGTTATATTCTTGTACATAGAGCAGTATTATAGTAGTTATATTCTTGTACATAGGGTCAGTATTATAGTAGTTATATTCTTGTACATAGGAGTAGTATTATAGTAGTTATATTCTTGTACATAGGAGCAGTATTATAGTACTTATATTCTTGTACATAGGAGCAGTATTATAGTAGTTATATTCTTGTACATAGGAGATAGTATTATAGTAGTTATAGTCTTGTACATAGGAGCAGTATTATAGTAGGTATATTCTTGTACATAGGAGCAGTATTATAGTAGTTACATCCTTGTACATAGGGGGCAGTATTATAGTAGTTATATTCTTGTACATGGGGGCGGAATTTTAAAACAATTTTACTCCTCTTTAAAATAAAAAATTTTTTGTCTATAATTTTTTCCCAAAAAAACCACCTCCAAACCCCCAAAAAAAAAAAGAAGCACACAGAAAAAGAAAAAAAAACCTCCCCGGGGCCCAAATATTAACTATTTCAACCAAAACACAAAACATCAAATTTACAAATTTTTCCCCAATTCCTTTTATCCCCCTACCTCAAACTGCAAGCACGATAACAAGTGTATACCAAGTCAAGTCAGTCATGTTAAAACTAAATGAGTAGAGGGAAGCATTTTAACGATCTCCAAGCCCTGAAACTTTTTGATGCTTATAAAAATGCTGGAGGTATTGGCCAAGATCGCTGAAATTAAGTGGAGCAGTGCCCTGTGAAAGCTACAACGAATCACTGCACTTCCGAAACGCAAAGGAGGTACAACGTGCTGCTGGATGGAGGTCTCTTTATAAAGTGTGTATTACTTAAAGTGTAACTGTCACTCCGCTGTTCATATACATGTACCCTTTTGCTATGCTCTAAATGAGTATTGCTAAAGAAAATCCGTACTCAGTCTATACTATACAGGCAGATTACAGCTCACTGTTACATGTAGGGGCGGACTTTTCATCCTGTCTCTCCTCTCCCTGCCTATATGCATATATCTAATTACATTTGTCCCTATGTACTGTAAAACTGTTTCCAAGCTCATTCACAAAACTACAAAGGAAATATGGTTTTATCGAGGAGGACATCCTACAGTCGGACTGATAAATTTCCTGGGTGCGTAAGGAGGAGACGAATGCCCCAAATCCAAACACGGTACTGGTGGGCACAGGGAAATGGTCCAGACACTGAACTCATTACCCAAAGGGTTCTGTGGGGTCATTCTTGGTGTCTACATGATGGGGCCCTAGAGAATCATACTACAAACTTTTTCTGGTGTTTTTCTATCTTTTAATCCCATTTTATTTTTTGTACTTTATTTTGCTTGTACTGTATTTGCTTGAAAAATCTCTGATGTGTATTCCTGTATACTTCAGTGGCTAGTGCCGACCCACTCGGGTTAATAAATATATAAAATTTATAAAGCTCGTTTCATATTATCCTATGAACCTGGGCACTCACGGGGCATGAGTGGAAGGTAAGAAGGGTGATCGCGGGTAGGCCAAGAGGCTTGGCAAGGTGAGATCCTTCACACAGAGGAGAGGTAGGCTAATAGATCTACCTCTGCATGTCACAATGAGCCAAAGTATGTCTGTATAGTACAGACTGAGTACATATTTTCCTTAGCAACGCTTATTTAGAAAAAAAAAACTAAAGGATAAAAAAAAAATTATGAAATCATGTAATAAAGTATACTACAAAAACACATGATGTGAAGTTGATAGATACACTTTAAATGTATTTCACAACCTTACAATCTAGAACGGCCACTGGAGAATTGGCACAATGGACTACAGCATTAATTCTAACCCAGAAGGGGTTTGTTCTATTGGCTGGATGAGTCCTATAGGGGCATTTCTCACTCACCTAACCCCACTCCTTCCCCAACATGAACAGTGAACAATGAATCAGTGAACTAATACTACTATTTGTTGAATTTCTAACCTCTTAGTTCTGTCGTACAGCTTTAGGATAAAATATCGCTCTCCTACAGCTCCGTAGCAATTAGGAGTTTTCTCCCATGACAGATGGAGACACAATCCTCATGGTAAATTGTCACGTAGTCTCAAATTTATTGCTGCCACTTCTTGGAAAAGAAGTTACCGAAATTCTACTAAAAACAACCGCAAAATAGCTCTCATATAATATACAGTCGATTATTTTTGGAAATAATGATATGTTGTTGAACCGTCAAAGTAGAAATATGTTCAGAGAAGTCAAAAACATTTCAAAGGAAGTTCAAGCTCAGAATTACCCATTGAACTTATAACACGCCATCAGAGTGGGCCGTAAAAGAAATATCAAAAATGATACCGTATATTTTTTATTTCAGGTGGCCTCTGGTACACACACAATAGGTTCTCTGTTCTCTGCAGCCTACTTGCCAATTTTACTGTATAGATTAGGACATGATAAGTGAGTCATCTCATTATCATTAGAGGGTGTTTTCCATGGGGTGATAACCATCTGAACGATCGCTCACAATCATTGTCTGTGCAAATATGTATCAAGGAACAAACAATAGTTTGCTTAGTTTTCATTGAGCGTATCATTCTACCCATCTAAAAGAACCTATAATTACGGCGCTAATATACTACAGGAGGTCTGAAGAAAGGTAAGTGACACTATATGCTATACATATATATAAGACTCTATAGCAGCCCCTTTGTCAGTTCTTGGTCTCTGTGGGAGAAGCAGTAATCCATCATTTCCTGGAGAATGTAGTAGTCACATTTCAGCTGCCATAAAGCAAACAAACCCTACTGCACTATCTACATAGACAATACAGGAAGGGTAAGCCTCCAGTACATTTATAAAAATGTTAGCCATACTCCTGGCAGACCTCTCACAACTTTATTGTCTCGTTCAGGTCACAAAAAGGGGTGTGTTCACATCACAAAAAGGGGTCATGACATGCCCCTAATTTGGGTGTGGCTTGTTGAAAAGGGGAGTGGTCACCCTGAATTTCTGCTCAATATTACTTTATACTATAGTTTGGATTTCATTGGCTCTCCGTGTTAATATCTCGGCTTCTGTCAGTGAATGGAACCATTGCTGTTTACATATACAGACTTAAAGGAGAACTTTCACCACTTCATTCTACTTAAACTCACTGCATATTTCAATAGACATGGCTCCAATGATTATGGCACAGTTGGAATTTTTTCTCTATCTATAACCATTCCCAATAAATCATTTCCATTAGTTTCAGCATCATTTTGCTCTCTACTGTTAGGTGGGCGGTTTTAGACTGGAGCTGAGAGACAGGCACCGCCCACCTGACAGCTGACCGCATAATCAAGCTGAAAACAACAGAACTGACTGCTCAGGAGTGGTGGAGGCTAGAGAAAAAATTCCAACTGCATCTGAATCAGTGGAGCGGCAGCTATTGAAGGATGCAATGACTTGGAGTTGGTGGAGGTGGTGAGAGGTCCCCTTTAAAACCCATCATCACCATACATCTTAAATAGCTCTCCTCATGTACAAAGAATGGTATTTAATATATTTGGAAAGGGAATAATGCAGGGGCTGTGCAATTCTATGAAGACGGTATGACTATGTGACTGATCGATGGCTCCATAGTCTCTAAAAATAATAGCTTAACTCCAGACACTTTGATGAGAATCACTAGGAAAAACACCCAGTGCTCAATGATAGAAGAGCTGACAGCACAGTTCTGTTTTGATTTATGAGCAAATTTGTGGCTGACTCAAGTCTATAGGACTTTTGTCAGCTACTATTATATTGTTGAGGTTTATGTGACTTATCTAGCTGCCTATTGAATTCCATGCGTTGATAAATCAAGCAGAACAGCATAAGAACAACAGGCCTTTCATATCTATACCATCTTCTTGTAACTGGCTCAGGGACAGATAAATCTATGAATATATCCACTTATTGAAAGTTCAAGCTCCAGAGAGGAAAATGGAAAAATATAAAGAGGCATTATCAGAAGAAAAAGAGACGTCTATGTGACAGCAACAATAAACCCACACAAATTACAGACTAAACGGAAGAACAGATTCAGGATTGTCATAGACGAACGCTATGTCTACTATGTATACGAAACAACTGATATATAGAGATGGGCAAATACAAGTCATACAATACAGACATTATAGCTGCAGAACAAAACCAGAAATATCTATAGGCTTCTCCCTCTCTTTCTCTATAGATATGTGTATATACAGTGCTGGCCAAAAGTATTGGCACCCCTGCAATTCTGTCAGATAATACTCAATTTGTTCCAGAAAATGATTGCAATCGCAAATGCTTTGGTAATAATATCTTCATTTATTTTGCTTGCAATGAAAAAACACAAAAGAGAATGAAAAAAAAAGTCAAATCATTGATCATTTTACACAAAACTCCAAAAATGGGCCGGACAAAAGTATTGGCACCCTCAGCCTAATACTTGGTAGCACAACCTTTAGACAAAATAACTGCGAACAACCGCTTCCGGTAACCATCAATGAGTTTCTTACAATGCTCTGCTGGAATTTCTCCAGGTCCCTGAGATGTGAAGGGCGCCTTCTCCAAACTGCCATTGTGAGATCTCTCCACAGGTGTTCTATGGGATTCAGGTCTGGACTCATTGCTGGCCACTTTAGAAGTCTCCAGTGCTTTCTCTCAAACCATTTTCTAGTGCTTTTTGAAGTGTGTTTTGGGTCATTGTCCTGCTGGAAGACCCATGACCTCTGAGGGAGACCCAGCTTTCTCACACTGGGCCCTACATTATGCTGCAAAATTTGTTGGTAGCTCAGACTTCATAATGCCATGCACACGGTCAAGCAGTCCAGTGCCAGAGGCAGCAAAGCAACCCCAAAACATCAGGGAACCTCCGCCATGTTTGACTGTAGGGACCGTGTTCTTTTCTGTTAAGGCCTCTTTTTTTTCCCTGTAAACTCTATGTTGATGCCTTTTCCCAAAAAGCTCTACTTTTGTCTCATCTGACCAGAGAACATTCTTCCAAAAAGTTTTTGGCTTTCTCAGGTAAGTTTTGGCACCCAGCCTGGCTTTTTTATGTCTCTGGGTCAGAAGTGGGGTCTTCCTGGGTATCCTACCATAGAGTCCCTTTTCATTCAGACGCCGACGGATAGTACGGGTTGACACTGTTGTACCCTCGGACTGCAGGGCAGCTAGAACTTGTTTGGATGTTAGTCGAGGTTCTTTAGCCACCATCCGCACAATCTTTCGTTGAAATCTCTCGTCAATTTTTCTTTTCCGTCCACACCTAGGGAGGTTAGCCACAGTGCCATGGGCTTTACACTTCTTGATGACACTGCACACGGTAGACACAGGAACATTCAGGTCTTTGGAGATGGACTTGTAGCCTTGAGATTGCTCATGCTTCCTCACAATTTTGCTTCTCAAGTCCTCAGACAGTTCTTTGGTCTTCTTTCTTTTCTCCATGCTCAATGTGGTACACACAAGGACACAGGACAGAGGTTGAGTCAACTTTAATCCATTTCAACTGGCTGCAAGTGTGATTTAGTTATTGCCACCACCTGTTATGTGCCACAGGTAAGTAACAGGTGCTGTTAATTACACAAATTAGAGAAGCATCACCTGATTTTTCAAAGGGTGCCAATACTTTTGTCCACCCCTTTTTTTATGTTTGGTGTGGAATTATATCCAATTTGGCTTTTTGACAATTCTTTTTGTGGTTTTCCATTGAAGACAAATTAAATGAAGATATTATTACCAAAGCATTTGTGATTGCAATCATTTTCTGGAAGAAATTGAGTATTATCTGACAGAATTGCAGGGGTGCCAATACTTTTGGCCAGCACTGTAGCTACTATAATACTGCTCCTATGTACAATAATGGGCAGCACCGTGGCTCAGTGGTTAGCATTTGCAGCCTTGCAGTGCTGGAGTCCTGGGTTCAAATCCTGCCAAGGACAACATCTTCAAGGAGTTTATATGTTCTCCGCATGTTTGCGTGGGTTTACTCTGGTTTCTTCCTACACTCCAAAGACATACTGATAGGGAATGTAGATTGTGAGCCCTATATGGGACAGTGATGGACAATATCTATAAAAGCGCTGTGGAATATGATGGCGCTATATAAGTAAGCATAATAAATAAATAATAAAATTACTATAATACTGCTATCTATATACAAGAATATAACTACTATAATGATTATATTCATAAGTATATTTTGGCCTCCTTTCCTTTCTTTCCCACACAGATTATAAATTCCTCACGTTTCTGACATATTCTTGCAGGATGTGGTTAATCGGTTATAACTTGTGTTTTTTTCTGGGCTTTGAAATCCTGTCTTAGCTGACATTGGCGGTATTAACCCCAGGCTCCTGAGTACACTGAGATTAGGGCCATGACACGTTTTCTGCTTCTCGTACCACAACATTCCTTCCCCTCTGAAACAAACACCTCATTATTCAATGTGTGACAATGTGTCACTGGCACAAGGCACAATGCAGGACTATTGTTACTAATCCTATTAAAGGGCAAATCGTCCACAAATCAAAAGTCATCTGTAAATATAAGACCCCCTGTCAAGATATTAAATATGTATTACCTTTGTTTTCTTAATGTACTAATAGCATGGGTAAAGGGGGCAATCCAACATGTAAGTGTCTCCATAACCCCGTCACAACCTCTAACCTAAATTTGGTGGGTTTTATCTAATTCACATCATGTGAATAGTTGTGATATTATTTAGGCAATATTTTGCACTACTTGGGCACAGTTATGTTTGGCACTAGCACAGTATTGCGGTATTATTTACCCTCTTTGGATATTATTTATGCAGAGCATGACATTTATATTTGGACAGAATTTTCGAAATATTACTTCACTTATCTAGAGAGGTAACTTGAAGCTTCTGGGTCCTAATGCCAAATCTGTAATGAGCCCCTACCTACCTTGTGCCATTTAGGACAGTGGTATTTTTTATGTTGTAGATGGACATCCGGGTCTCCCAGGTTCCCAGGCCCAAAATCAGCTGGTACCACTGCAACCCCTATAGCTACACCCCAGCACTTATCAGTAGAAGATGTAAAGGGACATGTTTTGCCTAGGAACCTACGCCAACCTATCTCTGGTTCTGCGTGGGCGGGACAATCTCTTTGATCACTGAGTGAAATTTTCCTTACTGTATCGCACATACAAAGGTGCCCACTTTTAGTCAATTAGTGCCTATAAAATACTGCAAAATTTGGCTGCCCATGAGGAACTACCCATTGGTAAGTAAGGCTTATTATTTTGCATGTATGGTATGCTTTTTACATTTTGATCAAACTGTAATTGTAAGCCCTGCTGCCAAGACAAGGCGACCCTACACTAATATAACTCACCTCTCTTAGGGCCTTGGTCTCCCATGAATTAAGGGCAGATGTTAAAGCTTTCTCTGTGTGATGTGATGATGATCTATGGAAGAGACGACAATATTATAGCCAAAGGAGAAGGTTATTGGGGACAACTGCACAATGAGAGGAGACTCTAGGACCCTGTTGGCGCCTCTAGCCTGGATACAAGATGAACTATATAATACAACATAAATGATATGTGTCCCTAACCCTATATAAATATATTATTATAAGGATCAAAAAGTGAAAACACTAAAATGTAACTTTTATTATTAAGTATATGGTACAACAAATCCCAACTATTATAAAAATTAAAGGGGTATTCCAACGTACAGAACCATTTTAAAATTTGTAGATAATTAAAAGTTAAACATTTTTGCAAATATAAGTAATTAAATATTTTGCAGAATTTTAAAGATTTTTTTCTAAATATCTTGTGGTCATAGTCTTGTTGTCTTGATCGGTTGCCAGTGGATACGACAATGAAAGCAGGAACTTTCTAAGGTCAGAAAATCAGCAATGATATCCTTACTGTGGCTGGGATATCTTCTCATACATGTAGTGTCCCTGCCTGATAACCCGGCTACAATAGGAAAATCATGGCTGGGTTTTTGACAAGTCCCAGACCATAGAAAGTTTCTGCATTTGTGGTCGTATCCAGTGGCAACCGATCAAGGCACTACTAAGATGGTTAGAGAAAACCTTTAAAACGCTACAGAATTTTTAACTACTTATATTTGCAAAAATGTTTAACTTTTAATTACCTACAAATATAGATATGATTATGTTCATGGGAATACCCCTTTAATAGTGAAGCAATAAACGCCCAGGGGAACAGGAGGAGGGCTGGTCTAAGGTTTATATATCAGGTGATTTCGTCCATGCCGTACAGAAGTGCCGGGGGTCTGTGGGGAAATAATCTTACACTATACCACGATACAATCTCTATATCGCCGATGAAGCTATAATATAGCAGAAACGTGTCAGGTTGTTGTAACTTATCGGCAGTGCGGAGTGGCTATTGGAATGGCTCCTATGACGGAGCGCTGTGTGTTAGTGTAGGCTAATGGGTAGCCAAGTGGCTATGTGAGCGATTCATGATACGGATACAGACACAGATGAGTTGAAGCTGGAACATACCTCACACCAACCGGGACACCGGGACAGGACCCGAAATCCAGGACGGTTAAAGGGAATCTGTCAGGGCAATTTGGGACACTAAACCACCCACACATCCATATGGACCTGGGGTTTAGTGTCCCAAATCACCCTGTAATAACGCAATCCATGGGTGCATTAAAAATAAAAAAGCTTTATACTCACCCGGCCGCTGTACTCCCCGCGCCTGCGCAGTTCTTCAATGGAGCAAGAGGAGAACACGTCGGCTTCAGTGCGCATGCGCCGTACCTCCGGCAATTACGTAGTGAAGCCGGGGTGTCCATCTTCGGCTTCACTGAAGAAAAGCTCAGGCGCCGGGAGGCGTGCCAACGAAGAAGCTCATGAATAAGCCGGACTGTTCTCGGCTGAATAGCGTACATCGGATCCTTCTCTAGGTAAGTATAAAGGTTTTTTATTTTTAATGCGCCTACGGATTACATTATAACAGGGAGATTTGGGACACTAAACCCCAGGTCTATAAGTACCTGTGGGTGGTTTAGTGTCCCAGATTGACCTGACAGATCCCCTTTAAAGACGATATGGTCGTCCCTAGCAGTCCAGGTTCACGACACTACTGCAAATGGTGACAGTGCCTGGCTGTCAATAACAGGACATGTACTGGGTGCTGTGACACCCAATTTCCTTCTGCTAAGTGTCTGGAAATGGTCCAGGCAGAAACAGGGGTGCAATGCTGCACCCTCTCTCAAAGTCTGCCCACTGGACAAAATGTCTTGGACTGCATTGTAGAGGCATGTGTAGTAGTCAATGATCTATCACCAAGAGGTACACTACCCAAAAGTAGCCTCTGAGAGGCTATTTATAGGGCAAAGGGGGAAACACTATGATATGTATTATTGTCCTCATCATGGTACAATTATAAAAAAAATAATAATTTTGTTATTCTTCTATTATTCATGATTTTTATGTTATTGTTATTTTCATCATTTTTTGTATTTTCATGAAAAAAAGTGATAAAAACAAAATGTGCTCTCCCCTATAGACACAAATAGCAGCTGTCTCACGCAACGATGAGGGAAGTCGTGTCAGCTTGTTCTTGCTGATAATGCAGAAACAAACATTTTGTCCAGCTGACACAAACTTCCCGTCTCTCATCTCCCAGGCTGAAACATCTGGTCTATTAATGTTCCAAACATTAAAGCCGCGCCGAGCCAAAGAAAATGTTCATATAGTGCCAGAAAAGGACTA
This sequence comes from Leptodactylus fallax, assembly GCA_947044405.1. Taxonomy (NCBI): domain Eukaryota; kingdom Metazoa; phylum Chordata; class Amphibia; order Anura; family Leptodactylidae; genus Leptodactylus; species Leptodactylus fallax. The sequence goes on along the minus strand of CAMRHE010000398.1, from coordinate 712,055 downwards.
ATATAAGAAGAGCAGAACAATCCACCATCGTCACCAAGATATAGATGTTGTGTAGATCAAACAGACGTCCCCTTTCATGGGCCTATAGCTAGACTTGGATGTTCTTCATAAAGAAAACAAAACATGGCACCACACCTGTCCACAGGTTATGTCTGGTATTGCACCTCAGCTTTATTGAAGTTTATGGAATAATACAAGAGTCATACAAATATTGGATGCTCCAAAGAGGACCTCCAAACCACCAACCTCTTCGTTTAGGTGTACCAGTAGCTAAGACTTGGAAGTTTCCTATTTTCGTTCCTTTAACTCACTTAATATTATTCCCCCCTTCGGTTTTGAGTCCCCCACTAGTTGACCCCAAAATTTCATGTTCCCTTCTAGGTTTCTCCTACTGTTTCATGTCCCCCTCCAGGTTGCCCCCACTGTTTCATGTCCCCCTCCATGTTGCCCCCACTGTTTCATGTCCCCCTCCATGTTGCCCCCACTGTTTCATGTCCCCCTCCATGTTGCCCTCACTGTTTCATGTACCCCTCCATGTTGTCCCCATTGTTTCATGTCCCCTCCATGTTGCCCCCACTGTTTCATGTCCCCCTCCATGTTGCCCCCACTGTTTCATGTCCCTTCCATGTTGCCCCCACTGTTTCATGTCCCCCTCCAGGTTGCCCCCACTGTTTCATGTCCCCCTCCAGGTTGCCCCCACTGTTTCATGTCCCCCTCCATGTTGCCCCCACTGTTTCATGTCCCCCTCCATGTTGCCCCCACTGTTTCATGTCCCCCTCCATGTTGCCCTCACTGTTTCATGTACCCCTCCATGTTGTCCCCATTGTTTCATGTCCCCTCCATGTTGCCCCCACTGTTTCATGTCCCCTTCCATGTTGCCCCCACTGTTTCATGTCCCTTCCATGTTGCCCCCACTGTCTGTCCCCCTCCAGGTTGCCCCCACTGTTTCATGTCCCCCTCCAGGTTGCCCCCACTGTTTCATGTCCCTCTCCATGTTGCCCTCACAGTTTCATGTCCCCCTCCAGGTTGCCCCCACTGTTTCATGTCCCCCTCCAGGTTGCCCCCACTGTTTCCTGTCCCCCTCCAGGTTGCCCCCACTGTTTCATGTCCCCCTCCGGGTTGCCCCCACAGTTTCACGTTCCCTTCCAGGTTGCCCTCACAGTTTCATGTCCCCCTACGGATTGCCCCCACAGTTTCACGTTCCCTTCCAGGTTGCCCTCACAGTTTCATGTCCCCCTCCGGGTTGCCCCCACAGTTTCACATTCCCTTCCAGGTTGCCCTCACAGTTTCATGTCCCCCTCCGGGTTGCCCCCACAGTTTCACATTCCCTTCCAGGTTGCCCTCACAGTTCCATCTCCCCCTCCAGGTTGCCCCCACAGTTTCATGTTCCCCTCCAGGTTGCCCTCATAGTTTCATGTCCCCCTCCTGGTTGCTCCCCCAGTTTCATGTCCCCTTCCAGGTTACCCTCAAAGTTCCCTGTCCCCCTCCAGTTGCCCCAACAATATATAACAAGCAAAGAAAAATAAAAGCCTAATACTCACTTTTCCCCGTTCCCCTGTACTCTTCTTTCTCTATTCAGGGTGCAACAGGCACAATATAAGTGACATCGCCAGATTGCATCTACTGCTCCCAAGACACCGAGCCGAATGAAGAAGCAGGGAGTGGACGGCACCCTTGAGGACTTGGAGTCTGGACATACTGGGACAACCCGGACCCACACTCTGAATGGTGGACTGTCCCAAGGGGCCCCCTCTATTATAAGGCCGATGCAAGTGCACTATTTGCCCTATGTATAAAGCGGACCTTGGTATAACTTGAAGCTCCTGGGCCCCAATGCAAATTTTCTAATTTGACCCCAACATACCTTGTGCCAATTAGAATAGCGGTATATTTTATGTGACAGAGATGGTCTTGTTGCTCCCTTAGGGTCCAGGACCTGGTAGCAACCCCTGCTGACTGGCCTCCTTTCATGCGCACAACACGTGTGTTACCTCAGGAACGGGTCCTGCTATATACTTCCTGTCCAGGCCAAATCTCCTTCCCCTGCGGTCCCAGCTTTCATTTGAGTGTGATGGGTAAGCTGATCTGTAATAACTGGATCAGGGGGCCTAGCGTCCCGCTCGCCCTCCGTGCACCACCTAATTCTGGAATATACCGAGATACAAGTAGCGGGAAAATTTAAATGTGCCCATGGCAAACCTTTCATACTTGGAAAAAAAATTTAAATCTAAATAGGTAAAAATTTATTGGAAAAAATCAACATAACAAAAATAAGGAATCAAAAAGTTTAGACACCAGGTGCAGAGGTAACAGAGGTGTCTGGTGTCTGAGGGGACCAAAGATTTCTCAGAAGACATTAAATTTGGGCCCAGAAGCTTTGAGTTAGGCCTTTGCCAGACTCCAGTATGGACAGGTTTACGTGACAGTCTACACAGGTCCGTCTCCTAATAGGATTAATGAGGAAACAGACTCAATTAGGGAAAGATTGGATTAGACTAAGGACCTGGTATAACCCACTGGTAAACACAGGAGACGTAATATCATCCCAAGACTGAGGCTAAATGTACAGCAAGGAGATGGATCCCCCCGCCCACCATGAGGAATGGCCGCTGTTCTCGTGACGTGCGGGTGTCTGGTGGTCTCATATGGTCCTATAAATAAATTAAAAATGTAATATCCAAGTCAGAGATATAAAAGAGTGCAACTAGATAAAAGACATTAAAAGGGATGTAGTTATACAATCAGTTATAATCTCAGACATTACTGCAGCTTGTGCTGCCCATAGACGGCTCTTTGTAGACATGGCTGCTCAGCCCAGCGGTGGATTTGGCCACAGAGCAACCCATGCAATTACTTGGGGCCCCAGAGATCATAGGGGCCCCAGCGGTGGACTGAGTTATGGCTGTTATATTTTAATTGGCCGTTATCTACTGGATTAATCCAACATGTAGCAGCCACCAATCCCCGCTCCTGTTAAGGCTGCCCCCGCTTCAGCCTCCAGGGGGCACCACACTATTTGCCCAAACGTTGTCTGGACATCATGACATTGTTTAGTGTCTGGATGTAATGTGCCCCCTGAAGGAACCAATAGGTAGTGGCCTAATGTGTCACTGTATGAGGGCCAATAAAGGGGACAATACAGTGTGGGGGCCAATAAAGAGGACTTTGTATAGTGAGGAGGACAATAAAGAGGACAAAATATTGTGTGGGGGCAAAGAAGGGGCAGTATACGCCCTAGGGACCAATAGAGGAGCCAATGTACTGTGGAGGCCGGTAAAAGGGCCATTATACTGTGTTGAGACCAATAAAGAGGGCAACAGACTGTCTGGAGGCCAAAAAAGAGAACAAAATACTGTGTGCGAGCCAGAAAAGGGTACAGTAATGGTAGTACACTGGTGGGGGCTAGTACAGGAATAGTATACTGGGAGGGCAGTACAGGGGCAATATACTGTGTGGGGGTCAATAAATTGTATTTTTTTTTATTGTGTAGGGACTAGTAAAGAGGTATTATACTATGTGTTAGCCAGTAAAGGGGACATTATACTGTGTGGGGGCAAGTAAGGGTGGCATTATACTGTGTGTGTGAGCCAGTAAAGGGTGCATTATACTGTGTGTGAGCCAGTAAAGGGTGCATTGTACTGTGTGTGAGCCAGTAAAGGGTGCATTATACTGTGTGTGAGCCAGTAAAGGGTGCATTATACTGTGTGTGGCCAGTAAAGGGTGCATTATACTGTGTGGGTGCTAGTAAAGGGTGCATTATACTGTGTGAGCCAGTAAAGGGTGCATTGACTGTGTGTGAGCCAGTAAAGGGTGCATTATACTGTGTGAGCCAGTAGGGGCTTATCTGTGTGTGGCCGTAAGGGTGCATTATACTGTGTGAGCCAGTAAAGGGTGCATTATCTGTGTGTGAGCCAGTAAAGGGTGCATTATACTGTGTGTGAGCCAGTAAAGGGTGCATTATACTGTGTGTGAGCCAGTAAAGGGTGCATTATACTGTGTGTGAGCCAGTAAAGGGTGCATTATACTGTGTGGGTGCTAGTAAAGGGGGAATTATACTGTGCAGGGGCCAGTAAAGCAGGCATTATACTGTGTGGGGGCCAATAAAGCCGTCATTATACTGTGTGGAGCAGTCTTGTTTGAAAGATAGAAGGGTGCAACATAGGGAGCCTGTCATTTTACTGGACAAGATATCTCAGCATGCTGCACTATATTGGCCAGATTTTTTCTTACCTGCAAATGGGGGAGATTTCAGTAAAGAGGGGGCATGGCCTAAAATTTGGAATTAGGGAACCCCCATACATAATTTGGCTTGTTGCCCAGGAAAGTCTGGGCAAGTCTGCCTCTGATCTGATTTACTCAAATTTGAGGCAAAGAAGATGATCTGAATAAATTGACTAATCTAATAGGTGAAGGGTCCCCTTAAGAGATTAAACCCAATGTCTATACAATTAGATAGGCAGGACTGTTTACTTTCTGACATTGCACATGACCAGGAGTAGCGCCCCACACTGGTCAGTGACCCATCTAATCCTCACATTCTAGAGCAGATCACACAATACTCTGTTCATTGTGCTCCTGATCTCACAGCATCAAGATGGATTTAGGAAGCAAAATAAGTTATTTAATGGAAGTACGAACAGAAATAGAGGAAATGAACAAAGAGAAAAGAGGAAAGCTGCATAATCCCGACTAACACGAGTCCAGGAGCAGGGTATACCAGTCATATCACAGGGGTGTGCAGTATGAAATAACCTCTATGTATCACCTGTACACACTGTACTAAGAGGGTTAATATCATACCACAAACCTAAACATGTGTCCTTGTCAAAGAGTGTCCTGTCTTCTTAGATCCTTATGTTTGCCCATAGCAGGCAGTATTCTAGTAGTTATTCTTGTACATAGAGGACAGTATTATAGTAGTTATATTCTTGTACATAGGAGCAGTATTATAGTAGTTATATTCTTGTACATAGGAGGCAGTATTATAGTAGTTATATTCTTGTACATAGAGGACAGTATTATAGTAGTTATATTCTTGTACATAGGAGCAGTATTATAGTAGTTATATTCTTGTACATAGGGGCAGTATTATAGTAGTTATATTCCTGTACATAGGAGCAGTATTATAGTAGTTATATTCTTGAATATAGGAGACAGTATTATAGTAGTTATATTCTTGTACATAGGAGCAGTATTATAGTAGTTATATTCTTGTACATAGGAAGCAGTATTATAGTAGTTATATTCTTGTACATAGGAGCAGTATTATAGCAGTTATATTCTTGTACATAGGAGCAGTATTATAGTAGTTATATTCTTGTACATAGAGCAGTATTATAGTAGTTATATTCTTGTACATAGGAGCAGTATTATAGTAGTTATATTCTTGTACATAGTAGCAGTATTATAGTAGTTATATTCTTGTACATAGGAGTAGTATTATAGTAGTTATATTCTTGTACATAGGAGCAGTATTATAGTAGTTATATTCTTGTACATAGGAGCAGTATTATAGTAGTTATATTCTTGTACATAGGAGCAGTATTATAGTAGTTATATTCTTGTACATAGAAGGTAGTATTATAGTAGTTATATTCTTGTACATAGGAGCAGTATTATAGTAGTTATATTCTTGTACATAGGGGCAGTATTATAGTAGTTATATTCTTGTACATAGGAGGCAGTATTATAGTAGTTATATTCTTGTACATAGGAGCAGTATTATAGTAGTTATATTCTTGTACATAGGAGCAGTATTATAGTAGTTATATTCTTGTACATAGTAGCAGTATTATAGTAGTTATATTCTTGTACATAGGAGCAGTATTATAGTAGTTATATTCTTGTACATAGGAGCAGTATTATAGTAGTTATATTCTTGTACATAGAAGGTAGTATTATAGTAGTTATATTCTTGTACATAGGAGCAGTATTATAGTAGTTATATTCTTGTACATAGGGGCAGTATTATAGTAGTTATATTCTTGTACATAGGAGGCAGTATTATAGTAGTTATATTCTTGTACATAGGAGCAGTATTATAGTAGTTATATTCTTGTACATAGGAGCAGTATTATAGTAGTTATATTCTTGTACATAGCAGCAGTATTATAGTAGTTATATTCTTGTACATAGGAGCAGTATTATAGTAGTTATATTCTTGTACATAGGAGGTAGTGTTATAGTAGTTATATTCTTGTACATAGAGGACAGTATTATAGTAGTTATATTCTTGTACATAGGAGTAGTATTATAGTAGTTATATTCTTGTACATAGGAGGCAGTATTATAGTAGTTATATTCTTGTACATAGGAGGTAGTATTATAGTAGTTATATTTTTGTACATAGGAGGCAGTATTATAGTAGTTATATTCTTGTACATAGAGGACAGTATTATAGTAGTTATATTCTTGTACATAGGAGGTAGTATTATAGTAGTTATATTCTTGTACATAGGAGCAGTATTATAGTAGTTATATTCTTGTACATAGCAGCAGTATTATAGTAGTTATAGTCTTATACATAGGAGCAGTATTATAGTAGTTATATTCTTGTATATAGGGGCAGTATTATAGTAGTTATATTCTTGTACATAGGAGGTGGTATTATAGTAGTTATATTCTTGTACATAGGAGGTAGTATTATAGTAGTTATATTTTTGTACATAGGAGGCAGTATTATAGTAGTTACATTCTTGTACATAGAAGGTAGTGATATAGTAGTTATATTCTTGTACATAGGAGTAGTATTATAGTAGTTATATTCTTGTACATAGGAGGCAGTATTATAGTAGTTATATTCTTGTACATAGGAGCAGTATTATAGTAGTTATATTCTTGTACATAGCAGCAGTATTATAGTAGTTATAGTCTTATACATAGGAGCAGTATTATAGTAGTTATATTCTTGTATATAGGGGCAGTATTATAGTAGTTATATTCTTGTACATAGGAGGTGGTATTATAGTAGTTATATTCTTGTACATAGGAGGTAGTATTATAGTAGTTATATTTTTGTACATAGGAGGCAGTATTATAGTAGTTATATTCTTGTACATAGGAGATAGTATTATAGTAGTTATATTCTTGTACATAGGAGTAGTATTATAGTAGTTATATTCTTGTACATAGGAGCAGTATTATAGTAGTTATATTCTTGTACATAGGAGCAGTATTATAGTAGTTATATTCTTGTACATAGGAGCAGTATTATAGTAGTTATATTCTTGTACATAGCAGCAGTATTATAGTAGTTATATTTTTGTGCATAGGAGGCAGTATTATAGTAGTTATATTCTTGTACATAGAAGGTAGTAATATAGTAGTTATATTCTTGTACATAGGAGGCAGTATTATAGTAGTTATATTCTTGTACATAGGAGCAGTATTATAGTAGTTATATTCTTGTACATAGGAGCAGTATTATAGTAGTTATAGTCTTATACATAGGAGCAGTATTATAGTAGTTATATTCTTGTATATAGGGGCAGTATTATAGTAGTTATATTCTTGTACATAGGAGCAGTATTATAGTAGTTATATTCTTGTACATAGGAGCAGTATTATAGTAGTTATATTCTTGTACATAGGAGGCAGTATTATAGTAGTTATATTCTTGTACATAGGGGCAGTATTATAGTAGTTATATTCTTGTACATAGGAGCAGTATTATAGTAGTTATATTCTTGTACATAGGAGCAGTATTATAGTAGTTATAGTCTTATACATAGGAGCAGTATTATAGTAGTTATATTCTTGTATATAGGGGCAGTATTATAGTAGTTATATTCTTGTACATAGGAGCAGTATTATAGTAGTTATATTCTTGTACATAGGAGCAGTATTATAGTAGTTATATTCTTGTACATAGGAGGCAGTATTATAGTAGTTATATTCTTGTACATAGGAGCAGTATTATGTAGTTATATTCTTGTATATAGGGGCAGTATTATAGTAGTTATATTCTTGTACATAGGAGCAGTATTATAGTAGTTATATTCTTGTACATAGGAGCAGTATTATAGTAGTTATATTCTTGTACATAGGAGGCAGTATTATAGTAGTTATATTCTTGTACATAGGGGCAGTATTATAGTAGTTATATTCTTGTACAGTGCCTTGCGAAAGTATTCGGCCCCCTTGAACTTTTCAACCTTTTGCCACATTTCAGGCTTCAAACATAAGGATATAAAATTTTAATTTTTTGATGAAGAATCAACAACAAGTGGGACACAACTGTGAAGTGGAACAAAATTTATTGGTTATTTTAAACTTTTGTAAAAAATAAAAAACTGAAAAGTGGGGCGTGCAATATTATTCGGCCCCTTTACTTTCAGTGCAGCAAACTCACTCCAGAAGTTCAGTGAGGATCTCTGAATGATCCAATGTTGTCCTAAATGACTGATGATGATAAATATAATCCACCTGTGTGTAATCAAGTCTCCGTATAAATGCACCTGCTCTGTGATAGTCCCAGGGTTCTGTTTAAAGCGCAGAGAGCATCATGAAGACCAAGGAACACACCAGGCAGGTCCGTGATACTGTTGTGGAGAAGTTTAAAACCGGATTTGGATACAAAAAGATTTCCCAAACTTGAAACATCCCAAGGAGCACTGTGCAAGCGATCATATTGAAATGGAAGGAGTATCAGACCACTGCAAATCTACCAAGACCCGTCCGTCCCTCTAAACTTTCATCTCAGACAAGGAGAAGACTGATCAGAGATGCAGCCAAGAGGCCCATGATCACTCTGGATGAACTGCAGAGATCTACAGCTGAGGTGGGAGAGTCTGTCCATAGGACAACAATCAGTCGTACACTGCACAAATCTGGCCTTTATGGAAGAGTGGCAAGAAGAAAGCCATTTCTCAAAGATATCCATAAAAAGTCTTGTTTAAAGTTTGCCACAAGCCATCTGGGAGACACCAAACATGTGGAAGAAGGTGCTCTGGTCAGATGAAACCAAAATCCAACTTTTTGGCCACAATGCAAAACGATATGTTTGGCGTAAAAGCAACACAGCTCATCACCCTGAACACACCATCCCCACTGTCACACATGGTGGTGGCAGCATCATGGTTTGGGCCTGCTTTTCTTCAGCAGGGACAGGGAAGATGGTTAAAATTGATGGGAAGATGGATGGAGTCAAATACAGGACCATTCTGCAAGAAAACCTGTTGGAGTCTGCAAAAGACCTGAGACTGGGACGGAGAGTTATCTTCCAACAAGACAATGATCCCAAACATAAAGCAAAATCTACAATGGAATGGTTCACAAATAAACATATCCAGGTGTTAGAATGGCCAAGTCAAAGTCCAGACCTGAATCCAATCGAGAATCTGTGGAAAGAGCTGAAAACTGCTGTTCACAAACGCTCTCCATCCAACCTCACTGAGCTCCAGCTGTTTTCCAAGGAAGAATGGGCAAGAATTTCAGTCTTTCGATGTGCAAACCTGATAGAGACATACCCCAAGCGACCTGCAGCTGTAATCGCAGCAAAAGGTGGCGCTACAAAGTATTAACTTAAGGGGGCTGAATAATTTGGCACGCCCCACTTTTCAGTTTTTTATTTTTTACAAAAGTTTAAAATATTCAATAAATTTCGTTCCACTTCACGATTGTGTCCCACTTGTTGCTGATTCTTCACCAAAAAATTTAAATTTTATATCCTTATGTTTGAAGCCTGAAATGTGGCAAAAGGTTGAAAAGTTCAAGGGGGCCGAATACTTTCGCAAAGGCACTGTATAAATATATGAGGGAAACATCCCGGAATACAGGCTGCTGCTCCTCTAAATATATACACTAAATGTCAGTGTAGTACTCACACCCTCCAGTTCAGAAATCTACACAACATTTGATTCCAAATGTTAACAGCGGTGACATTTCTGATCTGATAGTTTAATATAAGTTTATGGCGTCTTTATGGCGCTATTACAAGGGTTCCGAGGTCGGACTGATGAAAGTCACACAGGGGATTCATTTTTCTATTAGGCAGTGATAGAGTAAATGAATCAGGAGGAGAATATTAATGTGTCACCCCTCATAGAGTAGTTGAAGGGAAATTAAACCCTATGTGATAATTGAAGCCTGTATTGCAGTTCTCACATCATGCAGTAGGGGTGGCGCTATAGAGGGTTCAGTTGCACCGTGTGCAGGTTTCTGAGGAAGTCCAATGTTCCGTCTGCACACAAAAAGTCCCCACTAGTATAATAATTGGCACATGGTAGGTCAGGGGGGCTATTACGGATTTGGCATTGGTGCACAAGAGCTGCAAGTTACACTTGTGTCACGCACTCATCAAAAAGAATTGGTTGTTGTCCTGGTGAAGCTTTGTCAATGTGACTGTAATAATGATATATGGAAATGATGACAATATTACAGTCAAAGGAGAAGGTTGTTGGGGACAAGTTGGGGACCCTGTTGGCACCCCAAGCCTGGATACAAGATGAAATACGGCAGGACATGGAGGTATACAGGTTCTGTGTGGTATCCTGCAGTACATTTACCACAGATGTTACAGCCGGGCCTGTAGTCTGGATACAAGATGAGATACGGCAGGATATGGAGGTATACAGGTTCTGTATGGTATCCTGCAGTACATTTACCACAGATGTTACAGCTGGGCCTGTAGCCTGGATACAAGATGAGATACGGCAGGACATGGAGGTATACAGGTTCTGTATGGTATCCTGCAGTACATTTACCACAGATGTTACAGCACGGACCTGTAGCCTGGATACAAGATGAGTATACGGCAGGACATGGAGGTATACAGGTTCTGTATGGTATCCTGCAGTACATTTACCACAGATGTTACAGCTGGACCTGTAGCCTGGATACAAGATGAGATACGGCAGGACATGGAGGTATACAGGTTCTGTATGGTATCCTGCAGTACATTTACCACAGATGTTACAGCTGGCCTGTAGCCTGGATACAAGATGAGATACGGCAGGACATGGAGGTATACAGGTTCTGTATGGTATCCTGCAGTACATTTACCACAGATGTTACAGCTGGGCCTGTAGTCTGGATACAAGATGAGATACGGCAGGACATGGAGGTATACAGGCTCTGTATGGTATCCTGCAGTACATTTACCACAGATGTTACAGCTGGACCTGTAGCCTGGATACAAGATGAGATACGGCAGGACATGGAGGTATACAGGTTCTGTATGGTATCCTGCAGTACATTTACCACAGATGTTACAGCTGGGCCTGTAGTCTGGATACAAGATGAGATATGGCAGGACATGGAGGTATACAGGTTCTGTATGGTATCCTGCAGTACATTTACCACAGATGTTACAGCTGGGCCTGTAGCCTGGATACAAGATGAGATACGGCAGGACATGGAGGTATACAGGTTCTGTATGATATCCTGCAGTACATTTACCACAGATGCTACAGCTGGGCCTGTAGCCTGGATACAAGATGAGATACGGCAGGACATGGAGGTATACAGGTTCTGTATGGTATCCTGCAGTACATTTACCACAGATGTTACAGCCGGGCCTGTAGTCTGGATACAAGATGAGATACGGCAGGACATGGAGGTATACAGGTTCTGTATGGTATCCTGCAGTACATTTACCACAGATGTTACAGCTGGGCCTGTAGTCTGGATACAAGATGAGATACGGCAGGACATGGAGGTATACAGGTTCTGTATGGTATCCTGCAGTACATTTACCACAGATGTTACAGCTGGGCCTGTAGTCTGGATACAAGATGAGATACGGCAGGACATGGAGGTATACAGGTTCTGTATGGTATCCTGCAGTACATTTACCACAGATGTTACAGCTGGGCCTGTAGTCTGGATACAAGATGAGATACGGCAGGACATGGAGGTATACAGGTTCTGTATGGTATCCTGCAGTACATTTACCACAGATGTTATAGCTGGGCCTGTAGTCTGGATACAAGATGAGATACAGCAGGACATGGAGGTATACAGGCTCTGTATGATATCCTGCAGTACATTTACCACAGATGTTACAGCTGGGCCTGTAGTCTGGATACAAGATGAGATACGGCAGGACATGGAGGTATACAGGCTCTGTATGGTATCCTGCAGTACATTTACCACAGATGTTACAGCTGGGCCTGTAGTCTGGATACAAGATGAGATACGGCAGGACATGGAGGTATACAGGTTCTGTATGGTATCCTGCAGTACATTTACCACAGATGTTACAGCTGGGCCTGTAGCCTGGATACAAGATGAGATACGGCAGGACATGGAGGTATACAGGTTCTGTATGGTATCCTGCAGTACATTTTCCACAGATGGTGCAGCTGTGCCTGTAGCCTGGATACAAGATGAGATACGGCAGGACATGGAGGTATACAGGTTCTGTATGGTATCCGGCAGTACATTTTCCACAGATGTTGCAGCTGGGCCTGTAGCCTGGATACAAGATGAGATACGGCAGGACATGGAGGTATACAGGTTCTGTATGGTATCCTGCAGTACATTTACCACAGATGTTACAGCTGGGCCTGTAGTCTGGATACAAGATGAGATACGGCAGGACATGGAGGTATACAGGTTCTGTATGGTATCCTGCAGTACATTTACCACAGATGTTACAGCTGGGCCTGTAGCCTGGATACAAGATGAGATACGGCAGGACATGGAGGTATACAGGCTCTGTATGGTATCCTGCAGTACATTTACCACAGATGTTACAGCTGGGCCTGTAGCCTGGATACAAGATGAGATACGGCAGGACATGGAGGTATACAGGTTCTGTATGGTATCCTGCAGTACATTTACCACAGATGTTACAGCTGGGCCTGTAGCCTGGATACAAGATGAGATACGGCAGGACATGGAGGTATACAGGTTCTGTATGGTATCCTGCAGTACATTTACCACAGATGTTACAGCTGGGCCTGTAGTCTGGATACAAGATGAGATACGGCAGGACATGGAGGTATACAGGTTCTGTATGGTATCCTGCAGTACATTTACCACAGATGTTACAGCTGGGTCTGTAGTCTGGATACAAGATGAGATACAGCAGGACATGGAGGTATACAGGATCTGTATGGTATCCTGCAGTACATTTACCACAGATGTTACAGCTGGGCCTGTAGATCCTGCACTCTTGTAGTTTGGTGATGTCCCAGCTGGTCCCATAAATACTGGATTGTTGATAAACTGGTGACTTGGCTGGACCAGGAAGTGATGTAATCTGGTGGAGACATTCCTGGGAAACCCTTATGTTTATGTGGGCAAGAATTATCCTGCGGATACCTATAGTCTGTAGTAGTCTAGAAGGCGAAGGCTGTCAATGGCAGGACAAGTAATGGACACTGTAAAACCAAATTTCCTTCTGCTAAGTGCCTGAAAATGGTACGGGCAGAGACAGGGGTGTAATGAAGGCGCCCCCTATGTCTGGATGGTGGATAAGGAAACTGCAGGAGCCGCTCAAACAATCCTCTCTACTGGTGTTCTGTCTGGTTGTCCAGAGCCTGTTCACCATGTGTGTGCCCTCACATAACCACTGCCCCAACACCTCCTAAGAGCTAGGTCAGAACAGCCCAGATGTCGGCCAATTCTTCTAAACCATCCTGCTTCAGTGATGTAGGTGTCAACTGTCAATATGTCTTTGAATACATTGTTGAGGCATGTCGAGCAGCCAAAGATCTGTCACCAAGAGGTACACTACCCAAAAGTAGTCTCTGAGAGTCTTTTTCTAGGGCAACAGAAGATACATTTTTATGCCCTCTTGTGGCAGGATCCAATGTCTACTCCGACCACATCTGTAATCATTACCAAATCTGCCTAAGACATCACTGCAGGACCAGTTTTACAGTAATCTGACATTTCTATCTGGGTGCGGTATTTTTTAGTCAGGCCACCGATCCATAAATATCCTTCAGTTGAGCAGTTTATATAAAGTTATATCCATACCTGGCCCATAATACCTCACCCTATGGAGGTTACCGTCTATTCCTTCTGCTATTTCTTATACCAGGCCCCAGCAGTCTGGAACATCTTATGTCATTACTTGTAAATCTTCTCAGCATAATTGACCAGAAAATTATCAAATTATAGAGATTCCTAGACTGTTCAAGACTGACACCTGGTGGCACTTTGCAAAATCACCTGGATTTGTGTTTTTTTGCATAATGTACTGTACATTAGACAGGGTGCACTCAGAATTTTATGAGTCCCAATAAGATATACACCTCTTACTGCAGGATTTTTTTTAGACTTTTTTTTAAAGGAAATTTCTTGGATTTGCCTGGTCTCTGAAAACCCAATAGACCGTAGTGACATGACCGTAGCGATGTCACATGACTGTATCATCCAATGGCTGTGTCTTGATCCGGGGCATTGCAGTAGGGGTGTGCATAGCACTAGGACCTGAGGGGGCTCAGAATTGGATTATGCAGCCAGTGACAAACTGAGGTTCCTTCGGCCCACCAGATAGAATGATCCTGGGGGCCCTTGGAAATACCATAGTTCCCATCAAATTGAAGTGTCTTCTGCTGGAGTTCTATTGTTTTAGAGTCTGAGCCCTCTGTAGGATCCTCTGGTACTCACGTAGGGCAGTCTGACATTGCATTCAGCTTTATGGCATGATACATAGCAATCGTTATATTGACAATCATATATTCAGACTTATTATTAATGTACCCAAACTGCGTCATATGCTGTATGTTTTCACTGAGTTGAAGCTGATACAAAGTTCCAAATCCTCAGCATTCTGAAATTGTCAGTCACTTAGCATCCTATCATAAGCCATCACTGTATGTGAATTTATCCAGCTTTCATTGCACTCAGTGCTTGCCAGATAATATACAGTCATGGCCAAAAGTTTTGAGAATGACACAAATATTCTATTTTCACATGATCCGCTGCCCTCTGGTTTTTATGTGTGTTTGTCAGATGTTTTTATCACATACAGAAATAGAATTGCATTCATATTATGAGTAACAGAAGCTTATATTGACAGTTAGAATGAGTTAATGCAGCAAGTCAATATTTGCAGTGTTGACCCTTCTTCTTCAGGACCTCTGCAATTCTCCCTGGCATGCTGTCAATCAACTTCTGGACCAAATCCTGACTGATAGCAGTCCATTCTTGCAGAATCAATGCTTTCATTTTGTCTGAATTTGTTGGTTTTTGTTTGCCCACCCGTCTCTTGATGATTGACCACAAGTTCTCAATGGGATTAAGATCTGGGGAGTTTCCAGGCCATGGACCCAAAATCTCTATGTTTTGTTCCCTGAGCCATTTAGTTATCACCTTTGCTTTATGGCAAGGTGCTCCATCATGCTGGAAAAGGCATTGTTGAGCGCCAAACTGCTCTTGGACGGTTGGGAGAAGTTGCTCTTGGAGGACATTTTGGTACCATTCTTTATTCATGGCTGTGTTTTTAGGCAAGACTGTGAGAGAGCCGATTCCCTTGGCTGAGAAGCAACCCCACACATGAATGGTTTCAGGATGCTTTACAGTTGGCATGAGACAAGACTGGTGGTAGCGCTCACCTCTTCTTCTCCGAATAAGCTGTTTTCCAGATGTTCCAAACAATCGAAAAGGGGATTCATGAGAGAAAATGACTTTACCCCAATCCTCAGCAGTCCACTCCCTGTACCTTTTGCAGAATATCAGTCTGTCCCTGATGTTTTTTCTGGAGAGAAGTGGCTTCTTTGCTGCCCTCCTTGAGACCAGGCCTTGCTCCAAGAGTCTCCGCCTCACAGTGCGTGCAGATGCACTCACACCTGCCTGCTGCCATTCCTCAGCAAGCTCTGCACTGCTGGTAGCCCGATCCCGCAGCTGAAACACTTTTAAGAGACGGTCCTGCCGCTTGCTGGTCTTTCTTGGGTGCCCTGGAGCCTTTTTGGCACCAATGGAACCTCTCTCCTTGAAGTTCTTGATGATGCGATAGATTGTTGACTGAGGTGCAATCTTTCTAGCTGCAATACTCTTCCCAGTTAGGCCATTTTTGTGCTGTGCAGTGCAATGATGACTGCACGTGTTTCTTTAGAGATAACCATGGTTAACAGAAGAGAAACAATGATGGCAAGCACCAGCCTCCTTTTAAAGTGTCCAGTGGTGTCATTCTTACTTAATCATGACAGATTGATCTCCAGCCCTGTCCTCATCAACACCCACACCTGTGTTAATGGAGCAATCACTGAAACGATGTTAGGTGGTCCTTTTAAGGCAGGGCTGCAATGATGTTGAAATGTGTTTTGGGGGATAAAGTTCATTTTCTAGGCAAATATTGACTTTGCAAGTAATTGCTGTTAAGCTGATCACTCTTTATAACATTCTGGAGTATATGCAAATTGCCATTAGAAAAACTGAAGCAGTAGACTTTGTAAAAATTAATATTTGTATCATTCTCAAAACTTTTGGCCATGACTGTATATATATATAGTTATGTGCAGTGAGCGCCCCCTTGTGGTATTGTAAGGCGGTGGAAGTAGAAGCCACTCCGTTTCACACTTGTGCCTTAACCCCCTAAGAGTCACATTAAAATTGCAGAAACCCTCCCGTTACTTTTTTTGTTAAAAATGGAGCATTTATGGCATAAATAAATATAGACAAATATTTGATATTTAACCCTTTAGTGAACTAACACCTTTTAGCCTTAAACCAGTAACATTGCGTTCCCCAATGCATTTTATTTCAATGTAGTGTTGCTACAGATGTGGCGATTACAGTTGTATATTTTTTTTTATATCTATTTTCTATTAACAAGGGGAAAAAAATTGTCTATTTTTACTTTTTTCTGTAAAACCACTTAGGTGCTGTGGTCAGTATTGACTGCAGCATCTAAGGGGTTAAATGATCAGGGGATAAGTGCCAGATCACTGGGCTGCAACCACTGGGTCTATAAGACCTCCATGTCTTCTGCATGTAAATGAAACACGTTCTATGACTGTTGCTCCATTCACTTCTATGGGGGCTTCCATGACCGCAATCTCCAGAAGTCCCATAGAAGTGAATGGAGCACTGGTTGGACAAGTACACTGGTGCTTCATGCACATGGCGGACTTTCGGGTGCCTGTTCTTCTGATTACTGTGCCTTTAATGATGATACTCCTTTAAGGGGAGGATGAGTATTGTAGTTTGGGAGCAGGCGTCCACTATGGACAGGCCTTGCACCGTTATTTGCATGTACTGTAACAATAACGTGTTCGCTGTGTGTATCGTATAGTTCGCTAATACTGGTGATTTATATGATTGCACTTGTATTATGTTACTGTCACTTTAATTGATACTGCTAAGTCATTGAGACACTTCTTGTACTGGAGAAGAGGCAGTGCGATGATTCCCCCACAGGTGGCGCTCTGTTGCACACCTCCCAAAGCACATCCTAAACACACTGTGGGGAATGGCTGATGTTCCGGTCATGCTGGGGTGGGAAAACTTCTATATAATAAGAATTTGTCCATGTTTTTTGGGAGTCGGGTCTGTGGAGTCCGGAACCCATCATGAATGTTGGAGGAACGAAGTGTAGTGGCAGGGTCTGTGTGAGCTTACTGTGTCCTCTGTGAGAATAGGAATGCTGCTGTAAGCTTTGCAACTTGAAAGTACTTATTTGGCCCCAACACACTAATGCAGCAACTTGTTGGAGAATATCCAGTGGCTGGGAGTAGTAGTACTTTGAATAGGAGTTGTCACAGTGACTAGTAATTTTAACCAACTCCTCCAGCATATCTCCTGGGCTGGGGCAGAGCTGAGGGGGCCTGCAGGGTTTCTTATGGTGATGGTAGTGTTCCCCCGGCACACATCCTAACGGTCTTCAGCCCTCTGAGCTAGATGTAAGGTGGAATGTTCATGATGGTAGTTGCAGGTAAAGGCTCAGGAGACACACGTGTCCTTTTACACCGTAGGGCCTGTG
This sequence comes from Leptodactylus fallax, assembly GCA_947044405.1. Taxonomy (NCBI): domain Eukaryota; kingdom Metazoa; phylum Chordata; class Amphibia; order Anura; family Leptodactylidae; genus Leptodactylus; species Leptodactylus fallax. The sequence goes on along the minus strand of CAMRHE010000398.1, from coordinate 694,180 downwards.
ATGTAATTGACCTCAGACTCCACAAAATGGCACTACACCTCTCCAAACTTCTCTCCATGTTGAAGACAGTTTACTTCTCCCTGTCTCAGGGCTACAAGGAAACTGGATGAAGACCCCTTGTATCCTGCTACTTTCCAGTACTGTCCTGGCTGGAATGTACCATCACTCCATAATCACCCACCCTAGTGGAACAGTCCATTAAGGGGAAATATCAGTTACACATACAGCACTGCATAAAACTATATAGGAGTTGCAAAAAACTGTATAACACGCAGTGCACTAATAGCTGTAGCAGTGTCCACTGCACAGACGGGGAGTAGGGGGGGTTTCTGTCCTGATCCTTGGATAGTTGGCATAACTATCCAAAAGCCTTGAGCATATTGAAATCCAACCACCCAATCCTTCTTCTTCCAGACATCTACCAGGAGGGGCGAGGCACATCCACTAGGCCTCCACTTATTATATACTGGGGTCTGAGGAGACCTCAGCATATACTAGTGTGTCGTTGGGTGACAAACCTCAAAAATTCGGGTGGAGTCCAAAACTTTTGGAAAATTTGATTTGAATCCGGTTTGATACAATCAGTTTGTTCATCCCTTGTTGGGACCCTCCAATACTGTACACAATTTTAAGCTAGTATGTATAGTCTTGACCCTTAAAGAACCCTATACAGTATAAAAATATAGCCTGTGTTAGTCATCTGCCCTAACAGAGCCACCACAATAATACCAACCATGACCACTGTGCCCTCCTCTCCAGACACAATATCATGGCCATCTACATAAAACATTGCGGACTGTAAGGATGTTCATATTAAGGCTGGGTTCCCACCAGCGTTTGAACTATATTCAGGGTTTCCGTCCCCGAATCCGCCTGAAACTATGCATTTTCCCCTTTTTTTTGGCGGAAACCCGGCCGGACCACATTATAGTCCGACGGTAACCGCTTATATCATTAGCGGGATGGGCATGGCTACAATTCGACACATATGACTGTAGTGTCAACTACTATCATATAGTGCATTTTATATGTTTTTGTGCCTTTTGTGGTATGCCGTAACTTTAACTTGCTTGTACTATGTTGGCTGAGGAAGATGGAAGTCCAGTAGGAGAGAGAGTCAGTAAGTGTCCTCTATTCTGTCTGGGAGAGGCGATGGTTGGCTGGAGTGTGGAGTGGAGGCCTCATGCACACAACGGACTGTGTAGACCGAGGCTCTTCCATGGGGGTCCTGATGCCCTGTTCTGTTGCAATAATATAGAACAGGTCCTATTCTGCTCCATGACATTGGAACAGAACCCTCCCATTGAAATCAATGGAGGGTGGAAGGCACTTAGATGGGCATAGGACCCCCTCGGTCTGCACACTCAGGCTTTAGAGCCTATTCAGACGACCGACTGTGGCCAGTAGCTCTGCTCCTGTATTTCTGTGTGACAAAGTCTGTGACGAGAATTTTTTGATGGGCCTCTCAGCCATGACTGAACCTCAGAGCTCCCGACCTTTGGGGTAAAGCTTTACCTCACAGCCTCCGCATGGTGGGTAGTTTTTGCTTGAGGAATTAAAGAGAAAAGAGTATATCGAGTGAGGGGAAAGGGAACTACCGGCATTAGGATGACCACTTACTGACCACAGAGAACCATCTACATGTGGCCACTATAGTCACATGGTCGTAGAGTTGGCCTCCATGTTATGGATGACTGTTTTGCAAACCATTGAAGGATTGATGTAAATCCATCCCATGCAGTAAAGAAACCCTGGAGCAAATTTATTATCGTTCCCATAGCAACCAATCACAGCAAAGCTTCATTTTGTGTTTTGCCTTTGAAAAATGAAAGCTGTGATTGGTTGCTATTGGCAACAAAGAGTTTTCGACTAGAACTGATAATAAATCTGCCCCCGTGACTTGTTACAAATAGAGATTGGCGAACCGCTTCATCATGAGCCGGGATCGACCCGAATATCCCAAATTGTTCAGCTTTTCCCCTTCCCTTACCTCTTTTGGGTCTTCTCGCAGCATCCCGCGCTCTCCACGTGATGTCACCAGGTGTGATCATGTGACCACTGAGGCACAATCAGAGCACACCAAGTCACCGAAGAGACCGAGAGACAGCGTAGAACGAGGCAAGGAAGCACAAAAAATGTGAGTGAAGGTGAGTATAAATGTTTTTTTTTATTTTTTACACCTCCCCTGGGCCTCCACCTCAAGAGACCCCAGAGTGTAATAATTTCACTTCCAGTTCTATCCGATAGCCACCCCACCCCAACCCAAAACAATTAGAATCTTGGCTGGTTCGTCCATCTTTAGTTACAAACTGTCTCCCTTAATCCTGCACCTCCACCATCAAGGGCACCCCAACCACCATCAGACAGGAGACCTAACCTCAGGAAGAGCCCTGGGGGAAGATCAGAACCACCAACATTCATACTGCACCAGTCCTGAGGAGTGAAAGACGTTCTGGTAGAGACAACTTTAGAGAGTATTTGTCACCAAAAATAAAAGTAAAAAAATACTTAATACCATACATCATTTGTTTCTCGCTGTCCATGAACAATCTTTTTTTTTTTTTTTTCTTTTTAAAATCCGTCCACCCGTTCACAAGATATGGCCCCTGGAAAGTTATATGTGAGCTAGCTCAGATTCATTTGGGCCAGAACTTTTTATTTTCTCAGAGAAAGACGAAAGGTTCCCGCCCACTTGGAGAATTAGAGATATAACCTTCTAGAGGCCGTATCTTTTGAATGGGCGGACGGATCTTAAAAAGAAAAACACCAAATTGTTCAGGGGAACAGCAAGAATCAAATGATGTAGGGCATTTAGTATTTTCTACTTGGTGACAGATCCCCTTTAAGTATACCTCCCAACTTTCAGAGGACAGCTCTATGGAGCTGGCCACAGCACATTTGGGTATCATAGTTTATGCCTCCAACCCCACCCCCTTTGGCCACACCCATATCATTTAGGTGCCCCTTTAGAGACCCTTACATGGCCACTACATACAGTAGTATAATGTTCCTCTCATTATGGCACCCACAATATAATGCCCCATTCATGTGGCCCCCACAGTATAATGTGCCCCTCTGTATTTCCCAATTATAATGTCCCCCTTCATATACTCGCACATTATTATTTTGCCCTCCACGTGGCCTCTACATTATAATGTTCCCCTCTTTATGGCCTCCACCAAAAATACACTAATAAACAAAAAAAAAGTGAATACTTACCATGCCCCGTTACCCTGGACTTGAAGGTGAGTCAAAGCCAGGACATACCTCCCACCGCCTGGGACAGCAGGTCACCACCCAAAATCCAGGACTGTCCCGCTAAATCTGGGATGGTGGGGAGTTATGCTACAGCCAACGTGAACCTATCCGTGACAAGTGACAACTACTCCCATCCTCTCCTCCTCTCCATGCTCCTCCACTGGACTACTTAGATGACTGCGCTATGAGAAGCGCCTTTCTTTGTCCAGCACCATAAAACTGCATTCTACAATATGTCCTGTTGGGGCGCTGCAGTTTCATATTTACATCTGTCTTCATCCTGCACTACATCATTCCTACATTTCTGAGTCGGTTAGTTCCATGGCATGTTGTTACATCCACAGTGAATGCAATGGATCCGCTAAACCGCTATCCAATAACACAGCAGAGACATGGACAGGGGGTGGCAGCATAGTAGTTCTAGAGAGGAAACTAACTACTGCAGATGTAGCAGAGCTGAAGTGGTCGATGATGATGTAGCAAAACTGTAGTGGTCAATGGCGATGAAGCAGAGCTATAGTGGTTAATGCTGCTGTAGCAGTGTTGTAATGGTCATTCATATTGTATCAGAGCTGTAGTGGTTGATGCTCATATAGTAGTACTGATATTGTAAATGGTGATGTAGCAGAACTATACTGGTTGATGCTGGTATAGCAGAGCTGGGTATGTTCAATGATGATGAATCAAAGCTGTAGTGGCTGATGCTTGTATAGCAGTGCTAGTATGGTCAATGGCGATGAAGCAGAGCTGTAGTGGTTGATGCTGGTATGGTGGTCAGTGCAACTGTAGAAGCACTGGAACAGTCAATTGTAGCAGAACTAGAATTGAAGCAGAAATGATGGGTGTGGAGGAGAGGAAAACAACCAGTATGTTGAGGTATGTATACTACCGTTCAAAAGTTTAGGGCCACTTAGAAATTTCCTTATTTTTGAAAGAAAAGCACAGTTTTTTTCAATGAAGATAATATTAAATGAATCAGAAATACACTCTATACATTGTTAATATGGTAAACGACTATTTTAGCTGTAAACGTCTGGTTTTTAATGCAATATCTACATAGGTGTATAGAGGCCATTTCCAGCAACCATCACTCCAGTGCTCTAATGGTACATTGTGTTTGCTAACTGTGTAAGAAGGCTAATGGAGGTTTAGAAAACCCTTGAAAACCCTTGTGCAAGTATGTTAGCACAGCTGAAAACAGTTTTGCTGGTTAGAGAAGCTATAAAACTGACCTTCCTTTGAGCTAGTTGAGAATCTGGAGCATTACATTTGTTGGTTCGATTAAACTCTCAAAATGGCCAGAAAAAGAGAACTTTCATGTGAAACTCGACAGTCTATTCTTATTCTTTGAAATGGAGGCTATTCCATGCGAGAAATGGCCAAGAAACTGAAGATTTCCTACAACGGTGTGTACTACTCCCTTCAGAGGACAGCACAAACAGGCTCTAACCAGAGTAGAAAGAGAAGTGGGAGGCCGCGCTGCACAACTGAGCAACAAGACAAGTACATTAGAGCCTCTAGTATGAGAAATCGACGCCTCACAGGTCCTCAACTGGCAGCTTCATTAAATAGTACCCGCAAAACGCCAGTGTCAGCGTCTACAGTGAAGACGCGACTCAGAGATGCCGGCCTTCAGGGCAGAGTGGCCAAGAAAAAGCCATATCTGAGACTGGCTAATAAAAGGAAAAGATTCATATGGGCAAAAGAACACAGACATTGGACAGAGGCAGATTGGAAAAAAGTGTTATGGACAGACAAATCAGTTTGAGGTGTTTGGATCACACAGAAGAACATTTGTGAGACGCAGAACAACTGAAAAGATGCTGGAAGACGCCTGACGCCATCTGTCAGGATGGTGGAGGTAATGGGATAGTCTGGGGTTGCTTTGGTGCTGGTAAAGTGGGAGATTTGTACAAGGTAAAAGGGATTTTGAATAAGGAAGGCTATCACTCCATTTTACAACGCCATGCCATACCCTGTGGACAGCGCTTCATTGGAGCCAATTTCATCCTACGTCAGGACAATGACCCAAAGCACACCTCCAAATTATACAAGAACTATATAGGGAAGAAGCCGGCAGCTGGTATTCTATCTGTAATGGAGTGTCCAGCGCAGGCACCAGATCTCAACCCCATTGAGCTGTTGTGGGAGCAGCTTGACCGTATGGTACGCAAAAAGTGCCCATCAAGCCAATCCAACTTGTGGGAGGGGCTTCTGGAAGCATGGCGGGAAATGTCTCCAGATTACCTCAGCAAATTAACAGCTAGAATGCCAAAGGTCTGCAATGCTGGAATTGCTGCAAATGGACGAAAGCAAAGTTTGAAGGAGAAAATTATTATTTCAAATAAAAATCATTATTTCTAACCTTGTCAATGTCTTGACTATATTTTCTATTCATTTTGCAACTCATTTGATAAATAAAAGTGTGAGTTTTCATGGAAAACACATAATTGTCTGGGTGACCCCAAACTTTTGAATGGTAGTGTATAAGATATAACTAGAGATGGACGAATTTCTCAAAAATTCGATTCGGCAGCTTCGCCGAATTTCCCAAAAAATTAGCTTCGATCCGAATTACTTTGCGGCAAATCACGTTAAAAACAGCTATTTTCCTGGCTGCAGAGAGCCTGGGGATATGCATTTTACACTAAGGACACATCAGAATAGCCTTTAGAAAGGTTATTCTACTCCTAACTTTGCATCACGCCCCCTGCGATGTCCTGGTCCGCCGGGCATGCGCAGAGCCACTCGGAATAGAATCAAATGGTCTCCAGACATGCGCAGAAACAGTCTTGTATGGGATATAATCAAGATTTCTGCTAGACATACACAGAGCCGCTCGGAATTGAATCAAGATGGCCACTGGATATGCGCAGAAACAGTTTTGTATGGGATATAATCAAGATGGCCGCCGAACATGCTCAGAGCCGCTCTGAATAGAATCAAGATGGGCGCCGGACATGCACAGAGCCGCTCGTGTAGGAATGGGATAAAGATGGCCGCCACGAGCGGCTCTGCGCATGTCCGGCGCCCATCTTGATTCTATTCCGTGCGGTTCTGCATATGTCTGGCGGCCATTTTGATTATTTTACTACACAAGTGAGTAGGACCAGGACATCGCAGGGGCGTGATGCAACGGCAAAGGTAGGAGTAGAATAGCCTTTCTAAAGGCTATTCTGACGTGTCCTTAGTTTAAAATGCAATTTGATACCACGAAGCATGGGGAAATCTGGATTCAATGCGAATCGAAGATTTCCTGAACTTCGGATCGAATCCCACTTCGTCAGCTTCGATTCGCTCATCTCTAGATATAACATAAGATATAATCTTGTGAGGGTGTGAACCCAGAGGACGCTGGCGAGTCATCCAAAAAGTGTCCTTTTTAATAGCCAAAGCCCAGAATGTCTGTGTGAACAAACTCTTAGTGATACAATTCTAGCTCCACCACCAACAGTAGGTAGCTGGGTATGGACTTACAGAGCAGGGACTGACCTCAAAGACAGCTATATAAATTAGTATGTAGTGAGCGCCCCCTAGTGGTGGCTTTAGTTGACAGTGACATGGCAAGCAGGGGAAGAAGTGCTCTATAGGCTCCAGAGTAGTCGCATGTCCTGCCTCTATGCTAGTTACACCCCTGTCCCGCTGAAATAATCAACCGATTTTATGGCATGTGCTGACGTTTTAAGGTAATAGAAATGGATTCTCTCATAGGGATTATCCTAGTTGTGCCGTAACCCCAATACAGAGGCTGTGTAAAAACTACCCTTGAACACAGAGTTTAATATCCTGCTGATCTGAGAATGTTCCTGAATCATCATTAATGCATGTAGTTTACTGTAGGACCACTGGAGGCCAGCAAAGCACTGCTTTATGATTATACGACTGCGAGGCCTCCATTCCATTACCAGACAAGTCCATGACATATAGACCATTCTTTTTGGCACGGTCTCTTAGGGTTACACCGCAGCATTTCTGGGCTGTGACTCAGCCATTACAACACCGCAATGGTTTTCTTTTTCAGCCATTCTGGTGTAGATCGGGATCATTGTCCCTTATATGACCCACTTTCGGCCAGGCTTTAGCTGTTATATTGATGGCCTCACATCTGACTCTAGAATAGATTGTTATACCGAGGGGTTCATGATCGACTACAAAGTGCCCCGATCATGTGACTGCAAAATAAGCCTAAATCATCCCCCTACACCACCATGTGGACACTTGGTATGAGATGTTGCCACTGCTCTGCTGGGTTTGCGTCTCACCAAACATGATGCTGAGCATTTTGGCCAGACACAGCCACTTTGGTCCCATCTGTCCACAGGACATTGTTGTATAAGTCTTGTGGTTTGTTCAGGCGCCATAGCTGCGCGGCCATGTTCTCTATAGACAGAAGAGACTTTCTCCTGACAACCCTCCCACACCAGCCATACTTATTTAGTCTTATTCTCATAGTTCTGTCATAAACCTGAACGCATAACATGATAACTGAGGCCTGTACAGTCTGAAATGTAGCTCTTGGGCTTTTTGCAATTGGGGTAAATTTTCTAGGATGTCCACCCCTAAGAAGATCGTCAGCTACCTTGAATGTTTTCCACTTGTTCTCAATGTAGAATGTTGGACATCCAATGACCCCCGATTGATGAACAACAATTGCTTCTCTAAGACCATTGCTGATATCTTTCCTCTTTGGTATTAAATGCTTCAGACCAGCAAACTTCCAAAACTTCTGCTTTTATAGAGATGGTCATACCTGCTGATGATCAGTAACAAGCATAATTGTGCTGAATCTAACAAATGATTACTCAAGAATGGTGGAGGCTAGAGAAAAAAAAATCCAATTGTGCTGGAATCAGTGATGTGGCAACTATGGCAAGATGCAAGAGTTGGTGAAAGGTCTTCTTTAAATAATGACATGGTGAATTCTGTTGTGAGATTGTATTTAACTAATGTTAAGACCTTCTAAGGAAAAGATGTGTTTTATTATGTCCTAGGATGTCAAACTATATACAGTCATATGAAAAAGTTTGGGCACCCCTATTAATCTTAATCATTTTTAGTTCTAAATATTTGGGTGTTTGCAACAGCCATTTCAATTTGATATATCTAATAACTGATGGACACAGTAATATTTCAGGATTGAAATGAGGTTTATTGTACTAACAGAAAATGTGCTATATGCATTAAACCAAAATTTGACCGGTGCAAAAATTTGGGTACCCCTATCATTTTATTGATTTGAATACTCCTAACTACTTTTTACTGACTTACTGAAGCACAAAATTGGTTTTGTAACCTCACTGAGCTTTGAACTTCATAGCCAGGTGTATCCAATCATGAGAAAAGGTATTTAAGGTGGCCAATTGCAAGTTGTTCTCCTATTTGAATCTCCTCTGAAGAGTGGCATCATGGGCTCCTCAAAACAACTCTCAAATGATCTGAAAACAAAGATTGTTCAACATAGTTGTTCAGGGGAAGGATACAAAAAGTTGTCTCAGAGATTTAACCTGTCAGTTTCCACTGTGAGGAACATAGTAAGGAAATGGAAGACCACAGGGACAGTTCTTGTTAAGCCCAGAAGTGGCAGGCCAAGAAAAATATCAGAAAGGCAGAGAAGAAGAATGGTGAGAACAGTCAAGGACAATCCACAGACCACCTCCAAAGAGCTGCAGCATCATCTTGCTGCAGATGGTGTCACTGTGCATCGGTCAACAATACAGCACACTTTGCACAAGGAGAAGCTGTATGGGAGAGTGATGCGAAAGAAGCCGTTTCTGAAAGCACGCCACAAACAGAGTTGCCTGAGGTATGCAAAAGCACATTTGGACAAGCCAGCTTCATTTTGGAAGAAGGTCCTGTGGACTGATGAAACAAAGATTGAGTTGTTTGGTCATACAAAAAGGCGTTATGCATGGCGTCCAAAAAACACAGCATTGCAAGAAAAACACTTGCTACCCACTGTAAAATTTGGTGGAGGTTCCATCATGCTTTGGGGCTGTGTGGCCAATGCCGGCACCGGGAATCTTGTTAAAGTTGAGGGTCGCATGGATTCAACTCAGTATCAGCAGATTCTTGAGAATAATGTACAAGAATCAGTGACGAATTTGAAGTTACGCCGGGGATGGATATTTCAGCAAGACAATGATCCAAAACACAGCTCCAAATCTACTCAGGCATTCATGCAGAGGAACAATTACAATGTTCTGGAATGGCCATCCCAGTCCCCAGACCTGAATATCATTGAACATCTGTGGGATAATGTGAAGCGGGCTGTCCATGCTCGGCGACCATCAAACTTAACTGAACTGGAATTGTTTTGTAAAGAGGAATGGTCAAAAATACCTTCATCCAGGATCCAGGAACTGATTAAAAGCTACAGGAAGCGACTAGAGGCTGTTATTTTTGCAAAAGGAGGATCTACTAAATATTAATGTCACTTTTCTGTTGAGGTGCCCATACTTTTGCACCGGTCAAATTTTGGTTTAATGCATATTGCACATTTTCTGTTAGTACAATAAACCTCATTTCAATCCTGAAATATTACTGTGTCCATCAGTTATTAGATATATCAAATTGAAATGGCTGTTGCAAACACTCAAATATTTAGAACTAAAAATGATTAAGATTAATAGAGGTGCCCAAACTTTTTCATATGACTATATATATATATATATATATATATATATATATATATATATATTGGTGTGATTGGGTGGATTCATGTTTTAAATGCCCCCTTATTGAATGATGGTGATCAGCAGTGGTTCATTGGTGACCAGGCCCCACCATTATTACTGATGGAAGGTCTTGTTGGTTACCAGTGTTTCTCGAAAGTGAGTAGTGAGTATAGTTCTTTACACCCACTGCTCCTGGGACTCCCTACTTTTGTGTCAGCGAGGTATAGCTCTGATACAGTGTGCAGCGGCACCAAGAGCAGAGGAGAAAAAGGGAGTCCTAAGAGAAGAGATTATTGAGAACCATACTCATCACTCACTTAGGTCATGTACTATGTGGGGTCTGGCAGAATTATACTGTGTGGGGGCCATAAATGAGTATTATACTGTGTGTGGGGCACTTAAGAGGACATTATACCGTGTGAATGGCACTAAGGGGGCATTATACTGTACAGGGGCACTTAGGAGGTAATATACTGTTTGGGGGCACTAAGGGGACAGTATACTGTGTGGCGGCACTAAGAGGGTATTATGCTGTGTGTGGAAAGCTTACCCACTTTCCCAGTGAACCTTCCCCTCTGAAAACTCCTACATATTCCCCCCATGTAGACAATTTAAAGCACTAAACCAGTGGTACTCAAACTTTCTGAAAGCAGAACCCACTTTTGGTGGAGAATGTTGCCGGGGACGGACCCCCCTCTATTGTACTTAGTCGCATTTTGAAAAAAAAATGTCTGTTCCTGTATTCTGTCTCTTATTCCCCTGTAATCTTCCTCTTATCCTGCCTTTTATCCTTCCTTGTATTCTGCCATGTATTCTAGTCTGCCATTAGGAATTTTGAGGTCCCATACCAGTACAATTTGTGTACTCCCTTCTCCCCAATGTATCTTACAGTATATTGCCCCACTCTATATAAAATGCTGTACTTGTCTCCACACAGTATAATTCTCCACAGTTGCCCCACACAGTATAATATCCAACACTATATAATGCTCCACACAGTATAATGCTCCACAATGCCTCCCACACGTTAATGCTCCACAGTGGCCCCATACAGTATAATGCTCCAGTTCATCCCCACAAAATATAATTCTCCACAGTGGCCCCCCACAGTATAATGCTACAGAGCATCCCCCACATGGTATAATGCTCCACAGTAGCCCCCACACAGTATAATGCTCCAGAGCATCCCCCACATGGTATAATGCTCCACAGTGGCCCCACACAGTATTATTCTCTACAGTATCTCCCACACTATAATGCGCCACAGTGTATCCATACAGTATAATGCTCCAAAGTGGCCCCATACAGTATAATGCTCCACAGTTATCTCCACACAGTAAAATGCTCCACAGTGTCTTCACATAGTATAATGCTCCACAGTTGTCTCCACACAGTATAATGCTCCACAGTGGCCTCACACAATATAATGCTCTACAGTGGCCCCAAACAGTATAATGGGTCCACAGTGGCCCCACACATTATAATGCTCCACAGTGGCCCCACACAGTATAATCCTTTACAATGGCCCTATACAGTATAATGTTCCACAGTGTCTACACACAGTATAATGCTCCACAGTTTCTCCACACAGTATAATGCTCCACAGCAGCCCTAATACAGTATAATGTGCCATAGAATCCCCACATAGTATAATACTCCACAGTGGCCCCACACAGTATAATGCTTCCTAGTGTCTCCTACACTATAATGCTTCATAGTATCTCCACAAAGTATAATGCTCCACAGTGACCCCACACACTATAATGCTTCAAGGTGTCTCCCACTGTATAATGCTCCACACAGTATAATGCGCCACAGTGGCCCCTCACACTATAATTCTTCACAGTGTATCCTACACTATAACGCTTTACAATACCTCTACACAGAATAATACTTCACACTGTCTCCACACAGTATAATGTTCTACAGTAACTCCACACATTATAATGATCCACAGTGTCTCCACACACTATATTGCTCCAGTGTCTCCCACAGTATATTGCTCCACACAGTAAAATGCTCTACAGTGTCTCAATATAGTATAATGCTCCACAGTGTCTCCATGTAGTATAATGCTCCACAATGTCCCCTCACTGTATAATGCTGCACAGTGGCCCACACAGTATAATGCTTTACAGGGTCTCCATATAGTATAATGCTCCACAATGTTCCCTCACAGTGTAATGCTGTACATTGGCCCCACACAGTATAATGCTCCACAGTGTCTCCATATAGTATAATGCTCCACAATGTTCCCTCACAGTGTAATGCTGTACATTGGCCCCACACAGTATAATGCTCCAGAGCATCCCCCCACACAGTATAATGCTCCACAGTGTCTCCATATAAATTAATGCTCCATAGTATCTCCAAACAGTATAATGCTCCACAGTGGCCTCACATAGTATAATGCTCCACAGTGTCTGCATACAGTATAGTGATCTACAGTAACCCCACACAGTATAAGATTCATATGCCCTCCTCAGGCCTCTTGTAACATCATGCACCCCAGAGGTCACAACTGAGGCCTGTGATTGGACCTCAACAGTCACGTGGAACGTGTTGGTGCCATGGCTCACTGAAGCAGCTTTATGACATCAGCATGCCACATGTGACCACTTACGCTCAATCACAAGTTTCAGTGGTGACCCCCTTCCCGGGTTTGCATGACTTCACAAGAGGCCAGAAGGGGCTTGTAAAGGATACAGGAACATTGGCAGACACCCAGGAGAGGTAAGTATACGTGTTTGTTATTTTTACTCACCTCCCCTGGGCCCATTGCTACACAGCCTAATTACTCGCATCCCACAGTTTGGGAACCATTACACTAGAATATCTATGTAACAACAATTGGAGTGTGTGCCCGCTGCTGCTATGTCACAAACTGTCACACGCCATAAAGGGGGCACCTTTTGTGCAATGCATAGGTGCCTCAGACATAGCAAACACAGTGAGAAGGTCAAGTACAGACCCAAATTCAAGTCAGTGGGAGCCCAGGTGAGAGAGGAATGGCATATTTTTAATTTTTTTTTTAAACATATGATATTTACCACTGTATTATGGATTTTCTGTGCTACTTGGGATGTCAAAAGAGTTGTCAAGAAGTTTACATTGAGGGTGGAGGTTAACACAAAGGGGCGCGATGGCACCTTCATTGTATTTTACTTGATGCAGCAGAATTTCTGAACATGGGCCGAGCTCAACATGAACTGCAGTACCACGAATAGCCACATGTACCAAAATGGTGCTATAATACAATAGTGAAGGGTCCTTTTACCCCCTGCTAAAGGAGTTTTCTGGGACTAAAGATTTATTATGAATTTTACAAAAATCTTGGATTTCACTGAACCCAAGAATTTTGGGTTGTGCCACCCACAAATCATTATTATACACCAGGGTGTCCTCTAGCCTCTTTTGTGATGTCCCAAGCCCTGAGGGATCGATGAAGCCAAATCACATGGATGCACCAACATTATGATGCTTTGTGTGACTACCACTTTCATATAGATATATATATATATATATATATATATATATATATATATATATGTATAGGATCATGATATAATGTAGCCACAGGAAGTTCTGTCTTCTACATGGTGGACCTAAGGGTCTTTGTTAGGCCCCAACTGCTATGGCAACCTTTCTTCACTGTGTTACCGATGCTCACAGAAGGAGCACACTCTGGAGACTTCTTGCCTTACTAAACATCTTAACCTGACCCCTTGCACACAATGCTACGTCTAATGCTGCATGTGGACAGTACAGTCAACCACCAGCTGACCAGTGATTGACGTCAACACTATGGGTGAATATTATAAGTGAATGCCCATAGTGTTGACGCCATGGTTGAACAAAACTCCTGTATCTTATCCAGGTCCATAAATTGTATAGCACAACTTCATAAATATCCTTGAAAATGACTCCAATCCAATTTTCCTTGTCGACAAAATGTTGAGGACATTACGTTCTTCCAGACTCTCTGTCTTTGCCAGTAATTCACCGGAGTGTTGTGCGAGCGGTTAAGATGGTGTTGACAAGTCAGGATTAAGAACAGATCATTATAAAAGGCTTTAGGTTATTAAGAATTTATGGAGGCAAAGACCAAAGACTCCACCTTCATAAACCCCGTGTAGATCCCATAATCTCTTGTAGCTTGGATGACCTCACCATTGTTCTGAAGAAGGAGGAGGACACACCTTGAGAAGTTTTAGAGCGAAAATGGTTTACAACGTAGATGAATGAACCAAAGATTTTAGGTAAAATGTATGAAGTGTATGAAGAACCAACTATAGCATTGAGTCACCTTGTTTTCGAGCTTTAGTAACTCTCACTCAGCAGCCCTGACTTCTGAGGCAGTAGGCCTCATTAAACCACCACCTAAATCATGACTAGATAGGCCTTCAAAAGTCCAAAATCACATTTACTTGTGGTTTGTGTTTAACTCTTGCTCCTTGTAGACACCTGTTGTCTAAGGTGGCCCAGGGTACCCATGTAGAACTAGCACCTATGATAAAGAAGGGAAGTCAAAGGGCATTGAGATCTGCCCACCATTGTCTTTTCATTGGCAAATTGTAGACCACCACCACTCTTATTGCTTGACTCAGGATGTAGGGAATACAATTTTACTACTTGTAACATAAATGATTGACCTGGTGGAAGAGTAATTGCCTATTCCCTTACGTCCTACAGCAGCACAATACGGGGTATTCCTGCCCCTGTGTGCTGGTAGGACAGGCGGAACTTTTAATTAACATAAATTATGCATGACTAGGCTACCCTATAAGAGGGCAAAGGAACCTCCGCCCTTTGTGTTTTTTTCTGTCCTGTGTGGTGGGACAGGTGGAGGGAGGTCTTTTTTTTCCTCCCATGTTTTGTTTTTCCCCTAACTTCCTTTGGGGAGTCATCTTTACACCTCTCTTCTCTTCTGTGGAAAAGAAGAGGGGGGGGGGGTTTATTCAGGCAGTTTTTTTTGTGCTAGCCAAGCTTTCAACCTTCGCTCTGAAAGGTTGATTTCAGTATTTCATGCAGTGGTAGTTTCATGCGGCATGTTCAAAGGCCAGTATGCAGGCCACTTATGCAGCCTTGAGGTGGAGCATTGCCATTTCACATACCTTTTTTTGTGCCTAGCCAAGCTTGCAACCTTCACTCTGAAATGGTTGATGTCAGTAGTACATCTCAGTACAGGAGATTGCTTGTCTCTTAGTGAGGAAGACCTCAGTACTCCACTTGGACTCCAGCTCCAGCTCCAGCTCCAGCTCCAGCTCCAGCTCCAGCTCCAGCTCCAGCTCCAGCTCCAGCTCCAGCTCCAGCTCCAGCTCCAGCTCCAGCTCCAGCTCCAGCTCCAGCTCCGGGCAGCAAAGTGGCTTAGTGGTTTGCACTGCAGCCTTGCAGTAATAGAGTCCTGGGTTCAAATCCTCCCAGGAGTTTAAAAAAAAAAAAAAAAAAGAAAAGAAAAAGAGGATCTAGTTTGTGTGCAGTGTGACACATTATGAAGCTATTGAAGATTTCCAGGTGACTGATGAAACGCTTTCATCTGATGATACCTTGGAAGATTCCAGAAGACCTCTCTTTCATCCTGAGAAGATAAATAGGCTGCTGAAGTCCATCTGGTCAAGGGACTGTGATGTTGACGGGGAAGCCTCCCATTCCACCACTAGGGGGCCTAGGGCCTTGCAAGTGGATGAGTCACTGGAAAGACTCATGCTTGCGGAATGGAATCATCCAGAAAAAGCTCCCATATATTCCAGAAGATTTAGAACCTTGTTCTCTATTCCAGATGCTCAGTGGGATCAGTGGGGCCTCCCACCTAAAGTGGCCAAGTGGTCCCAGTGGATGATGGTTTTAACCTCCAGGACCCCATGGATAGACACATAGAGAGTACCTTTAGGAAGGTTTATTCTCTGGCCTCCGGTCAGACTTCTGTGGCTATTGCCTCTAAAGAAGTCTCACGCAAATTACATGCTGATATCGACTCTGGAGTCTCCAGAGATGATCTCCTAGCTTTTTTAGTTCGGTTTCCTTGCCGGCAGATTATTTAGCCGAAGCCTCCCAACATCATTTAAGGCTGACGGCCAAATCTTTGGCCCTTTCTACAGCAGCTAGGAGGCCGCTATGGTTAAAACCCTGGAGAGTGGATAATGCCTCCAAGTTCAACCTTTGTTCCCTTCTCCAGAGCTTGGGTTGGCTAATAAATTAGGAGAAGTCAGAAGTAGTTCCCTCTACCCGCAGGAAGTTCCTGGAGTATCTGTTGGACTCAGACTGCATGGAGATTTCCTTAACACCTGCAAGGAAAGATTGATCAAAGCAGTCTGGTTTCTCTTCAGGACACGCCTGGTATCCATCAGAACATCCATGAGAGGCCTAGGCATGATGTCATCCTCAGCCATTGCAGCCCCTTGGGCTTTATGGCATTTGCATCCTCTCCAGATGGATGTACTAAAAGCCTAGAACCGTACTCCTCTCGGTCTCGACAAGAAGATCAAGCTATCTCCCAGTACCCGTCTTTCCCTCAGATGGTGGATACACCTGAAAGACGGAATGTCCACGGTCCAACCTCGTTGGACCCTGTTGACTACCGATGCATCCCTCTTGGGATGGGGAGCCCACCTGTACGAGAGCACTGGACAAGGAGTTTGGAGCAGTCTAGAAGAAAAGACCTCTTCCAATTGGAAGGAGCTCAGAGCCATGTACTTGGCACTACTTTATTTTTCTCCTCTCCTCGGAGGGAGAGCGGTCAAGGTTCGGTCAGACAGCATGATGACCGTAATGTACCTGAACAGACAGGGAGGCACCAGATCATTGTCTCTCCTCAGCAGTTCACATCAAAGGTTCCCTGAACATAGTAGCGGATCAGTTGAGTCGGGGTCTTGTCGGATCAAGAGAATGGTCTCTCAATCCAGATGTATTCCATCAGATTACCCTGAAGTGAGGTCTCCCAGAAGTAGACCTCATGGCGACCAGACTCAATGCCAAGGTAGAGACGTTCTGCTCTCTGTATCAGGACGACTATCCCTTGGCAGTGGATGCCCTGTCCATCCCTTGGAGGTTCAGGCTGGCATACATCTTCCCTCCACTTTCCATGATGCCAAAAGTATTGATGAAAAGTATTCTGGCCAAAAAAGGACTTGGTTTGCCCAGCTCATGTACATGATCTGAGGAGATTCAACCTGACAGCCTGGAGGTTGACCAGTCCCTACAGAGATTTAGTGGACTGTCAGAAGCCATCTTGAAGACCCTTTCCTGTGCCAGTGCAGAGTCTTCCAAGAAAAGCTACCATAGGATAGGTAACATCTTCAAGCAGTGGTGCTCCAGAAGAGGAGCTGATAGTTCAAACCCTACTACGGCAGAAATTGGGATTTTTTTCAAGGCGGCTAGGATTCAGGCCTTTCTCCTGCTACACTGAGGGTACAGCTTTCAGTCTTAGCTGCCTGTTTAGGCAGACAATTGTCCCAGGATTCCCATATTGCTGGGTTCCTTAAGGGCGCTACCAGACTTAGACCAGTGTTCTCAGCTCCGGTTCCCCAGTGGGATCTCTCGACTGTTCTTTCAGGTCCTCCTCTTTGAACCTTTGTAGGATGTAGATCTTAAATTTCTTGCCTTTAAAACCACCTTTCTATTAGCCATCACTTCAGCCAAAAGGGTGAGTATGCTCCAGGCTTTTTCTTCCAAGGAACCTTATATATCATTTTTTGCGGATAGGGTCCAACTTAGGTTTCTTCTTGGGTTTAACCCTAAGGTGCCTTCCTGTGCCAATATTAACCAATTAGTCTTTACCCGTGTTTTTTCCAGCCCCTTCCTCTGAAGAAGAGAAAAAAAAAAAAAACTTCACACACTAGTTGTTGTGAGATGTCTCCAGATTTGCCTCTTGCGTACACGTTCCTTTAGGAGAGCCGAGAATCTCCTTGTCAATGTGTATGGTAGAGACAAAGGTCTCAGAGCTTCCAAACCTACCTTGTCTAGGTGGATCAAGGATGCAATCGAGGTCTCTTTTTTTTGCTCAGGGGTTACTCCACCTGAATTTTCTACAGTCCATTCAACCAGAGCTGTATCAACCTCTTGGGTTGAGAACCGGAGCTTACTGCTGGATTAGATCTGTGCAGCTGCTTCTTGGTCATCTCCCCTAACATTATCGACTAGATGTTCGGAGTTCTGTGGCGACTGCCTTTGGACAGTCAGTCTTAGGTGTTGTAGAGCAGGGAAACCCTCCCTAAGGGAATTACTTACTATATCCCCATATTGTGCTGCTGTAGGACGTAAGGGAATCATTGATTATGATGATAATCTGTTTTCCCTTAGTCCAAACAGCAGCACAAGCTTCCCTCCCTAAACTTAGAAATTTTTACTTTATAACTTAAACAAGGGGGGGATGTCCCTTTGCCCTCTTATAGGGTAGATTAGTCATGCATAATTTATGTTAATTAAAAGTTCTGCCTGTCCTACCAACACACAGGGGCAGGAATACCCCATATTGTGCTGCTGTTAGGACAAAGGGAAAACAGCTTAACATCATAATCAATGAATATTAATCCCCAGTAATTCCAAAATTATATACCCATCATGACAGACAACGGAGAAGATTTAAGATCTGATGAGATTCAGATACGTTAGGATGAGACTGGTCAATGGATCTCACCAAGTGGTCCTGATCTTAAGAACTTTCCTTGACCAATACGTGTAACAACAAACTTATTTTAGTGGTGGTTGTGCTCTACCCCATTTTTCCTGAAGGAACCTGATAAGTTTTCCTGTAAGAACAGATGACAATCCGGGTTTCCAGGAACCAGACATGATAGGTGGTTGTCCTAGTTGGACCACGCATTGGTCATGGGAAGAACACTACATTATATAATGCATCACATTTCTCTTCAAGGTACCGTAAGCAATTGGAAGATGAAGATATGACATACACCACACAGAGACACTATCCCCAGAGAATTCACTCACTCGGCTAGTAGACTCTAATTTGCATCAACACTAGAAGGGCCTATATCTTTGGAATAGCTGAATAGATTGGGATAAAAAAAAAAAAAAAAAAACGCATGTGATGAACAGACCCTCAGTTATATATCTTTCTTGGAAATGTATTTTTACTTGCTCATATCAATCCTACCTACTTTTAGGAATGGCATGTTTAAGTTGTATTTACATTGGTAGTCACTTCGCTTCAGTGATGTTATGTGCATACCATGGGGGATGGCCTCTCTAGCCAGCCAGCCAGTTTTATTACCCCCTGGACAGCAGATGCCAGAGGGGAGAGAGGGCTAGTGACCTGCAGCTCAACCCCAGACACACAGCTCTCCCACCACATAGGAAGGCATCCATCTCTCCGAGGGTTCTGCAAAAGAGGGAGAAGGGGGGCTGCCCGGGAGAAAGGTGTGACTGGACACTGGGTTTATACTGCAAAGAGAGGCGAGTCTGGACAGCATGTAGGAGACACATGCTCTGTAAGTTGCTTAAGGAAGGACCCTGAGGCCCACCACAGGCCAGTATTTTTCTATCTTTTATTTTCTGTATCATAGTTTTACTTTTATCCGTATGTGCTTGATTATTCATTGATACAGTGGGGAAAAAAAGTATTTAGTCAGCCACCAATTGTGCAAGTTCTCCCACTTAAAAAGATGAGGCCGGCCTGTAATTGTCATCATAGGTAGACCTCAACTATGAGAGACAAAATGAGAAAACAAATCCAGAAAATCACATTCAGTCTTCCCAGCCTGGTGCAGGTCTACAATTTTGTTTCTGGTGTCCTTCCACAGCTCTTTGGTCTTCACCATAGTGGAGTTTGGAGTGTGACTGTTTGAGGTTGTGGACAGGCGTCTTTTATACTGATAACAATGTCACACAGGAGCCATTACTACAGGTAATGAGTGGAGGACAGAGGAGCCTCTTACAGAAGAAGTTACAGGTCTGTGAGAGCCAGAAATCTTGCTTCTTTGTAGGTGACCAAATACTTATTTTCCACCATAATTTGCAAATAAATTCTTAAAAAAATCAGACAATGTGATTTTCTAGATATGTTTCTCATTTTGTCTCTCATAGTTGAGGTCTACCTATGATGACAATTACAGGCCGGCCTCATCTTTTTAAGTGGGAGAACTTGCACAATTGGTGGCTGACTAAATACTTTTTTTCCCCACTGTATATATTTCTGTATATGTTAATGCTTATTACCGACCCACTTGGGTTAATAAATAAATAAAATTTAAAAAGCTCGTTTTGTATTATCCGATCGGCCCAGAACACTCACGGGAGGTGGATATGAGGTAATTGAAGCAATCTCAGGTGTGCTGAAGGCAGTGTCATTAGGACGAGATCCTTCACAATGCAACAACATCAAAATGCTCAGGGTGACAGCGCCGATCAGATGATGGATGTCATTGGGGTTTTCAGATCTGGCGACAGGTCCTCATGTAGAATTTAATCTCAGAATAGGGCCCAAACCCAAAACCTTGAATAGAATATCATTCACGACTCCGTTCACACTGTACAAAAAAAAAAAAAAAAGCGTTTTCAAAAGTTCTCCTTTATTTACAGTTCAAGTCAAATCACATGCAAAACAGTTTTCTCCTTTCATATGAATATTGTAGTTAGCAAAAAACACAGTTTTAATAGCAATTAAATATACAAAAATATAGCTTACAAAAACAGTGAGATTTTTATTTTTTAAGTTTTAAAAAATATTCTGCTGCAGAATTTTCTTTTCTTTTTAGTGTACAAACACGTCTATGAAACCAAGAACCTGAGGTCTCACAAACAACCCGAGGAAAAAAAAAAAAAAATTATAAAATGACGCACTGAACAACGGAACGTTGGACTGAAAGACGAGAAAAGACAACTAAATTAAAAAATATATATAATAATTTTTTACGAAAAAGAATTTACTTTTTTTTTTTTTTTTTCGGTGTAAAACGCTATATTGGAATTTCATTGTGAAGGTGTAAATGACGTCACGTGTTATTCCGAAAACTCAAAAAAAATAAATAAATTTAAAGGGCCGTAATGCTCAGGCATGTTATTGCTTCCGGCATTTTCCTTTAGAGAGTACAAACAAGGAAATATGGAAATTTGTTATTAAACACCCTCATGGTGGGAATTTAATGGTACAAATCCCTAGCACAATTGGCACCATATTTAAAGATCTAAATGCCCCTCCCATCAGGCATGATAATGGAGCACAGATATTGGGGGAGTTTCATTTTTTTATGCTCATTGTCGCCCTCTGTTGAGCGTCACCATAAATGATTCTGACATTCATCTAGCCTTAAAAAAAAGGAGTCTGCATAACTTCTCTTCATTGGCGCTGTGTATGTTAATACTGCCCCCTATGGACAACAAAATGGAAATAAATGTCTAAGAAATTATATAGATCTGGCTAGAGTTGGTCTTTAAAATGCCCCCAGGAGCATTACTCATGTATGTACTCGAGTCACTTGTCAACATTTAGCCATCTGGTTCCCAGAAGAAGGCTCGCGCAGCAAACGTTGAAAATTTTTGGATGAAGCCACGCCCATTTTATTTATCGTCACACCCCTTTGGGCACTAAATGTGCTGGCCACAGCCCCATTTCAGATGTGACCGGCGCATAAAGTGCCCAAATCACATATAAAGTGAAGGTTACCCTGGCAAGGGTCCATGAGGTCACCCTTCTTTCGGGAGCATCCTGGATCTTCTGGTAGATATGCTTGAGTGACATGTATGGGACCTACCAAAAAAAAAAAAAAAAAAAAAAAAAAAAAAAAAAAGGGCTACAAGTCTTGGCACAAGATTTTCGACAACTCCCCACTACTGTAATCCTCCCCATCTATCTTTTATACCATTATATTCTAGAGGGCAATGTGAACACAGCTTTGTAAAAACAAGGCCTTATGATGTAATACAAAAACACTCAAAAACTTTAATCGAGGGAATGACATTTTTTGAATACCTATCTATATAGTACATGACGTAGCGCCTTCTTGGCAGCCATTTTGTAAGGGTAACCTCTGTACAACCTTTAAGACCAATATTGGCACACAAAAGCACCGAAACGCATTACTTACTAAAGCTATGGATGTCCCCTAAGTTCATACAGATTGGTCTGGCCTACAAAATGGCAGCCTCCTTGGTGGGTTTCCTTGCCAAAGCTATATCACATTTTCCTAGGTATTTTATGGTATTTTCTTGCACAAATACAGGCCAGATAACATTAGAGAATATCTAATAGAGATATATTTTAGTCACTTTAAGTGGTGGCCGCCATCTTGGGTGGTAAAGATACACTCAAGCCGATCCATTAAACACAAAATACTACTTTATAGTGACATTATATAACTAGTTTCTAGGTAAAATTTCGCTCTAAGAAATACTTTCTTACATCACAAGATGGCTGCCACCCTAGTTCACTTAAAGGGATAAAAAAAATTGTGACCAAATGATAAAAATGTTTTATAATATGACTATAAAGCAGAAATAAAATATGTTAGTATAATTGGGAAATGGCACCACAAGGCTGGAAAATACTTACAAACACCAAAACCAACATACCCATTAAATATACTATACATAAATCTTTCTTAAAGCATCAAAGCCCTTCTAGGCAGGTATAAAAACTCGGCTATATTAAATCACTCAGGCACAAATTTACCAGTACACTATCCTTGTGATCAATCACCACGGCCAATATATATGGTATTCAAAATAACCAAAAATACTTGAATTTTTAAAAAAAATTCTCAATGGCACATCTAAAAAACCTAGTTATATTATGGAACATATGGCGGGATGTATATCATAGGATTATCAGTGGAGGAACACTACCAAAGCAGTAGATGTACAGCCCATGTATCAACTATGCAAAAATTTTACCCAAATTCTGAATTTTTTTTTTAAAGAGAACTTTGAATGCTGCAAGAAAAATTGGCTTAGATTTTGTGGCGTCCATAACAAAGAGTGCTCACAGATTATGTAGGTTACCAAAAAAATCTATCACCCTACACAAGCCTGGAGTCTAAATCTAACACAATCACAACAAACCCCCGAAACGCGTGAAAATTGAAAAAGCTATCTTATTCTAAAAGGGGAGTTCCACTTTTAGCTACATTTCGTAACAGCTACCTTTGGTAGGACTCCAGAAACGGGAGTACCCATAGACTACCAATATAAATGGGACCAGCTGCCTTTTTTGGCACTGGAAGGGGATTTGTAACTCTGAATCTGTACAGAAGGAGGACTCAAGTAAATAAATGAATGGGAATGTATACCAGTGATTTAGATGGACCTATAGACAAAATCATATGGCTTACATATAGAGAGAGTCTACCCGAAAAGTTGAGTATTTTTGTAAGTATTACTTATTATGTACACACTATATTGTTCTTCAGAGCTTCTCCACCAGCAGAATAGTGAGTGCAGCTCTGGAGTATAATACAGGATATAACTCAGGATCAGTACAGGATAAGTAATGTAATGTATGTACACAGTGACTGCACCAGCAGAATAGTGAGCGCAGCTCTGGAGTATAATACAGGATGTAACTCAGGATCAGTACAGGATAAGTAATGTAATGTATGTACACAGTGACTGTACCAGCAGAATAGTGAGCGCAGCTCTGGAGTATAATACAGGATGTAACTCAGGATCAGTACAGGATAAGTAATGTAATGTATGTACACAGTGACTGCACCAGCAGAATAGTGAGCGCAGCTCTGGGTATAATACAGGTGTAACTCAGGATCAGTACAGGATAAGTAATGTAATGTATGTACACAGTGACTGCACCAGCAGAATAGTGAGCGAGCTCTGGAGTATAATACAGGATGTAACTCAGGATCAGTACAGGATAAGTAATGTAATGTATGTACACAGTGACTGCACCAGCAGAATAGTGGCGCAGCTCTGGAGTATAATACAGGATGTAACTCAGGATCAGTACAGGATAAGTAATGTAATGTATGTACACAGTGACTGCACCAGCAGAATAGTGGCGCAGCTCTGGAGTATAATACAGGATGTAACTCAGGATCAGTACAGGATAAGTAATGTAATGTATGTACACAGTGACTGCACCAGCAGATGTGAGCGAGCTCTGGAGTATAATACAGGATGTAACTCAGGATCAGTACAGGATAAGTAATGTAATGTATGTACACAGTGACTGCACCAGCAGAATAGTGAGTGCAGCTCTGGAGTATAATACAGGATGTAACTCAGGATCAGTACAGGATAAGTAATGTAATGTATGTACACAGTGACTGTACCAGCAGAATAGTGAGTGCAGCTCTGGAGTATAATACAGGATGTAACTCAGGATCAGTACAGGATAAGTAATGTAATGTATGTACACAGTGACTGCACCAGCAGAATAGTGAGTGCAGCTCTGGAGTATAATACAGGATAAGTAATGTATTTACAAAATTACTCAACTTTTTATGTAGAAAAAAGCTAGACGTAAACAGTAAAATGGCGTTTTTTTTTCTTTGAATTAACTGATAATTACTCCATGACGGCTGCCAAATAAAGGTGTTCCGAGATGGATCCTGGAGAAAAACAACAGACATTGCTTCCTGACAACACATGGACCGACAAAACATGTGCAGGCCCTTATGTGGGAGGAGCCTGTTTACCAATACATAAAAATGTGAGGTCATGTGATTAGGTGGAGCACTTTTAGCACGGAGCAAAAAGACGATACTTGTAGTTAAAGGGTTAAAAAAACCATGGCTGCTTTTAATATTGAATGCAAAATGATGCGGGTGTCGGTTGTGTGTTTTGTGGGAACAGGTCCCAACCTACAAAGAGACCAGACTGGTCCTCCATGTTCTCGTAAAGACCAGGGTGGTCGCCAACCATCCATTCTGCCACCACTTCAACCCCCAACATTCTCCTCTCCACATACATTACTTGTGGGAGAGGGCACATTTATAGGGGGTATTAGATATATATTTAGGCAATTCATGACATTTATGTCCCACAAAAAGGGGTGAACTCCTGGAGTCCCGGAAGATTGAGCAAATCTCCCGAGCCCAGGACTCTCTGTTATATAGGTGACATGGGTACATGAAGTGACAGTCACGGCACACAAAAAAAAAAAAAAAAAAAAAAAAAAAAAAAAAAAAGGGGTCATTTTGTATCTGTCACAAAATAGGGGGCAAGGTACGTAACCAAAAAATGGCAAGTCATGCCCCAAATGGGGTGGGGCTTTAGTGAGAAGAGGCATGGCTGCTGGGTCTCTTGGAGGCCAATTTAGAAAAATTAGCAGGTACATTTAGAAGTTCCCTGTATCCATCTTGAAAATTTTTGTAAGTGCTCTCGTTTCTATATAAGTAAAGACAAACCCCGATGTACCTGCCGTTGCCACACGAAGGCGCCGCTATATCATAATATATAAATTGGCTTACTTATTATTACTTTTTTTTGCCAAAAAAAAAGCACAAGTTTTTAAAAATTCGAGAAACTACATTTTTTTTCACTGGCGATAATTTACAAAAAAAATAATGTGAAATAAAATATTATATATATAATTATTTTATGGGCATTGTAAAGCCCTGGCATTGCCAACATTACCTGCTGTAATGGCTAGGGGCAGTGAAAGGGTTAAATTCCGTAGTGCTGCTAAGTTATCATGCACTTAATTTTATTTTTAAGAAGAACTTCCCAAAAAATACAGCATCTGCTGTGCATTTCAAAAGTGTGAAATGTGAAAATCTCCCTATGACAACACTTCCTGGCAGAGACAATGGGCCTCACAGCAACCAGATAAATCCTTTTAATTCTCTTGCGCATATATGAAAACCGGTTGTTGTAGGCCAACAAAACTCAGGGAGATTTTAGTCCACCCAGGAACACGGCTTACACATCCACAAACCACCCATTTTGGGGGTTATATTTATCCAAATCCCACCACTTTTGGGGTTGGTCCCTTCCCGCACATTTCCTTGGAGTATTGGTAACTATACCCTGTTAATCAGGAGTTGGCAGAGCAACAGGACAGGAAGTGTTGTCGTAGGGACACCGATTGTAATTGCAATATCGCCACACAGGAATAAGATTTTGAGAAAAGGTTTTCACAGTTTTAAAACATGACAAAGGGGCTGTAATATAGATCATCCCAGAGTTCCCATATAATGTGTGAGACATGTAACAGTCAATTCATTGCATGACATGCAGCCATATTTGGGCCATACCAATATTCAGAGGGCCTAGGCTACACAGGTGATATATATATATATTTTTTTTTTTATCAGTGCCCCTGGTGGCGCTTGGCTCGGTGCAAGTTCAGTGCTCCAGTTTCTTTTTGTGTATTAAAAGCCTAAGGTACAAGAATTTAGGGGATTTTTTTTTATCAGATTACTGGGAACTGATCACGAGGCCCCTGGTGACCCATATCTCTATGCGGTAACTAGGCCCCGAAGACCCTATATAAGGAATATTGGTCAAACCAACAAAATGGCTGCATGACAGTAGTGTCGGGTACACGTTAAGAAGACCATATAAGTTCATACAGTATCCTGCGGAAGATACATAAAAAGCGGATTTACAGATAGACGCGGGCGTACAGGGCTTCTCTCATACACAGAGATGTGCACGGTTTACGGTAAGCAGTTTGCATAGTGCAGCAATACTCCAAATCCCAGGTTCTCCCGGGCTCGGTACCATCCCTTCCCTTTGTAAATGGACAGTAGTGCCGCTTCCGGCCCTGGCACAGTGAAACTTCCAGTAAAGACTTCCATAAAAAAAAAAAAAAAAAAAAGTTTCAAGAGTCTGAGTGAAATCTTGTAAAGTGCTCGTCCAAGGCCAAATACTGCTGCCAAGTTCCCTTGTGTCTCCCCTGCATAAAGGCAGGCGATGAAAGTGCTTTGGTTGCTACACAGTCCACATATCCCATGTCGGAGAACGTTGTGGGAATCCATCAGCTGCCGAGCAGGATTCTGGGATCTGCCCCGAAGAAGCGGGGGTAGGGACATGTGATCTGTGGCTTCTCGTATGGGTGACCCATGATGACATGTTGGTTGTGAACTATACAATGTTCTCCGCTCCAGGCAGCGGGCCTTGCGGAGGTCCATGCTCCTGGTTGCTGTGAAGTTGCGCCAGCTGCAGGACGGGCATATTACATAAGGGGCACACTTTCCGCACTTCCAACCATTTAATGAGGCACCTGAAATAAAAATAATAATCGTTACATGGACCGTCTTATCTTCTACTGATCCTGAGTTACATCCTGTATTATACTCCAGAGCTGCACTCACTATTCTGCTGGTACAGTCACTGTGTACATACATTACATTACTTATCCTGTACTGATTCTGAGTTACATCCTGTATTATATTCCAGAGCTGCGCTCACTATTCTGCTGGTGCAGTCACTGTGTACATACATTACATTACTTATCCTGTACTGATCCTGAGTTACATCCTGTATTATACTCCAGAGCTGCACTCACTATTCTGCTGGTGCAGTCACTGTGTACATACATTACATTACTTATCCTGTACTGATCCTGAGTTACATCCTGTATTATACTCCAGGGCTGCGCTATATTCTGCTGGTGCAGTCACTGTGCAACATTACATTACGTTTTCTTTTCTTGTTCTGGGTTTCATCCTGTTTTTCTCCAGAGCTGCACTCACTATTCTGCTGGTACAGTCACTGTGTACATATATTACATTACTTATCCTGTACTGACCCTGAGTTACATCCTGTATTATACTCCAGAGCTGCACTCACTATTCTGCTGGTGCAGTCACTGTGTACATACATTACATTACTTATCCTGTACTGATCCTGAGTTACATCCTGTATTATACTCCAGAGCCGCGCTCACTATTCTGTGGACTTGCTGATGTTCCCAGTAATAGAACTTGCACTTATGATTTACATTATAAGAGATAAAACTCTCCACATACTTGCAGACTCTTTCTAATGAGAAATGTGAATACAGCTCTGGGGTATAAATCACTCATCTCCTGATAACTGATGTGATGATGGTATATAGGGGTGTTGGTTTACAAGCCAGGATATAATGAAGGATAATCACTTACTTTCTGTGAAATGCGTGCTTGCACGGACAGATACCCAGCTCATCCTTGGGCTTGAATTCTTCTAGGCAAACGGCACAAATCTAGAAGGAGACGAGAGCAGAATTACATTACGTCAGCATCCTCGGAGACAAGAGGGACACCAGTGCAGGTGAAATCACAGAGACTGGAAGGTGAGCTCGTAACATCCACCAAGAATAATCTTGTATAAAGTTCTCTCTTCCATTCAGGTATAAAGCCAAATTCAAACATTCTGCTGTAGAAGAACAATGTATTGTGGGAACGGAGATAAGTGTCATATGTCTGACAATGGGGTGGGGATAAACATCTGTCTGTATACCAACGCAACCAGCAGAAATGCAAATGATGAGAAAGTGGCATAAAAATAGCAAAGTAAAATAATTTCCAGGGCCAAAGATGGATATCTATTAGGCTTTCATAGGGCCAGAACCAGAAGTTTGGGTTCAGGTTCAAGTTGAATACAACCGCTCTTAAAGTGTACCTGCAACTATAAAACCACTTTACATAACTGAATAGTACAGGTGGATATAAGAAACTTTGTAATATATCTTATTAAAGAAATATGTTACCTTCTCCACTTATTAGATTGCTCAGCTTCTTTATTCACACACACAGAAGTCTATGGAAAGGGGAGGAGGAGGCTGCTAACTGATTTATTGGCTCTCTCTTTGCCTAATCTTGAAAGTTTATCTTGAAGAGCTCTTACTCTCACACATAACTGTAGCTGCTACAACCTGTTGCACTGTGAGTCTTTTCCAGCAGCTGCTTCTTCCTCCCCCACCCCTCTCCATAGACTTCTATGTAAAAAGTAACTCACTGATAAATGGAGAAGGAAGCAGATTTCCTTAAGATATATTACAAAGTTTCTTATATTCACCTGTACTATTCATTTATGGAAAGTAATTTGATAATTGGAGGTTCACTTTAAGAACAAGATTGCTGTGACATTGTTATTTGAACATGGTCAGTTTATCCCTATCCTTAAAATGATATTTTGCCCTGGGGATCCATATTTTTGGTGAGGGTCCCAGGGGTGTGAACCCCTCCCCATATATCTATGTATAATATTTCTATCCATAGCATTTTATTTTTTTTTTAACACACATTGGATACCAACCTCGTAGAGATTCAGCTCTTTTACTTTTTCTTTTAGAATAACCTGAAAAAGGAAAAAAAAAAAAAAAAAGAAAAGCTAGAGTGAGTCATATGTAACATGACAAACAAATTCCAAAGTGTGTGGAGGGAAAAAAAAAAAAAAAAAAAAAAAATTAACAAAATAAAACCCATAATAGAATATTACAAAAAAATTGAATATTCTCCTTCCATTATTACAACAACTGATTGGGTTGGCAAAAAGAACAAAGTAGGTACATTGCACATGTGTCACCGCGACATGATGTTGGCATGCCCCATGTGACCCCCCCCCCAGGGCCCGTAACCCATGAGGCCAAATCAATGATTTTTGGAAAATTGGGAATGAACCAGAACCAAACCAGTTCGCTCATCTCTACGCTCCAGTCAGCTGATAGGGTACGGATTACCATGTAGTTCAAGCGGAGCCCTATATGCTGGATGTACTAGCGCCCTCTAGCGGAAAACATTGGTATCCAACCTAGGTCTCAGCTGTGGCAAAACGGCAGCTCTCAGTAGCCATCAGCTGAACGGTTATTCCTCCCTCACACACATGCACACTCAGCTCGGCCGATAGACAAAAGAATGCAGAAACTGCGGTATGACCTCACCTGTTTATATGCATACAGCTCCTTACGTGTCTGATGTCTCAACCTGTAGGGGGCGATAAGAAGAACAAGCAGATGAGAAACACTTGTAACGCGAATACAAGTCGCATTCATCCATACATGTACACCATGCGGGTCACCAAGAAATTAAAGGTTTTGGTCATTTTTAGTCTACAGCTAATGTAAGTGTGCCCTGGCTGTGGTTCACCAATCAGATTGCAGAATGGGGGCGGCGGCAGCATGGGGTCATAAGATACTCCAGCAGCACAGAGTATTTCAGGAGAGGGTGTGAAGAGCAATGGCACAAGAGTTGATGCTGTCTCGTAGTAGAATTATTCAGCAGCACAGAGTATTTACAGGAAGTCTGCCATAAGAACGCAGCATGTCTTCCCAGCCCTGCAGATAGATAGGTTAGGGTCTCCTGAAGCAAACGGTGTTTCCCCTTGTGAATTGCTGCCAGGTGTTTTTGTCAATATGCAAATGAGCTGTTTGGAGCAACAAGGGCATGACCATTGCTCCAAACAGCTCATTTCCATATTGAGCAAAATTGGTTTGATTCAGGTTGATATGCTGGAGTCCGGTGAGACACTCCCTTTAAGGAGAAGGTAGTGCCGATATTGCAGTAGTCAGTGACTAATAGAGAGATAAGTGGAAGGGTCACATTTTACGCCATTAGGGAGCTTGTTCCTGCCATTACCCCATTTCCAGTCTGCGACCATCCAATTCAGTCTTTCTGTAACATCCTGACATGTGGACGTAATCCGTTCACTCCTCTCCTGAAACACTCTGTGCTGCTGGAGACCCTGCTCCTATCACATGTGACGCTGTCCTTACCATCACCACATGAGAGGACAGGTCACTGCCTCCACAAAACCAGCAGACTCCTCGCCTGAGACACTCTGGTAAGGGAAAGAGCAGCCTTCACAGCAGCACAGAGTATTTCAGATTTTGTATGGGAGGAAGGGTGAACTCTTCACTCATGAGACTGTTAAGGTGCAGGTTAATGGAGCAGAACCTGCCAGCAGCACAGAGTATTTCAGGACAGGAGTGTGCTGATGTCAACACTTATGGTTTATACAAGATTGCATTGAGTGGAAGTGATAACTACAAGCTGATCGGCATACGCATTATATACCTCAGGTAACATCGGGCGAATTTCCGTGAACCCACATCAGCCAATCAGCAGTCAGCTTCCATAAAGCAAGCAATATAAGCCTATGTCTGACGGGTTGTGAGGGGCCGTTCTGCCTCTGACATTTGCTGCATCTATCCCCTAACGTGTGTGAAAGAATTCTGAAATTCATTTCAACAGCATTTCCATGGCAACCAGTCATTATAGGGAAGAACGTTGTTGAATTTACCTCCATTATAAGAACCTTTAATGTCTCGGAGCTCAAAACACAGAAATCTGTAAAACAGGCAGCACAGTCTAAAAGGAAAAAGCCCTTTGTAAAATGCATGACATTAATAGCAATGCATTATTTTCAAAGAAAAGAGTCACAAGAGAAATCATGTCAATACTGTGTAGCTTTAAGAAAAATCGTAAAGTAAAATAAAAAAAACAAAAAACCATTGTGAGTATAGGACAGGAGAAATATTAGGAACAGTAATGGGCTCCTCACTCACCCCACATCTTTAAAGAGAACCCTTAATCACTTCCACCGGCTCCAGTCCATCCATGACTAGGATACTTTCCATTGATTGTGGCGCTGTTTTTCTCTAGCCCCCACCATTCCCGAGCAATCAGTACTGTTAGTTTTGGTGCCTGGTATGTTAACTAAGCTCCCTAAAGTCAAGTGGGTGATATCAGACAGTAGCAGGCAAGGGATATGTCTCAGACTCAAGGGATATGTCTCTGACTATCCAATCAAAGCACAGAATCACACCTACTTGCCCGCTCCTGCCTGACACCACCCTCTTGACTGTACAGAGCTTAGTCAGCCTATCGGGCACCAAAAGTAACTGCACTAATTGCTCAGGAATCGCAGGGGTTACAGAAAAAAAAAAAATCCAACTGCCCTGGAATCACTGGAGCAGGGTCTATTAAAGAGAGGAAAATATGGACTTTGTGGAGGCGGCAAAATGTCCTCTTTAGGGTGGCCATACACATTAGTTAGAATCTCTGTAGATTACTGGTTAAAGGGGTTTTCTGTGTTACAGATATGGGAACTGACTTGGCTACTACACAAAGAATTGAACTATGCTTCCACCTCCATTCTTTGTGTTACGCCCCCTATACAGATCCATGATAATACATGGTCGTTTATGGGGCCATAGAAAAGAATGGTTCAGTGGGCTAGCCATTAAAAGCACGGCTAGCATGCTGACAAGGAACAGAGTCAGGTGCGTGCAGCCTAAGGCCCCATGCACACCACCAAGAGTGCCATCTGAGGAGGAGGGAGGGGGTGAGTCAGCAGCGGAATGCACTAGGATGACCCTCAGAGTGACATCTTAATGTCATCCTAGTGCATTCCTTGATGTACTCACCTCTATGGGGGCTTCCAGTCCATTCTGTTGCGATAGAGCAGGATAGAACCTGCTCTAATCATTGGAACGGAATGAACCATTGGCCTGCACACTTGGATGTGTGCAGTAGGACTAAGTCCTGATACTGGTGACCAGTGGGAACAGCTGATCAATGAGGGTGCCAGCTGTTGCCCCTCTACCGATCTGATATTGATGACTTATGCCAAGGATATCTGTAACCCGGAAAAACCCTTTAATCAATCCCCGATCAAGAGATCATCTGGTGAACCATTGTTAAGATGACTCACGTCATACATGTGTCAGCCCATATAGGCTGTGACAGCCCAATTGTAATCCTAGTCATGGAGTAGGAACCGTAATGGGCTCCTCATACACCCCACATTTTTAGTCTATAGATCTAGGCCCATCTCTAATCAGGAACTTTTCATACTAAGGGCTCAACAAATTGATTCTACCATGGTCACCATTGATGGTTTTAGTTGCCTGTAAATATGTATACTGTACAGAGGGGACAATTTTTGGCTTCCGATTTTGTGCCAAAACTATCACCACAAGTAGCTCACAGGAAGTGGGCTCTGGATCATTGCCCTGACTTTAGTGCCCACTGGCTCCTCAGGCTTCTGGTCTATCACAGTCTGGGATCATTTAACATAGGTGTTAAAGGGTTAAACGTTCCCTTGTAAGCTGCTATAATGGAGAACATGCAGAAGTCTGGCCTCAGAAATGTCCTCACATCCTTTGAGATTAATAGTCAAGTTCCTCTTTAGGTCAGCCGCGGTTCACTAGTTCTTCTTTCGAAGTGTCCTGTAACCACTAGTGGTCTTCACATAGCTCAAAAATACACAAGATGAAGTATTTCCCAAAATTACAAGAGGACCAAATCTTCCACCAGCAGAATGCAATGACTATGAAGGGGTCACTGAGGTTTCCATCATTGGGTTCATCATAGTCTAAGGCTGTGTATAAGGATCCTTAAGAAGCCTCTGGTGCAGATTCCGTCATATTTAGCACAGCATGCAGCTCTAATGACGGACACTATGATGGAACCCCAGTGGACTCCATCATAGGGCAGTGGACCCCGCTGGTGCCCATTATGAGACGGGGCCAAGATGTAGAGTCTCCAACCGATCGGATACTGGTGACCTATCAGTATCCATTTTTGCCTGGGTCTCAGACAACCCCTTTAAGAATCAGTCCCATTTCCCATAGGTGTCGGTATTATTAACCAGATTTTTCTGAAAGTAAATTTAAGTGGAGAATCCCTTTAAGGAGCCATCTTGTTTATTTTTGTGGATTTTCGGAATAGTTATTTATTATCACACATAAATTGGGGAACTTTATGGGTTCATATCTGTCCCCATTTTGTGGAACCAAATGGGCGTGTGGCCTATACACATACACGTGCATAGGTACAGCATTTTAGGGGGGGGGTGGTCCTGAGAGGAATGGGGTGGGGATTATAGTACTGCTTGATTTGTAGACCACATTTTTGGGGCACTTTCCGACGACATCTTTGCGAGCCCATACTCTATGCAGTCATTTCTCCTGATCTTTCACGTGGATAATATTAGCTCAGTCACGGCCACTAATGGCTGCCATTACAATGCCCATAGAGGTCACCCAGCTTTCTACAGAAAGGCTACCTAAGAAGCCAATGGCCCTCTCCAAACTATACATAGCGACATATCATAGGGACTCTTATTCCATCTCCGCCCTTTGTGTTTTAGCATTCTGTTCATGAACCAGGAGGCTCAGGAAGAACAGTGCTATAGATTCTATCCAGATAGTAACAGGCCATGATAGTGAATGGGGAAGAGCTGCAATACCAGACGCAGCCTCTGCACAAGTTTGGTGCTGTCTCTCAGAGATCAGTCTATTTTTTTTTTTCAGTCTTATGCAATCCCTTTATTAAAACCATTTGTACTATACACACTGAGCACACAAGGGGATGGTGAAGGTAAACATGGGATATAAGAACCGGGCCCTCCCGCCGTTCTCTTTCAGTTTTCTGAGATGTTTATTTTCCTATGGCCACCACTTAAAAGAAATAGAAACTGATACAAAGTAGCAACCCGCTGTGACTCAGCAACCGCAAAGTGAAACGATGTTACCAAAGTAAACACAGCCGTCAGGGAGAAGTACGGGGTTAAAAGCCACCCTGCTCCTCAGCTGTGTTTCAGAAACATTAGAGAGATCTTCCCACAAAAATCTGCCTCTGGGAAAGCTGGGTGACAAATAATGTGACGACCTATATGAAGCATTGGTTAGATCACTCCATAGATAGTAATAACTATTATACTATATTAGTCATATTAGTCCTTCCAACACCATATGATTTTTTTTTCTTGTAATTTCAACCGAGATAATACCATAACATAGTACCAAAATAGTCCTGCCATATAATGCCCAAATAATATGTTGTATCCTCATAAAAAAAAAAAAATTAAAAACACTTAAAGAGTCCAAATAATACTGCTGTATAGCGCTTAGACAATACTGCCATATAATGTCGCCACATAGTGCCCAAATAATATGCAATATACTCACACAATACTGCATTAACAAGTCCGAATAAAACTAAAAGAATCAAATACTGCCATATAGTTCTAAGATAATCCTGCTACATACCCAATTAATTTGTGATATTCATATAATACTCAAAGAGCCCTATTAATACTGCCATATAGTACCCACATAATTCAGTTCCAAAATACCACCATACATTAATAAATAATACTTGTTGGTTTAAGTTTGGCCATAGGACTAATGTCTTTAGGAGACCTCTAAAAATCAGGGCCTAGTTTGCCATCCACTTAAACTGGTTGTTTATCACCCAACTTTCCTAGGAGCAGCAGCTGAGGAGAAATCACATTTCTTTTATTAACCGGTGCTGACAAGTGTTTTAATGCTTCAATGCCGAAAGTGTGGATGTAAATCAACAAATAAGATCTGTTCCAGGTCTATCTTTACACGGCCGGTGTTCTGGTTTGCGGATTTGCCGAGTGCACGTTTATTTAGAGCATTAATAAATGACTAGTGGGGGCGCTGTTGCATAAAAGACTATGGAAAATAGTTTCCGCTGCCAGTGGTCAAATAGTGGTACTGCAACAGAGGAACACTATACTCCATTCACATCCAGAGCTGCATTTAGAATTCTGATGGATTACAGATTTGAATGGCTTTTGGTGTGAGGGGAGAAGACATCATGAAAATGAACAGCCATTAGACCTATAGGTGGCACTAGAGACAGAATCCTTCTTTTGGAGGTGAGCTAATTTGCATATTTTGCTCCCAGGAAGCATTGCCTGCACGGCCTCTTACACCAGCTGCATCTCCAAAAGGAACCTGCACCAAGTCATGTGTGCACGATACTCATGGATCCAAAAGAAGGCGACCAATCAGAACTTACCGTATTAGGTAGCAGCAGAAGAGCAGGCTCAAGATGAAGACGAATATAGCAGTTCCGAACACTACAATGTAGATGTTGAGGGGGAGGTTCTGGAATCCAATATTAGGCATTCTGAAGCTATAGTGCTGGAAATCCGGGCTCATGGATGGGCTGCAAGATAGAAAGATGGAAGGATTAGTAAAATCATTTAATGAGAAAAAAAATTCTGCCCAAAAATGAGCACAAAGCAGTAATAATAATATTTTATTTATATAGCGCCAACATATTCCACAGCACTGTACAAGTATGGGGGCTTAGAGTGGACATAGTCAAATCAAACTGCGCCCTCTTGGTTGTTGGTAGTTCATGCTACATCTCACCCATGAGTGGTACCGCTATGGGGTCTACATACAGCCAATCCTAGAGATAGAGGCAGAATCTGGATCGGGCTTGTATCTAAGGCTCTGTTCACACTTATGTTTTATACAATTACAACATTAACCATGACACCTGGATGAAGCCATCACTCAGCTGATATTAGGGATCACCTAGCTTATAAAGGGGTCAGTCAGGTCTCTCCAAGGTGCAATGTTATATGTCTAATGTGATAGGTGAGAGCCTCCACTGCAGATTCTGAGCTCAGGTGTGAACAGAACCTAAACCCATCCAAACTGGCCCAGTTTTTTATAGCAAACAAAAAAAAAAAAAAAAAATGTGCATGTGGTAGTAAGAGTGTAGCTAGTACTCCCACCTATACGTTATATGTCCGCCTGTGGTCATGCTGAAGCTCTGCCCTCCACATGTTCTCCATCACTTTAACCACATGGATTCTAGAATTTTTTGGCCAAGCGCTGTATCAAGGAAGCCTTGGAATCTAGCAGTGTGAGGCTGTTTTGGGAGATCCTAGCAATGTTTTTAGGGGTAGAAGCAAGTCAGATAATTCTCTGTTGCTGTCACAGTCAGCAGATTATAGATGTGTCAGGAATAAAGAATGCATCAGGAATATAGAATATCCGCTGTTCTCTTCTGTTCAGCACTGCTGGGGGAAGATTCTGTACAGCATCTGCTTTCCCACATGGCTGTTGCTTTAAGATTACCATGCCTACCAGTTAAACGTTGGCTGGGTCTGTTCAGCCAATCAGAGCTTTAAGATGCAGAACCAAACAGGGCTCTACTTCAGCATCCAATGGAAAGTTTAGGCGGGGTATGTTCAAATGGCCGAATTCTGCCTCAAAACCAGCTCCAAATTTCGCCTTGGAGGCAGATGCTGATTTTTCCGATTGCTGATCTTCAGGTGGATTCTACTTGATAACTACCACTGAAGTGAATAGGAGACTGCGGCACATTCCATGGTGGAATTTAGTCAAGCAGAAAATTTCAGCTTCAATTTCCTGAAAATGAATTTTTCAGCTTGTACAAGTTCCTCTGTGTGAAAATACCCATAACCTGACAGACACCTTCCTTACTTAGGGGCCTGTGATTGCATTAGCTTTCCAGGCTCTATGTTCTCAGAATTAACTCCTAGTGCCGTTCCCTGGTTTAGTGATTTTGGCTGGCCTTCCTAGTTATTCCCTCTCTTGAGATTTGGTTTTATCTGTGACCTCTTGGACTTGACCTGGACTTCTGATATTGTTCTGCTTCCATTTGGGATATTCCCATACCCTCCTGATTTCTAGCCCTGGCTTGTGTATTACGCTCTCTGGCTGCCATAGATTTGGTCCCTAGCTTGCAAGTGCACCTATTTCCTGGCACCTTGTTCTGGGTTGCCACCTGCGTCCTGAGCCACTAAGTCCATCCTGCCTCGCGGCAGGCTCTGGTGAATACCTCTGGGTGACTTTAGGCTCTACAAACCAGAGTGGTGTAGGATTATAGATAACTTACTGTCTAGTGATCCGTTACCTGCAGTGTGTTAAATAGCAATGCCATTACCTTTTAGGAGTTGTTTAAGTGGCAATTCCATAACATGATGCCATGTATGGCAGCCTGTATCCTGTGAATGGTGACAGGGGAGGGTCTGTTGCAGTGTCTGGATGAAGAGCAGCCCTGCCTGTGTATTAGGCGCTGTATATATGGAGTGCAATTCCCTAATATACAAATCATACAGTCTGGACCATGGATGCCGCCCCCGGGATGATGCAGCAGCCTCCTCCACTGCATTCCTCCACTGTACAATTTTACATTTCCTCTGCTACGCCCTCCCAGCTGGAAAATTCCACTGGAGACAAAGAGACGGCAGTGACAAGCCCACAGCATTATGTCTGCTCATTGACGCTTTGTTTCCAGGATCCAATTATTCCAGAATCGATGGAAACTTAAGGGGGGGGGGGGGGTTTATGTTTTACCCAGTAATAAGACAAGGGGTGGGGATCGTACCCCTTGCGGTTCTATTTATTGCTCCGATATTTGGTTTAGATGTGAATATTTATGAGAGTCACTCAAGGTGGGCACCCAAAAATAGGTATATTTACTGCAGAACTACAAATACCAGCAACCTGGGACTAAAGGGGTAAAGGCCAGTATAGCATAAAGGCTTGTACAATGGCTGGGGCGGAGTACAGGATGGGTGATATGGCAGGGCATATGACAGTAATCTACATGGGTGGATGGAGCAGTTTGCAGTGTCCAATGGTAAAGCTGATAAAGCCGGCCACTGGACTGAACTCCGCTGACTGCTTTTGGCAGCAGACTGGCATTGAGATGTGAAGCTCAGCTTAGCCGTAACCAAAGGCAGATATTCAGTTTGTTACTCTATCCCAATATCTAAATATCCTGGCACAGTGGTAACCACAATCCCCCCGCAAGACTAGCTGGACAGAACTCAGGTGGTTGCAAACCTTGTTTGGCCAACAGCTTCTCCTCTCTACTCTCCAAAATACATGCACACTTGTTTTTGGTAAGTGTACTTATGTTCTCAAGGGTGATAGGGGAGAAAGCTGCTGCCAAACATCCCTGGCAATGGCTTGTTTCCCCAAAGGGCAAAACAGGATCAGAAATAATAAAAAAAAAAAATCCTGCAAATTCAATGTTTCCTTCCCCCCCCCCAGCATCATCTGTCGGGGAGAGTCAGGACACCTTCATACACACAAGTAGTTGGCTGGTCCTACCAGAAGCGACAGGTTTGTCCAACTTTTCAAAATAGGTCTATGAGGGCTTTTAGGAAACGCCCATAAGCCCATCTATGCTACCTTACCATTTGGAAGGATTCTTTACAGTAAAAGCAAAATACGCTGTGATTAATAGCATTGTTGCCCCAGGATCCTAAACATGATCCTACATATTATACTATCCTTAAACACTGCCATATGGAAGGATTCTTTACAGTAAAAGCACAATATACATGGATTTATAGCATTGCTGCCCCAGGATCATAAAACATAGTAGTACAAATTATACAAGTACGATCCTTAAACACAGATTATGGATTTCCATAGTGCGTCATTATGTAAATATTCTCGGTAACAAATGCTTCAGAGATAAGGGGGGGGGGGGGGGGCGGAGGCACTTTCAGTATCTGCAGCGCTGGCCCCGGATTTATAATCACAACATAACATCCCATGTCCTGTATTATTATATAGCACATATAGTCCACTGATAATAACACCGTATAATACATACAGAGGCTGAGAATGGTAAAGTACTGCTCACAGCTGAGGATTTCATACAATTGTCTCCAATCTAAACAATGTGGACTCCAGGCTGATACATTGTAGCAAACTACCAGCACAGCGTGCTGCTGATGTACTTTGCTATAAGGAAGTATATGCAACTGTAGCAAACCCTCAGCAGGCAGAAGTCTTGAAAATATTGCAGAGAGAGGGAGAAGAGGGGGCCCGAATATTGGTTTACTCCACGACTACACTGTGACTTTGGCCACGACTCCAGTCACACGCACAAAGATGGACGTGTTGCCCTGCGACTACTTTACTATTGTAAGGGAATTGACTCGTATAGTGATCCTGAGGGTGCTGCAACCGCAACCCTTAGGATCAGAATGCGACTACATTCGCTTACATTGGTGCAGGATTCGCGGGGTGACACAGGGATCCTTAGTCATGGCTAAAGTCGCTGTGTAGCCCTAGCCTAAAACTCGAGACTGCCCCCTGTGTTTGTTGGCAAACCTTGCATTTCCTACGCAGGGATGTATTAATGTGCACAGGCTCCCTCTGTATAGGGCCCCATAACTATAGGGGTTTTATCCTCATGACCATATACAACATCCACGGCACACCCAATACTTGGGCTACGTTCACACCTAGTGGAAATGCTGCAGTTTTTGTGTCTGTCTGCAGGTGCGGGCAATTCAGAGTGGGAGAAGATTTTAGCAAATGTAAAACATGCAGATTTTATCCATCCTGTGTGAACGGATCACTAAAAAAAAAAAAAATTATTAAATGCAAAAAAAAAAAAAAATATATAAAAATATAAAAATAGATTAAGAAAATCATTCATTGGAATTTCCCTTAAAAATTACAAAACAATAAAAAATATATATATATTTGAGAAGCTGTATACTGTGAAGAGTGGAAATCCCCTTTGGAAAAATCCTTGAAGACGTGCCAAGATCCCAAGTCTTAAGGAGTAAGAATGTAGTGAGTGTCCTTAGAGAGGAAAGGAGTCCTGACTTACCCGTGGCGGCTGCCATTGTACCTCTGCAGATGGAAGTGTACAGGAGCAAAGAACTGCATTGTGGAGCAGAGCGTGCAGGCAGCTCCTGTCAGTGGCAGCTCTGTTTACAAGTGTCCTGGGCCCGCAGCCAGCTGTATATGAGTCACAGCCCATGGGGAGGAGTATATGACATGTCCACAACAAGGAGGGGGAGCCGCAGAGCTGAGCCCCACTATACCGTCATATTACAGGCCCATAACATACTGATATCATGTGCTGACCCCGCCCAGTACTGATGACTAGGGGATTAACCGGGGCAGGTGACTGCTCGCCCCCAATCCCATAATAAGAAGACCTTTCTTAACCCTTTCAGGATAGCTTGGGCGTTAAGGCTCGGCGACTTTTTTCCTATTTTCCATCCCCATCTTCTGAACTTCTTGACTTTTTTATTTTTCTGTGGGCTTATTCTTTGCGTGACGGGGTCCATGTGAAAAAAAAAACACAATTCTATTATAATTTTTTGCATTTTGATCCTACGGTGTTCACTCTGCATTAAAAATGACAGGGCGACTTTGTCCGGTGGGTCATTACGATGACAATGATACCATATTTATATACGTTTTACCGCTTTTACTAAATAAATCGCCATTATACTTAAGCGATTTGCTAGGGGGTGTCGTCTCCTGACTCTTTTTTGCGGGGCAAACTGTAGTTTATATTGGTACCATTTTTCTGGAATGTACAGCGTTTTGATCACTTTTTATTCCTTTAATTTCGTATTGCGTTATTTTTTATGGCGTTCACCATATGGTATAAATAATATTATCTTTGGATAGTTGGGACTTATTCACACACGAGGATACCTACTACGATTATTTATTATTTATATTATTTATTTTTGAGATGGGAAAGGAGTTTTTGAATTTTTTTATTATTTATTTATATTTTTTTCCCCAATTTTTTACACTTTTTGAAGAAAATTTAATCTGGCTTGAATGGGAGCTGAGTTGGGGCATAACTGCTGTTTTAGCGTTCCAGCTCTCTTCTGCAGATGTGAACCGAGCCTCAGTCAGAAGTCCACACTGTTTAGGATTTCTAGACTGGGTGCAATTGTACCACACCCTCAGCTATATGCAAAGATTTACTATTTTCAACTTCAGACCGTCACCGACAGGATAGGGTTAATGACGAGGAAGAGAAACAAAAAGTATCTGAGAAATTTTCAGAATGTTTCATCATCCGGTGACTACACTGTAGTTACATCAGACTGTAAAGCCCCTATTACTGCTGCCACAGGGTTTGGCATCCAGCTTTGCCAGACTCCTGAGTGGTAATTATATCTATGTATGTAAGTATTACATACTGTAATGGTCTCTGTAATATGCATGTTTTTATTTTTATGTTTTTTTGCCAGAGTCGGTGGTTATTAAAACAGTCCTAGAAAACAACATCTAGGGATATGGCTCCTCTCGGCT
Source organism: Leptodactylus fallax (assembly GCA_947044405.1). Classification (NCBI taxonomy): domain Eukaryota; kingdom Metazoa; phylum Chordata; class Amphibia; order Anura; family Leptodactylidae; genus Leptodactylus; species Leptodactylus fallax. Next base: position 652,519 of record CAMRHE010000398.1, on the reverse strand, counting down.
GCTACAATTAGTCAGTGCAGATGCAGTGCAATGTTGGCCACTAAGTGGTGCTGCTGAGCAGAGAAAAATGGAAGGTTTGGCCCATTGCAGCCCATCAAATTGCTACTGATGGGGCTACCTTTCTGGTCCATGTCCACCAGCAGGCCCTCTGTATGTATTACCTCCATGGAGTAGTAATAATAGAGATATAATGCATATTCACAGGAGCAGTGACCTCTTATCTCTGATAATGATAATGTACTGGTAATAATACATAACCACAGGAGGTGACCTCTTATCTCTGATAATAATAATGTACCTGGTATGATACATAACCACAGGAGCCGTGACCTCTTATCTCTGATAATGATAATGTACTCGGTATAATACATAATCACAGGAGCGGTGACCTCTTATCTCTGATGAAATAATAATGTACCCAAATAATAATAATGTACCCAGTATAATATATAATCACAGGAGCAGTGACCTCTTATCTCTGATAATAATAATGTACCCGGTATAATATATAATCACAGGAGCGGTAATCTCTTATCTCTGATAATAATAATGTACCCAGTATAATACATAATCACAGGAGCAGTGACCTCTTATCTCTGATAATAATAATAATAATAATAATAATAATAATAATGTACCCAGTATAATACATAATCACAGGAGCAGTAACCTCTTATCTCTGATAATAATAATGTACCCGGTATAATACATAATCACAGGAGCGGTGACCTCTTATCTCTGATAATAATACTGTACCCAATATAATATATAATCACAGGAGCAGTGACCTCTTATCTCTGATAATAATAATGTACCCGGTATAATATATAATCACAGGAGCGGTGATCTCTTATCTCTGATAATAATAATGTACCCAGTATAATACATAATCACAGGAGCAGTGACCTCTTATCTCTGATAATAATAATGTACCCGGTATAATACATAATCACAGGAGCCGTGACCTCTTATCTCTGATAATAATAATGTACCCGGTATAATACATAATCACAGGAGCGGTGACCTCTTATCTCTGATAATAAAGCATCCGACTTTCCAGGAACAAGACTGCCAACCTCTCATGTAATAAATATACAGGCAGGAGACCGAGCCTTCTTCAGATGCAGTACAACAAGTTCTAAAGCCCATCTATTATCAGACCAAAATATAAAGCTCAGATACACTGCACTGTATCACATGTTGAAGGCTTAGATACACTGGACCACATGATATGTGAGAGGCTTGCATACATTGGACCATATCACACATTAGAGCTGTATATATACAGGACCATGTCATGCATAAGAGACTGAGATACATTCTACTGTATCACCAATAAGAGTCTTAGATAAATTGGACCGTATCACACATGATAGTCTTAGAAACACCAAGCTCAGAAGCGAATATCAGGCATAATAAGCTTAGATACTCCAAGCTCAGGGAATATACATTGGAAGATACATTGGAAAATGCATCACATGATAGATTTTGAGTTGGTATTTTGGACAGTATCTCACATGATAGGCTTAGATACTTTGCACAACAGCAATCCAAGGAAGCTGAGATAGCACACAGGGTAGGCTTGGATATAGTAGCACAACACACAATATCACACATTAAAAGCTACACTGTACAGCATCACACATTACAGTCTGACATTATGACACATAATAGGCTTAGATACACTGGGTGGTATCACACATGACAGGTCCTTCCTTCCTCCATGACCTTGCGGAGGCGCTGCTCCATCCCTAATGTGATCATGTCTTTACCCTGTGGATGACGTATCTCTGCACACAGGAATCACACCACAGGGGGTTAATAGTAGAAGACGGTAATAACGGCAGGAAATATTCACATCCTGATAATAACCGCCACATTGTTACACATGAAACACACCGCCCTCACCTCACCTCTGTTACTGACTATGGAGGGGAAGGCGGCTACACAGATGCAAATCCAGCGAGGTCCACATCCGCAACAAAAGCCTAGTGCCAAGCAATCGCCTACACTGTATCACACATGAGAAGCTTAGATACACACATAGCATCATACATGACTGGCTTACCTGCACTGGAAAGTGTCACACATTATTGACTTACATACACTGGACGGTAGCAAACATTATTAGCTTAGATAAACTGGACACAATCACACATTACTGACTTAGATACACAGTAAAATATCACAAATTATCAGTTTAGATAAACCAGACAGTATCACACATTATTGCCTAACACACAATGGAGAGTATCGCACATTATTGACTTAGATACAATGGATAATATCACATTCAAGATACTAAATCGTATAACATAACATTGCATTAGATACATTAGACAGTATCCCACATGATTATATTAGATATACTGGACAGTATCACACATGAAATTATTAGATACACTGACCAGAACCACAAATGAGAGGCTTAGATACAATTGATAATATCATTGAAGTCTGGCTTTGATACACTGGATAGTATCACACATAATTGGCCTAAACACATTGGGTAGCATTACACATGACTGGCTTAGATACACCGGCTATTATCAAATATACACTTGATAATATCATACATTAGAAGCTTAGATACTGTAGACAGCAACACGCGTGACGGACTTAGATACACTAGACAGTATCACACATTATTGTATTAGCTACACTGATCAGTAATCCTCGATAGGTTTGGATACACTGGACAGTATCTCACGCAATTAGATAACATATAAAGAACAATGTCACACATGATTGGCTTAGATACACTGGGCAGTAGCACATATTTGGCATAGCCTGACTGGCTGCAGAGGGTTAAAATATAGAAATGAAGAACTGGGTAGTCAGTATTAAAGGGCCAGCGTCTTCATAAAGCCAATTTCTCTAAAATGAAATTGGGCCACATCTTTCTGGATAAACATGAATCAAAAAATACTGCAGTTTTCATACTGACCACTAGATGTCAGCAGAGGGGACCAAGCAAAAATTAGAAAAAAAAAACAAAAAACTTTCCAAGAAGTTCACAACTCAGTGCCCTGTCCTGGCAGCCTGGAGTGAATGGAGGACCGCCGACCAGGCCGTGCGCAGTTCACATTGTGCATATACAGCGCCCAGCTACCTTGCACCATGGTAAGCCTTAGAAACTCGACATAGCACATACAGCACATTGTATCCCATAGTATTATTGACTAATAGGAATGTGTGCAGACATGTAGAGACATGTCTGATATCTTTAAGATAGTTACCCCAGGGTCAAACCATACAAAAGAGGCAAAAGTGAAGGTGTTAATGTCTGTATACGGCCCCTGTGGACAAGTATATACCTGGAGAAATGGGAAGAAAACGTCCTTGTGCTGTGTATATAATAGTACAATACACAGCCCGGATAAATGGCAAAAGGGCACAACACAGATAAATCTAATATATACTTGTGCCATACAGTGTGCACATACATAACGCCATCTAGTGTCCATATAAATAGCACCACTGTTTCCCTGCAGATAAAAACTCATTACACATTCTGAGTGAGCAGCATAACAATGAAAGAAAACACCCACTGACATAACATGACTATACCCAGCCCTGACTAAAGGTCTCCCAGCATGACAGCGCCTGCACCTGCTGGGAATAGTAGTGCACGTCCAGCTATATCCAGCGATGTTATAACTATACTCTCACTACTGCTCAATATTGTCATAGTCATAAAACAAATCACAAGACCACAGATCACAGGACAAGAACGCAAATGCAGGAATATAAGAAAAACCTTGTATAACTACTATGACATGATGCAAAAACAGCAAGATTGTAAAAAAAAAAGATTGGAGTATCTCAGGACAATATTCGCATGATTAAGGGAGCCCATCAATAACAAATCAGTGGGGTCTGAAACCAGGCAGACAAACGGACTAAAGAGGAGCAAAACTACTATAATACTGCCCCTATGTACAAGAATATAACTACTATAATACTGCCCCTATGTACAAGAATATAACTACTATAATACTACTCCTATGTACAAGAATATAACTACTATAATACTGCTCCTATGTACAAGAATATAACTACTATAATACTGCCCCTATGTACAAGAATATAACTACTATAATACTGCTCCTATGTACAAGAATATAACTACTATAATACTGCCCCTATGTACAAGAATATAACTACTATAATACTGCTCCTATGTACAAGAATATAACTACTATAATACTACCTGCCCTATGTACAAGAATATAACTACTATAATACTGCCCCTATGTACAAGAATATAACTACTATAATACTGCCCCTATGTACAAGAATATAACTACTATAATACTGCTCCTATGTACAAGAATATAACTACTATAATACTGCTCCTATGTACAAAAATATAACTACTATAATACTGCTCCTATGTACAAGAATATAACTACTATAATACTGCCCCTATGTACAAGAATATAACTACTATAATACTGCTCCATGTACAAGAATATAACTACTATAATACTGCTACTATGTACAAGAATATAACTACTATAATACTGCTCCTATGTACAAGAATATAACTACTATAATACTGCTACTATGTACAAGAATATAACTACTATAATACTGCTCCTATGTACAAGAATATAACTACTATAATACTGCTCCTATGTACAAGAATATAACTACTATAATACTGCCCCTATGTACAAGAATATAACTACTATAATACTCTACTCCTATGTACAAGAATATAACTACTATAATACTGCTCCTATGTACAAGAATATAACTACTATAATACTGCTCCTATGTACAAGAATATAACTACTATAATACTGCTCCTATGTACAAGAATATAACTACTATAATACTGCCCCTATGTACAAGAATATAACTACTATAATACTGCTCCTATGTACAAGAATATAACTACTATAATACTGCCCCTATGTACAAGAATATAACTACTATAATACTGCTCCTATGTACAAGAATATAACTATTACTACTATAATACTGCTCCTATGTACAAGAATATAACTACTATAATACTGCTCCTATGTACAAGAATATAACTACTATAATACTACCTCCTATGTACAAGTATATAACTACTATAATACTACTCCTATGTACAAGAATATAACTACTATAATACTGCTCCTATGTACAAGAATATAACTACTATAATACTGCTCCTATGTACAAGAATATAACTACTATAATACTGCTCCTATGTACAAGAATATAACTACTATAATACTGCCTCCTATGTACAAGAATATAACTACTATAATACTACCTCCTATGTACAAGAATATAACTACTATAATACTGCTCCTATGTACAAGAATATAACTACTATAATACTGCTCCTATGTACAAGAATATAACTACTATAATACTGCCCCCTATGTACAAGAATATAACTACTATAATACTGCTCCTATGTACAAGAATATAACTACTATAATACTGCTCCTATGTACAAGAATATAACTACTATAATACTGCTCCTATGTACAAGAATATAACTACTATAATACTACCTCCTATGTACAAGAATATAACTACTATAATACTACTGCTCCTATGTACAAGAATATAACTACTATAATACTGCTCCTATGTACAAGAATATAACTACTATAATACTGCTCCTATGTACAAGAATATAACTACTATAATACTGCTCCTATGTACAAGAATATAACTACTATAATACTGCTCCTATGTACAAGAATATAACTACTATAATACTGCTCCTATGTACAAGAATATAACTACTATAATACTGCTCCTATATACAAGAATCCAACTACTACAATACTACTCCTATGTACAAGAATATAACTACTATAATACTGCTCCTATGTACAAGAATATAACTACTATAATACTGCCCCTATGTACAAGAATATAACTACTATAATACTGCTCCTATGTACAAGAATATAACTACTATAATACTGCTCCTATGTACAAGAATATAACTACTATAATACTACCTCCTATGTACAAGAATATAACTACTATAATACTACTCCTATGTACAAGAATATAACTACTATAATACTGCTCCTATGTACAAGAATATAACTACTATAATACTGCTCCTATGTACAAGAATATAACTACTATAATACTGCTCCTATATACAAGAATCCAACTACTATAATACTACTCCTATGTACAAGAATATAACTACTATAATACTGCTCCTATGTACAAGAATATAACTACTATAATACTGCCCCTATGTACAAGAATATAACTACTATAATACTACTCCTATGTACAAGAATATAACTACTATAATACTGCTCCTATGTACAAGAATCCAACTACTATAATACTACTCCTATGTACAAGAACATAACTACTATAATACTGCCTCCTATGTACAAGAATATAACTACTATAATACTGCTCCTATGTACAAGAATATAACTACTATAATACTGCTGCTATGTACAAGAATATAACTACTATAATACTGCTCCTATGTACAAGAATATAACTACTATAATACTGCCCCTATGTACAAGAATATAACTACTATAATACTGCTCCTATGTACAAGAATATAACTACTATAATACTACACCTATGTACAAGAATATAACTACTATAATACTGCTCCTATGTACAAGAATATAACTACTATAATACTGCTCCTATGTACAAGAATATAACTACTATAATACTGCTCCTATGTACAAGAATATAACTACTATAATACTACCTCCTATGTACAAGAATATAACTAGTATAATACTGCTCTATGTACAAGAATATAACTACTATAATACTGCTCCTATGTACAAGAATATAACTACTATAATACTGCTCCTATGTACAAGAATATAACTACTATAATACTGCTCCTATGTACAAGAATATAACTACTATAATACTGCTCCTATGTACAAGAATATAACTACTATAATACTGCCCTCTATGTACAAGAATATAACTACTATAATACTGCTCCTATGTACAAGAATATAACTACTATAATACTACCCCCTATGTACAAGAATATAACTACTATAATACTGCTCCTATGTACAAGAATATAACTACTATAATACTGCCCCTATGTACAAGAATATAACTACTATAATACTGCCTCCTATGTACAAGAATATAACTACTATAATACTGCCCCTATGTACAAGAATATAACTACTATAATACTGCTCCTATGTACAAGAATATAACTACTATAATACTGCCCTCTATGTACAAGAATATAACTACTATAATACTGCTCCTATGTACAAGAATATAACTACTATAATACTACCTCCTATGTACAAGAATATAACTACTATAATACTGCTCCTATGTACAAGAATATAACTACTATAATACTGCCCTCTATGTACAAGAATATAACTACTATAATACTGCTCCTATGTACAAGAATATAACTACTATAATACTGCTCCTATGTACAAGAATATAACTACTATAATACTACTCCTATGTACAAGAATATAACTACTATAATACTGCCCTCTATGTACAAGAATATAACTACTATAATACTGCTCCTATGTACAAGAATATAACTACTATAATACTACTCCTATGTACAAGAATATAACTACTATAATACTGCTCTCTATGTACAAGAATATAACTACTATAATACTGCTCCTATGTACAAGAATATAACTACTATAATACTGCTCCTATGTACAAGAATATAACTACTATAATACTGCTCCTATGTACAAGAATATAACTACTATAATACTGCTCCTATGTACAAGAATATAACTACTATAATACTGCTCCTATGTACAAGAATATAACTACTATAATACTGCCCTCTATGTACAAGAATATAACTACTATAATACTGCTCCTATGTACAAGAATATAACTACTATAATACTGCTCCTATGTACAAGAATATAACTACTATAATACTACTCCTATGTACAAGAATATAACTACTATAATACTACTCCTATGTACAAGAATATAACTACTATAATACTGCTCCTATGTACAAGGATATAACTACTATAATACTGCTCCTATGTACAAGAATATAACTACTATAATACTGCTCCTATGTACAAGAATATAACTACTATAATACTACTCCTATGTACAAGAATATAACTACTATAATACTGCTCCTATGTACAAGAATATAACTACTATAATACTACTCCTATATACAAGAATATAACTACTATAATACTACTCCTATGTAAAAGAATATAACTACTATAATACTGCTCCTATGTACAAGGATATAACTACTATAATACTGCTCCTATGTACAAGAATATAACTACTATAATACTGCTCCTATGTACAAGAATATAACTACTATAATAGTGCCCCTATGTACAAGAATATAACTACTATAATACTGCCCCCTATGTACAAGAATATAACTACTATAATACTGCCCCCTATGTACAAGAATATAACTACTATAATACTACTCCTATGTACAAGAATATAACTACTATAATACTACTCCTATGTACAAGAATATAACTACTATAATACTACTCCTATGTACAAGAATATAACTACTATAATACTGCTCCTATGTACAAGAATATAACTATTATAATACTACTCCTATGTACAAGAATATAACTACTATAATACTACTCCTATGTACAAGAATATAACTACTATAATACTGCTCCTATGTACAAGGATATAACTACTATAATACTGCTCCTATGTACAAGAATATAACTACTATAATACTGCTCCTATGTACAAGAATATAACTACTATAATAATACTCCTATGTACAAGAATATAACTACTATAATACTACCTCCTATGTACAAGAATATAACTACTATAATACTGCTCCTATGTACAAGAATATAACTACTATAATACTGCCCCCTATGTACAAGAATATAACTACTATAATACTGCACCTATGTACAAGAATATAACTACTATAATACTACTCCTATGTACAAGAATATAACTACTATAATACTACTCCTATGTACAAGAATATAACTACTATAATACTATCTCCTATATACAAGAATATAACTACTATAATACTGCTCCTATGTACAAGAATATAACTACTATAATACTGCACCTATGTACAAGAATATAACTACTATAATACTGCTGCTATGTACAAGAATATAACTACTATAATACTGCCCCCTATGTACAAGAATATAACTACTATAATACTATCTCCTATATACAAGAATATAACTACTATAATACTGCCCCCTATGTACAAGAATATAACTATTATAATACTACCCCCTATGTACAAGAATATAACTAGTATAATACTGCCTCCTATGTACAAGAATATAACTACTATAATACTACCCCCTATGTACAAGAATATAACTACTATAATACTGCTCTTATGTACAAGAATATAACTACTATAATACTACCTCCTATGTACAAGAATATAACTACTATAATACTGCCCCCTATGTACAAGAATATAACTACCATAATACTGTCCCAATGTGGAGATCTGTATAAACTGGTCAGTCTGTCTCTTTACAGACCAGTAGTATGTCTTGAGGACCGTACAATAGGCGGCATCACTCCTATAGATGAGAATGCAGCAGGTGCAGGGCAGGTTTCGGTTTGTTGATAAATCAGGGGACACATGTCGGGGTGCGGGGATGGGTCCTTTCATGTGGGCTCACATTTCCCATCCTGCAGTGCGTCCTCGAGGTCTCTGGGGCCTGATAGCTGACACATGAGTAATGCAGCAGATGTTCCTCGTGCTGTCTCTATGTGAGAGGCTACAAGGTCACCCAGCTGCTGGCATTACCACACACAGGGCCGCAGGGTTACTTTAACTCTTTCCCTGGCTGGTCCCGCATCTGGCGCGTTTACCACACATGGGGCAATATGCCTGCTTCATTAACCCATTCACTTCCTGGTACAAAATCTTTACCAAAGCAACACTTCACTACTATGTGTCATACATAGTATTGGTGCCCATTATGTGACAGAGATCCCTCTGGGCCCCGTTAATGGTCCATGGGCAAATGCAACCTCCCCTATTGGTTGACCATGGTCCACCAGACCCATTTGATGGTCACATTAGCATGCACAGAGTCATAGATGAGTAGGGTTAAGTTTCCTTGGGAATTCTGGGAAACTGTATGGCGGCCTCCTCCTCCCTCCCTGACTACATTGATCTTATTTTAACTAGATCCAGACTTTGCAATTGTATTTCTTTTTTTACATGCAAAGTGGGAACAGATCCCAGAACTGGAGAGAGATAACCCTTCTTAAAGGGAAACTTCATCCCCCTCCATGCTCTGGATTATTTCTGCTGCTGCTTAATGGGGTATTCCTACCCTAAACATTTTTTGCAAATCCACATTGGGAAACTTTTCTTGTAGCTAGTGTTCCCCTTTAAGCCACTTTAGGAAAGTGTTTATGCACATAACAACTTGTCAAAACCCCTTTAAAACTAGCAGTCCCACACGCTGCACACTTTAAGTGTATTAGGATATGAGCACTCACAGAGAGACACCTATACAGGAAATCTTTTCCCAAACCCCAATAGTAATATTGTTAGGAAGCTCTTGTTTGGAATGTGCTATGGAAACGCGTTTCACTCTTTTAAAACATCCTTGCATATGAACACTCTTATTAGGACACATATTAGGAGTAGTAGTTCTATATGTTTCTTGTATTTCAAGTGTTTTAGAATATGAAAAGAGAGACACTTTAACAAGAGTTATAACTCCAACCTAAATTAGGTTAGGCAGTTTCCCCCCAAGAGAAGTAGATACCCACGCATTTCAAATCTTTGCATACATCAGTATATGAACACACAGACAGACAATTATATGGGAAATATAATCTCAAATCCCAATAGTAATATTGTTAGGAAGTTTTTGTTAGGAAAGTTCTATTATGAATATATTTTTCACGCGTTTCACTCTTTTTCAAGTGCTCTTGCATATGAGCACACATATCAGGAGAACTGGTTCTATATGTTTCTTGTATTTCAAGTGTCCTAGAATATGAACGGAGAAATACTTTAACAGGAGATATAACCCCAACAAATAATTTGTGTTAGAATGTTCCCATTAAGACTATTTCCCACACATTTCAAACCTTTAAGTGTAGTAGTATAAAAACACACAGATGGAAACTTTTACTGGAGATAGAATCCCAAACCCCAATAGTAATATTGTTAGGAAGTTCTTATTAGGAATAGATTTTCAACTTGTTTCACTCTTTTTGAGTATCCTTGCATATGAACAAACATATTAGGAGTAGTAGTGCTATATGTTTCTTGCATTTCAAGTGTTATAGAATATGAAGAGAGACACTTTAACAGAAGATATAACCCTAACCTAATTTGTGTTAGAAGGTTCCCTCTAAAACTAGTAGTCCCACACATTTCACACATTTAAGTGTACTAGTATATGGGTAATATTCAGGTAATATAATCCCAAGCCTCCACAGTAATATTGTTAGGAAGTTCCTATTATGAATAGCAGTTCCACGCGTTTCACGCATTTCAAGCGCTCTTGCGTATAAGCACACATATCAGAAGTACTAGTTCTATATGTTTCCTGTCTTTCAAGTGTCCTAGAACATGAACAGAGAGACCCTTTAACAGGAGATATGATCAAACCTATTTCTTGTTCCCATTATGAGTACCGCTTCCACGCATTTCAAGTGCCCTAGAATATGAGCACAAAGAGAGACACTTTTTGCTGGAGATATATTGCTGACCCCCCTTCTTGTCAGGCAGTTCCCATTAAGGGTTTCCGTGGGCAGTTTAACAAGTAGGGGAAAAAAAGAAAGTAGGTCATATCTAGTTCCAATCTCCATTTATAGCTGGGAGACTCCATTGCCAAAAACGGCTTGGACGACTCCCAAGATTTGTGCAAGTAATTGCCTCTAGAAATACAAGATGATCAGCAGAATCTGGGCCTGGCTATGGGGAGTCAGAATATGAGCACGCCCGGCGCGTTTTAAAGCCACTGTTACATAGTCATATATCTCCTGCCTAGATATAGCAATGGCCACCATTTCACATACTAGTCCATGGTATATCTACAGTATATAGGTCCTTGATGTGACGATCCGGTTATGTAAAACTCTATTTGCCCATTATTAACTCACAAATGTTTATGGAAAAAATAGGTATACAATAAAAATGGCCGCCACTGTATCCTTGGGGAATGTCACCCAGTGTTTATAGGGCCCTGGAGTTCTAGTTGTCTCACTATGGGATAGTAATAAGGTAGGGGGTGATCAATGTATGAGTAGTGCAGGGCCTAAAGGGGGCAGAGTCTGACAGCAAGATTCTCTAGTGTGCTCTGAAACCTTGTGCCACGCTACACCCCCAAATGCAAAGCACTATGTAGAATAATGAGTGCAGCTCTGGAGTATAATACAGGATATAATTCAGGATCAGTACAGGATAAGTAATGTAATGTATGTACACAGTGACTGCACCAGCAGAATAGTGAGTGCAGCTCTGGCGTATAATACAGGATGTAACTCAGGATCAGTACAGGATAAGTAATGTAATGTATGTACACAGTGACTGCACCAGCAGAATAGTGAGTGCAGCTCTGGAGTATAATACAGGATGTAACTCAGGATCAGTACAGGATAAGTAATGTAATGTATGTACACAGTGACTGTACCAGCAGAATAGTGAGCGCAGCTCTGGAGTATAATACTGGATGTAACTCAGGATCAGTACAGGATAAGTAATGTAATGTATGTACACAGTGACTGTACCAGCAGAATAGTGAGCGCAGCTCTGGAGTATAATACAGGATGTAACTCAAGATCAGTACAGGATAAGTAATGTAATGTATGTACACAGTGACTGCACCAGCAGAATAGTGAGTGCAGCTCTGGAGTATAATACAGGATGTAACTCAGGATCAGTACAGGATAAGTAATGTAATGTATGTACACAGTGACTGTACCAGCAGAATAGTGAGTGCAGCTCTGGAGTATAATACAGGATGTAACTCAGGATCAGTACAGGATAAGTAATGTAATGTATGTACACAGTGACTGTACCAGCAGAATAGTGAGTGCAGCTCTGGAGTATAATACAGGATGTAACTCAGGCTCAGTACAGGATAAGTAATGTAATGTATGTACACAGTGACTGCACCAGCAGAATGGTGACTGCAGCTCTGGAGTATAATACAGGATGTAACTCAGGATCAGTACAGGATAAGTAATGTAATGTATGTGCACAGTGACTGCACCAGCAGAATAGTGAGCGCAGCTCTGGAGTATAATACAGGATGTAACTCAGGATCAGTACAGGATAAGTAATGTAATGTATGTACACAGTGACTGCACCAGCAGAATAGTGAGCGCAGCTCTGGAGTATAATACAGGATGTAACTTAGGATCAGTACAGGATAAGTAATGTAATGTATGTACACAGTGACTGTACCAGCAGAATAGTGAGTGCAGCTCTGGAGTATAATACAGGATGTAACTCAGGATCAGTACAGGATAAGTAATGTAATGTATGTACACAGTGACTGCACCAGCAGAATAGTGAGTGCAGCTCTGGAGTATAATACAGGATGTAACTCAGGATCAGTACAGGATAAGTAATGTAATGTATGTACACAGTGACTGCACCAGCAGAATAGTGAGTGCAGCTCTGGAGTATAATACAGGATATAACTCAGGATCAGTACAGGATAAGTAATGTAATGTATGTACACAGTGACTGCACCAGCAGAATAGTGAGTGCAGCTCTGGAGTATAATACAGGATGTAACTCAGGATCAGTACAGGATAAGTAATGTAATGTATGTACACAGTGACTGCACCAGCAGAATAGTGAGCGCAGCTCTGGAGTATAATACAGGATGTAACTCAGGAGCAGTACAGGATAAGTAATGTAATGTATGTACACAGTGACTGCACCAGCAGAATAGTGAGTGCAGCTCTGGAGTATAATACAGGATGTAACTCAGGATCAGTACAGGATATGTATGTAATGTATTTATATAGTGACTTAATTTTTTATGTGTAAAAATTGTTCAAAGTTGGACATACCCTTTAACAAAAATGGTAATTTGTTTATTAAGCACATCTAACTAAGATGTCAATCACCAGAATTTGGGAAGGTAATTTTTTGTACCCACATATAAGAGATGATTCTGTTGAGGACACAGCCCTGCCATAACCCTCACAGGCCTGCACTGTGCAGAATACAGAGGCCCCCTCTATCAGTACGGCATAGCTGCACTCCCTCCCCGGGCCTGGTGAATGAGGTTATTGAGCAATGTGATTAGGATGGAATGATCTGACGCATATAAAACACGTCCTTTATGAAGCACTGACAACTGGCCTCTTGAGGAACTCCGCATGCCAAGCATCGCTGCCCCAGTCCCACGCCAGCTACTGATTTCACCTACATCATGGCCCATTTCCCAATGCCAGGGGTGCAGAGTGAGAGAGCAGTTTTATAAATGGCACATGGCAGGTGGGGCCCCTGTTACAGATGTCTTCAAGCTATACCCCTGCCTATCACCATAGATGTCAGCATGTCTGCTGATTTCTTTTTTAGCTCTAACGTCACTTTTCTCTGTCATCCCCTGCTAGTTCAATATACAAGCATGAGTAGGTGGAGTGAATAGGATATCTCATTGTATAGCTTAGCCTAGCCTGGCTCAGAAGTCACTGCACTTCTCACGTCACTTTCACCTGTGACCCCCTGCTGGTTTGCTGTAAGGGTTAAGTGTGTGGAGTGAATCTGGAGTCAGATTGTACAGGTCCTGCTCCAAAAGGTAATGGAATGGGTGGAGTGAATCTGGAGTCTGACTGTAAAGGGTCTGCTTAGCCTATCCAGGCCCAAAAGTCACTGACTTCACAATTCCCTGCGCCCCCTGCTGGATCCGTGTACAGGCGTGAGCATACTATTTGTGAATTTGGTGTCCAATTGTATAGGTCCTGCTCAACTTAGCCCAGAAGTCACTGCATCTCTGACTTTACCTGTCCATGGCACCCCCTGCTGGTTCACTGTACAGGGTTAAGTGTGTGGAGCGAACCTTTAGCCAGAAGTTTATATGCCTCTGACTTAAAGGGGTTGTCCAGGATAACTATTTTTTTGCAAGAAGGCTGAGGAAGGTGCAAAAAAAAAATCATACTCACCTGTCCCCGTTGTTCCAGTGTCTCCCACCGTGGTCCACTCCTGCTGCTCCGGGGCCTTGTTTTGGTGGAAGTCCCTACCGCACCTGATAGCTGAGGCCAATCAGTGGACTAAGTAAAGGAACCGGGACATCACAGGTGACATATGCGAGTGACATCCCAAGTCCTTTCCTGTGGCCGCTGGTTGGCCTCAGCGGTCATGTGTAATGGGGACTTTCACCAAAACAAGACCCCAGATCAGCAGGACAACATTACAAGTGGATTTTGGACACCATCCTGTTCACGGGACTGTCTAAAGTCTTTATTGTGATTGCCAAATATTTTGGCACCTTCTTTTTTAGCGCTGTATATGGTATAGTGGTTGTACTTGGTATGACAGCTCAGTCCCATTCATTTCAATGGGACTGAGCTGCAGCATGGCCATGGATATGATATAACTGGCCTGGGAAGAGGAATTGGAGCTCAATATCATAGTCCCAGAAACCCCCTTTAAGGTGGCAGCCACTTTTGGGAGGCGGACTGTTCCCACCGCAGCTGTTGCTTCCCTTCCACCACTCGCTTTGGCAGGTGATCACAGTAGGGGGTGACCGTGAGCTCAGGAAAAAAGCTTAGCCCAGGCTAAAGAGACTTTTTGCAGAGGAGACGAGGTCCTTAGCTGGACCATTTGGTTCACATTAGCAGGCAAAAATATCACTAAAAGAGTTCAGAGAACCCAAAATTTCGCCACATGGACTTATGAAGTTATCTAGAAACTTCCAAAAAAGTTTTTAAAAAAACTTCTCGGTAAAAGTTAACCTTAACTTCCCTAAACTACAGTATTGCTCCACATCACAGACATATAAGGGAGCGAGATGTTGTGTAGAGCTGCGTGTCTGTCCTCGTATCTTGGCCCTAATACGGCTTCGATAGATTGGCCCAGTATGTGCCCAGCGGCAGATGTGCCAACCATGGTCTGCTGGTGCGCCGCCATGTCTGGTGGCAGCTGAGAAAGCAGTGAAGTGTTAGTGGTATCAGCTGTCATTCAGTCGCCTGTGCAAATACTTCGGGGGAGATCACTGTCAAATTATGTTTTGTTGATAAAGTTTGTATAAATGTTTTTGATTTAAAGTAACAGTACATTGGCTCCAGGAGGCTCCGCAAAAAAGGGGTGCCCGCTTGGACTCCCAGAAGAGCTGGTAGATCCCTCAGGCCGCCACTTTCTACCTGACTTGAACACTTAACATGCCGATCATGTCCGGAAAGGGGGAGTATGTCAATATATAAAGAGGCGTGGCGATGTCACAAAGTCGAAAATTTTTGCTTCAAGCTATGCGTGCTCTCCTGTTGGAGCCAAAAAGCAAAATGTTGGCAAGTATGCTCTAATCTGGCAAGGACATAAAGCACAGCTCATCCTGATGGTCACTAAATATGAATAGAATGAAAGAACAACAGTTAAGACTGACAAACAGTTCATGCAACAGAGATCGGAATGAAGAATATGCTAAAAATAAACATAAAGCTATCTCTACATTACTTCTGTAGGACCCAAAACAGCTAAACAGAATATCAAAGACTTGACTCGGGGACTGTTTTTTGGAAACAGATAGAAATGACGGACATCAATTATCTTTCTAGCGGGAACTAATTTCCCCGGGAATTATGGACAGCGACAAATTTCCATACTTGTAATCAAAGTCTCATCCATATGCATGCAGCGCTCTCAGCATGCTCATTGCACTTATCTCTGCCCAGAAACTAAATTTAGCCTCCGGCCCAGGGTCTCTGGGCCGCTCATATATCTCCATGTGACCAATCACCGTAACTAGATATATGGAAAACAGGTAAGATGAAACACGGTTAACCCCGTCAGAGGCGGCTGGTTTTCAGGTGATACTGCCGCAGCCAGAATGGTGTGTGCAGGTTTTTTTCCTATGCTGGCTCTTGCGGCGGAGCTTGTAGAACCATAACATCCGAGTTATTCCTGGACTGTTTACACAAGCGATAACAATATCAACTTTTTTTATTCACGTTTCCAGGTATCTGCTTTCCCACACAATGGTTACCGTATCCCCATGACCTTTCCAGGCGAGTAACAAAAGAAGTTTATATCTTGGTACATGGAGAGGTCTGGTTGTATTAAGCTCGGGATATCAGGGGTCAAATTTTATCCCATAGCGGTTCCTATAATTGTGAACTTGTCCAATGATGTGAGGATAGTCCTATCTTTGGGCATGACTGGATATTGTAGACTTCTATATGGAAGCTATGCTTTGGGTATATACAGCACCAATGAGCACCACAGTGGTGTGCCAGACACATGGGAACACATGACACTGCTATGGGGTCCGACGAGCACCCAGCTCCAAACTATATATATATATGAGCATGACTGGATATTGTAGACTTCTATATGGAAGATGCTTTGGGTATATACAGCACCAATGAGCACCACAGTGGTGTGCCAGACACATGGGAACACATGACACTGGGGGCGGCCCGGCCGGCCCCCGGCCCCAAACTATCCAAAACGTGGGGGGCCTATATATATATATATATATATATATGTAGGTGCTGGTTGTAGACTTCTATATGGAAGATGCTGTAGATATATACAGCACCAAAGAGCACTGCAGAACCGTGGTGTGTCAGCCACACGGGCCATGGCACTGCTATGGGGTCCGACGAGCACTCAGCTCCAAACTATATATATATTGGCATGCTGGATATTGTAGACTTCTATATGGAAGATGCTGTAGATATATACAGCACCAATGAGCACCACAGTGGTGTGTCAGCCACACGGGAACACATGACACTGCTATGGGGTCCCGACGAGCACCCAGCTCCAAACTATATATATATGAGCATGACTGGATATTGTAGACTTCTATATGGAAGATGCTGTAGATATATACAGCACCAAAGAGCACTGCAGAACCGTGGTGTGTCAGCCACACGGGAACACATGGCACTGCTATGGGGTCCGACGAGCACTCAGCTCCAAACTATATATATATGAGCATGACTGGATATTGTAGACTTCTATATGGAAGATGCTTTGGGTATATACAGCACCAAAGAGCACTGCAGAACCATGGTGAGCCAGCCACACAGGAATACATGGTACTGCTATGGGGTCCGATGAGGACCCAGGTTTCAAAAATTGTTTGAAGGGAACAGGTCAAACTATATAAGTGGACATGACTGGATATTGTAGATGTCTATTTCGAAAATGCTTTGGGTATATACAGTATCAAAGAGCACGGCAGAAAAGTGGATTCCTGCCATACACAAATATAGATAGCACATGGCACCGCTATGGGGTCCCACGAGCACCCAGCTGGTTTTATTAAAACCAGATAGTAAATAATTTTTTTGATTGTAGTTTTTTTTTTTTTTTTTCATTCTATTTTCTGTCCATGATTATGGGGGCGGCCATCTTGCCTGAGCTTCTCCGCTGCTCTGTTAACAGCATTTAGTGATATGCTTTACAGCAGTTTCAAGGCCGTAGACAGCAATAGTTTGGAACCGATTCATTGAGGTCTATGGGAGAGTTTTCTAGACATGCTCTGTGCAGGGAAAGGTATAAGCTGTGACATCATCTATATCATCTATTGTCAGTAGTGGATGCAGTGATAGGTCAGTATTATTTACAGAGGTGTCATTGTCTGATGTCATCCTATCTGTGATGTAAATGAGGTGACTGCTGCAAAGAGAACCTGTACAGAATTGTCGAGTTTCTGTTTATTATTAGGTTTAGTGGCCAGAGTGAAAATTGCTACATTTATTTATTTGCTTTAAATATAGAAAAATTCTTTAAAATATCAAAAAAAAAAATCTTAAAAAAAATTGTTTAACATGAAACCTTGGTTTAAAAAAGTGGTCATTTGTTTTAAAGGGAATGTGCCAGTATAGGCATTGGTGGTATAAGACTACATTATATGTCACTGATATATGGAGATTTTGGCTGCTTTTATCCCCTTAAGGTAGAAAACTACAAATAATTGTGGGCTTATATTTCTGATAGCATGTTGAAAGCTATGGAGGGTCAAAGCCAATCAAACCTGTCGGCGACCAGTGATCTAATGTGTATGGGGGCCTACTACTCCACAAGTGCCAATAAGGTGCCACATTACTATACAGTCTTGTAGACATTCATTCTAGGTTCTCGGCTTGCAGTCGCCTGGTCAGATACCAAGGAAGGAGCTGTATACTATACGATACCACTGAGAGGCAGATCTTAGGCATGTAACCTTTGAAGATCACTTGACATTCCTGTGAATGAATAGAAATATCCCCTAATCCGCTGGCTCTAGAAACCTATACACAGTGCTCAAGATCCCTGGAGATGTTACTGGAGAGGGAAGAGCGCTGGAAAGGAAAGACGAAGGAGAGCTTCGAAGAGTCCAAGAAATTCTGAAGAAAATCCACCGCTTCCTAATGTTCTGCAATACTCCACCCAAGGCATCGAGCACAAACTATATGACAGAAGCTGAAACCGACACAGTGCACCAAAACCATCCCTGAGAAAAGCAACAAACAGCACAATGTCATTATAGAGAATGCAGAAGATCAAACCTGAACATATAATGTCCAAGAAAAATGTATCACCTTAGTATAGTCATAGACCGAAACCATCAGCACAATACAAGGCATTACTAACTCTACAGCTGGGAAGAACTTCTTATAGGGGGCAGTATTACTGTAGTATAACTCTTATACATAGGAGGCAGTATTATAGTAGTTATATTCTTGTACATAGGAGCAGTATTATAGTAGTTATATTCTTGTACATAGGAGCAGTATTATAGTAGTTATATTCTTGTACATAGGAGGCAGTATTATAGTAGTTATATTCTTGTACATAGGCGGTAGTATTATAGTAGTTATATTCTTGTACATAGGAGTAGTATTATAGTAGTTATATTTTTGTACATAGATGGCAGTATTATAGTAGTTATATTTTTGTACATAGGGGGCAGTATTATAGTAGTTATATTCTTGTACATAGGAGCAGTATTATAGTAGTTATATTCTTGTACATAGCAGCAGTATTATAGTAGTTATATTCTTGTACATAGGGGGCAGTATTATAGTAGGTATATTCTTGTACATAGGAGCAGTATTATAGTAGTTATATTCTTGTACATAGGAGCAGTATTATAGTAGTTATATTCTTGTACATAGGAGTAGTATTATAGTAGTTATATTCTTGTACATAGGAGCAGTATTATAGTAGTTATATTCTTGTACATAGGGGAACAGTATTATAGTAGTTATATTCTTGTACATAGGGGAACAGTATTATAGTAGTTATATTCTTGTACATAGGGGACAGTATTATAGTAGTTATATTCTTGTACATAGGAGCAGTATTATAGTAGTTATATTCTTGTACATAGGAGCAGTATTATAGTAGTTATATTCCTGTACATAGGAGAAGTATTATAGTAGTTATATTCTTGTACATAGGAGCAGTATTATAGTAGTTATATTCTTGTACATAGGAGCAGTATTATAGTAGTTATATTCTTGTACATAGGAGCAGTATTATAGTAGTTATATTCCTGTACATAGGAGAAGTATTATAGTAGTTATATTCTTGTACATAGGAGCAGTATTATAGTAGTTATATTCTTGTACATAGGAGCAGTATTATAGTAGTTATATTCTTGTACATAGGAGTAGTATTATAGGAGTAATATTCTTGTACATAGGGGACAGTATTATAGTAGTTATATTCTTGTACATAGGGGACAGTATTATAGTAGTTATATTCTTGTACATAGGGGCAGTATTATAGTAGTTATATTCTTGTACATAGGAGCAGTATTATAGTAGTTATATTCTTGTACATAGGAGCAGTATTACAGTAGTTATATTCTTGTACATAGGAGCAGTATTATAGTAGTTATATTCTTGTACATAGGAGCAGTATTACAGTAGTTATATTCTTGTACATAGGAGCAGTATTATAGTAGTTATATTCTTGTACATAGGCAGTATTATAGTAGTTATATTCTTGTACATAGGAGCAGTATTATAGTAGTTATATTCTTGTACATAGGAGCAGTATTATAGTAGTTATATTCTTGTACATAGGAGCAGTATTATAGTAGTTATATTCTTGTACATAGGAGTAGTATTATAGGAGTTATATTCTTGTACATAGGGGACAGTATTATAGTAGTTATATTCTTGTACATAGGGGACAGTATTATAGTAGTTATATTCTTGTACATAGGGGCAGTATTATAGTAGTTATATTCTTGTACATAGGAGCAGTATTATAGTAGTTATATTCTTGTACATAGGAGCAGTATTATAGTAGTTATATTCTTGTACATAGGAGCAGTATTATAGTAGTTATATTCTTGTACATAGGAGGCAGTATTATAGTAGTTATATTCTTGTACAGAGGAGCAGTATTATAGTAGTTATATTCTTGTACATAGGAGCAGTATTACAGTAGTTATATTCTTGTACATAGTAGCAGTATTATAGTAGTTATATTCTTGTACATAGGCAGTATTATAGTAGTTATATTCTTGTACATAGGAGCAGTATTATAGTAGTTATATTCTTGTACATAGGAGGCAGTATTATAGTAGTTATATTCTTGTACATAGGGGGCAGTATTATAGTAGTTATATTCTTGTACATAGGAGCAGTATTATAGTAGTTATATTCTTGTACATAGGAGCAGTATTATAGTAGTTATATTCTTGTACATAGGAGGTAGTATTATAGTAGTTATATTCTTGTACATAGGAGCAGTATTATAGTAGTTATATTCTTGTACATAGGAGGTAGTATTATAGTAGTTATATTCTTGTACATAGGAGGTAGTATTATAGTAGTTATATTCTTGTACATAGGAGCAGTATTATAGTAGTTATATTCTTGTACATAGGAGCAGTATTATAGTAGTTATATTCTTGTACATAGGAGCAGTATTATAGTAGTTATATTCTTGTACATAGGAGGTAGTATTATAGTAGTTATATTCTTGTACATAGGAGTAGTATTATAGTAGTTATATTCTTGTACATAGGAGCAGTATTATAGTAGTTATATTCTTGTACATAGGAGCAGTATTATAGTAGTTATATTCTTGTACATAGGGTGCAGTATTATAGTAGTTATATTCTTGTACATAGGAGGGCAGTATTATAGTAGTTATATTCTTGTACATAGGAGGTAGTATTATAGTAGTTATATTCTTGTACATAGGAGTAGTATTATAGTAGCTATATTCTTGTACATAGGGGCAGTATTATAGTAGTTATATTCTTGTACATAGCAGTATTATAGTAGTTATATTGTTGTACATAGGGGCAGTATTATAGTAGTTATATTCTTGTACATAGGAGTAGTATTATAGGAGTTATATTCTTGTACATAGGGGACAGTATTATAGTAGTTATATTCTTGTACATAGGGGACAGTATTATAGTAGTTATATTCTTGTACATAGGGGCAGTATTATAGTAGTTATATTCTTGTACATAGGAGCAGTATTATAGTAGTTATATTCTTGTGCATAGGAGCAGTATTATAGTAGTTATATTCTTGTACATAGGAGCAGTATTATAGTAGTTATATTCTTGTACATAGGAGCAGTATTATAGTAGTTATATTCTTGTACATAGGAGCAGTATTATAGTAGTTATATTCTTGTACATAGGAGCAGTATTACAGTAGTTATATTCTTGTACATAGGAGCAGTATTATAGTAGTTATATTCTTGTACATAGGAGCAGTATTATAGTAGTTATATTCTTGTACATAGGAGCAGTATTATAGTAGTTATATTCTTGTACATAGGCAGTATTATAGTAGTTATATTCTTGTACATAGGAGCAGTATTATAGTAGTTATATTCTTGTACATAGGAGGCAGTATTATAGTAGTTATATTCTTGTACATAGGGGGCAGTATTATAGTAGTTATATTCTTGTACATAGGAGCAGTATTATAGTAGTTATATTCTTGTACATAGGAGCAGTATTATAGTAGTTATATTCTTGTACATAGGAGGTAGTATTATAGTAGTTATATTCTTGTACATAGGAGGTAGTATTATAGTAGTTATATTCTTGTACATAGGAGCAGTATTATAGTAGTTATATTCTTGTACATAGGAGCAGTATTATAGTAGTTATATTCTTGTACATAGGAGCAGTATTATAGTAGTTATATTCTTGTACATAGGAGGTAGTATTATAGTAGTTATATTCTTGTACATAGGAGTAGTATTATAGTAGTTATATTCTTGTACATAGGAGCAGTATTATAGTAGTTATATTCTTGTACATAGGAGCAGTATTATAGTAGTTATATTCTTGTACATAGGGTGCAGTATTATAGTAGTTATATTCTTGTACATAGGAGGGCAGTATTATAGTAGTTATATTCTTGTACATAGGAGGTAGTATTATAGTAGTTATATTCTTGTACATAGGAGTAGTATTATAGTAGCTATATTCTTGTACATAGGGGCAGTATTATAGTAGTTATATTCTTGTACATAGCAGTAGTATAGTAGTTATATTCTTGTACATAGGGGCAGTATTATAGTAGTTATATTCTTGTACATAGGAGGTAGTATTATAGTAGTTATATTCTTGTACATAGGAGTAGTATTATAGTAGTTATATTCTTGTACATAAGAGCAGTATTATAGTAGTTATATTCTTGTACATAAGAGGCAGTATTATAGTAGTTATATTCTTGTACATAGGAGCAGTATTATAGTAGTTATATTCTTGTACATAGGAGCAGTATTATAGTAGTTATATTCTTGTACATAGGAGCAGTATTATAGTAGTTATATTCTTGTACATAGGAGCAGTATTATAGTAGTTATATTCTTGTACATAGGAGCAGTATTATAGTAGTTATATTCTTGTACATAGGAGCAGTATTATAGTAGTTATATTCTTGTACATAGGAGCAGTATTATAGTAGTTATATTCTTGTACATAGGAGCAGTATTATAGTAGTTATATTCTTGTACATAGGGGGCAGTATTATAGTAGTTATATTCTTGTACATAGGAGCAGTATTATAGTAGTTATATTCTTGTACATAGGAGCAGTATTATAGTAGTTATATTCTTGTACATAGGAGGCAGTATTATAGTAGTTATATTCTTGTACATAGGAGGCAGTATTATAGTAGTTATATTCTTGTACAGAGGAGCAGTATTATAGTAGTTATATTCTTGTATAATTATAATTAGATAGATAGATAGATAGATAGATAGATAGATAGATAGATAGATAGATAGATAGATGATAGAACCATCTGCTGGACAGATTCTTGCTTAGTTAGTATAGCTGATGATTTGTATACCGTACACACAGTATGATTATGATGATTCTAGAACATTCACTTGATACAAAGTAACACTACATGACTAGACAGCAGGTTCCACTCCACCAGCCTAGTGAACAATGTACTGACTGTTTCCTGTGTCTATGTGCTTTGTAGACAGCTGTGTCAGGTGATGGAGGAGGCTCCACCAAGTTTACAAATGCTTATCTGTCCATAAACATCTATAACACCAAGGTCGCCCCATTTTTCTGCTACATAACACACAGTTGCCACATCATGCAGTGACATACACATCAGTGTGCTCCTTACAAGGCCTCTCAGCAGACACAGCCTGGAATCCCTGGGCAGTACAACACGTGATCCTTCTACATCTGGCCTTCTACATCACACAATGTCTTTCCTGATGGCTTAGTATGAGACAACAAACAGGGATGGCCTCACATTGGGTTGTTATAGGGCTTGACACCCAGTCCGTTACGTAATTGTATCTGGAAAGTTAAATCTGCCCACAGATGTAGTGACACAGGAGTGGGGTACTTAAAGGGCTATAACTTCCTCTTGATGTGTGTGATGTACGCCATGTTGCTACGTTACTTGGAGGATTTGGCCGTCATCCTCTCTCCAAAACTCGTGTGAGCGTATAATGTGCAATAGAGATAAACAGTCATAATGGCCGCTCACATCTGTATGGACCATAAAGTGCTCTCTATCATCATAAGAGCCACTCACAGCCGTATCCACCGATATATCCACAGATAAGAGGAGCCTGAGTATCATCAGAGAAAAGACAGAGCTCTGCAGTGAACAAAGAAATCACATTTATAATATCTATCTCATCTCTATCTATCTATCTATCTATATATCCTCTTTGGAGCAAGGAGGGTGTTTCCATTGCTCCAAATAGTTAAGAATCAACACCCTCATTGCCCCAAAGAGCTCATTTGAATATTGACAAAAACTGTGATTTCTCAGCAATGGAGGTAGAGATTCACAAGGAGAAAACACTGTTTGATTCAGGTGACACTAACCTATCTATCTGCAGGGCTGGGTTGATATGCTGGTTCTGGTGACCATAACCTCTCTATCTGTGTGGCTGGGTTCTGGTGACTCTAACCTATCTATCTGCAGGTCTGGAGTGATATGCTGGTTCTGGTGAGACTAACCTATCTATCTGCAGGGCTAGGGTGATATGCTGGTTCTGGTGACACTAACCTATCTATCTGCAGGGCTGGGGTGATATGCTGGTTCTGGTGACACTAACCTATCTATCTGCAGGGCTGGGGTGATATGCTGGTTCTGGTGACACTAACCTATCTATCTGCAGGGCTGGGGTGATATGCTGGTTCTGGTGACACTAACCTATCTATCTGCAGGGCTGGGGTGATATGCTGGTTCTGGTGACTGTAACCTATCTATCTGCAGGGCTGGGGTGATATGCTGTTTCTGGTGACACTAACCTATCTATCTGCAGGGCTGGGGTGATATGCTGGTTCTGGTGACAATAACCTATCTATCTGCAGGGCTGGGGTGGTAGGACTGGTTCTGGTGACACTTCTTCTGTCTGCAGGGGGGTGATATGCTGGTTCTGGTGACACTAACCTATCTATCTGCAGGGCTGGGGTGGTATGCTGGTTCTGGTGACACTAACCTATCTGTCTGCAGGGCTGGGGTGATATGCTGGTTCTGGTGACACTAACCTATCTATCTGCAGGGCTGAGGTGATATGCTGGTTCTGGTGACACTAACCTATTTATCTCCGGGCTGGGGTGTATACTGGCTGGTGACACTAACCTATCTATCTGCAGGGCTGGGGTGATATGCTGGTTCTGGTGACACTAACCTATCTATCTGCAGGGCTGGGGTGATATGCTGGTTCTGGTGACACTAACCTATTTATCTCCAGGGCTGGGGTGATATGCTGAAGTCTGGTGACACTAACCTATCTATCTGCAGGGCTGGGGTGATATGCTGGGTCTGGTGACACTAACCTATCTATCTGCAGGGCTGGGGTGATATGCTGGTTCTGGTGACACTAACCTATCTATCTGCAGGGCTGGGGTGATATGCTGGGTCTGGTGACACTAACCTATCTATCTGCAGGGCTGGGGTGATATGCTGAAATCTGGTGACACTAACCTATCTATCTGCAGGGCTGGGTGATATGCTGGTTCTGGTGATACTAACCTATCTATCTGCAAGGCTGGGGTGATATGCTGGTTCTGGTGACACTAACCTATCTATCTGCAGGGCTGGGGTGATATACTGGTTCTGGTGACACTAACCTATCTATCTGCAGGGCTAGGTGATATGCTGGTTCTGGTGACACTAACCTATCTATCTGCAGGGCTGGGGTGATATTCTGGGTTCTGGTGACACTAACCTATCTATCTGCAGGGCTGGGGTGATATGCTGGGTCTGGTGACACTAACCTATCTGCAGGGCTGGGTGATATGCTGGTTCTGGTGACACTAACCTATCTATCTGCAGGGCTGGGGTGATATGCTGGTTCTGGTGACACTAACCTATCTATCTGCAGGGCTGGGGTGATATACTGGAGTCTGGTGACACTAACCTATCTATCTGCAGGGCTGGGGTGATATACTGGAGTCTGGTGACACTAACCTATCTATCTGCGGGGCTGGGGTGATATACTGGAGTCTGGTGACACTAACCTATCTATCTGCGGGGCTGGGGTGATATACTGGAGTCTGGTGACACACTCCCTTTAAGGGAATTATAGCATATAATAATCGGATGTGTGAAATATGGAGAAGAGAACAATGGCGTCACTGTTGTATAAACAAGTCTATACAGACTTTACTATCTAGAATAAATCATATAGATGGGTAAAGAGTCTCAGCTATATCCGTAGCGGCGCACACAATGGCGTGATCTGTCTTTTACTGACCAGTCACACACACTTCAATGTACATCTGTGATTGCTATGACGCTCAGAGGTTTCATGTGATTCCGCTAGAACATCCTCGACGTCTGATGTCCTCAGCGGGAGCTTAAACAGAACAGAAAGTTCAATAACATAACATGACAAAGACCATATCCCCTGACAGCACAATATAGCAATATATATCACTACCAGTATATGATATGGAGGGTGCAGGCTGGTCAGTGTCATATGTACACGATGGAGGACCATGTGCTGGGTGTGCCAGGGCCTGTACACAAGGTCTGGAGTGCCAGTGGAGGAGGAGAAGGGACAAGGGCTTATTTATCGCTCATTTTGGTGGCCATTTTCTACAACCCTCACCTCCACCGCCAATACTATGACATCCAAACGTCTTATAGGGGTTGACCACCTTGTCCATTCCATTTTATGTTTACTTTCCCATCCCACTATGGACACTTATCTCCTATCTACAGCTCAATCTGCTCTTAGGATAGGTTGTCAATTAAAGATCCGCAGGGGTCGACACCGGGCCCCCACCGATCAGCTGTTTGAAGAGGCTGCAGCGTTCGGGTGAGAGCTGCTGCCTCTTTAATACTTACCAAGCACAGCGCTCTACATTGTATAGTGGCTGTGCTTGGTATCGTAACTCAGCCCATTCACTTGAATGGGACTGAGCTGCGATTAGGCCAAGTGACCAATGAGCATGTCCTCCCACTTACCACGTGCTATATATAATACTGGTGTCTTGTTTTGCTGTAGAGACCTTTGGGCCCCCTTAGACTCCAGTGCCTGGTAGTGACGTGCAGACAGCTATAGGCCATATATGTAATGTATTAGTAGGATAAAGTCTGTATACGTCACAGTACACACAGACAACAGCGGTCAGGAAGGTCAGTGACCACCGGGCTGTCAATATTGTACAGCTGTCTAGGTAACAGGCGAGAGAAAAACATCATACTTGACCCTTGTCCGGTCAGGTCAGTGACCTACTAAACTGACATTGGGATCCTGTTGTCTGGGGAAGTACTCTACCCGCTGGAGCTCTTCTTCACTGTACATGAGTAGTACTTGCAGTGACTAATGGGCCCCCATGCCAAGTGGGGCCCATCCGCTCTTTGCAGCTGAGAGTGCATGTTTATTGTCCTGGAGATATTTTGACACCACACGCTTCTGCCAAAGCTTATGTCACTGTCCCAAGTCTAAGTACACAGATATATACATGGTATACAATGCCCCTTGTTCCTGCCCCTTGTCTTTATTGATTTATATATTAAAATTGGCAATTTCTTTTTTTTTTATGCAATCTCCTTGCTGCCTCAGGAGAAGAAGCCTAAAACAAGACTATAGAGGCGGACTTCCTGTACAGCACATAGAACTTCCTGTGACTACTGGCACCAGGACAGGAAGTCATGTGGTTGCCGGCCACCCTTTAAGTGTCACGGCCTTCAGTATATAATCTGGGAATGGGTAAAGGACCACAATGAGTATAAACATATATACTGTTAAGGTATTTAGTATTGATCTATAGAATGGACAAAGAGGACAATCCCTCTAAATATTCCTGAATAATCAAATATTGGTTATATGTGGTCTGCATGTTAGTTCATTGGTGGACGTGGAAAGGCCTTATCCCAATGGTCTCAAGATACTTGTTGGCTAAGTGCTTGTTTGACTGTCAGCTAGTCCTACAAACTCCACCATAGACATTCACACTCAATTCACCCAACATCTGCCACTGGGGGGGAGTCAGAAGAATGTAATATCCTTTAAATAGATGGTGTTAAAGTTGGTGGGTTTTGCCCACATTTATCACACATTCATTCAAGGATGTCAATCACATTGCCCTCACCCGTAAAGTCCTTACATCAACCATCTTTACAGACAGTAGAGCACTGACCAGTCCAGAATTACTCAGGACTATGGTATTCTAGGATATATAACATAAGGTATACTCCTACAAACCTGAATATTCAGGCCGGAAAATAGTAGATTTGCTTGAAGAACAAATCTAGATAAAACCAGCCTAAACCAAAGCCACGAGAACCAAAGCCATATCCTCTCATCTAATCTGCCCCATAATCTGCTCCATCCAAGGTCATCCTCACTTCTAGTGGTGTTCCTGTGAATAACTGATTCATGTCACAGAGCTTTTGACCAATCTACGTGCCCGGTTAACATCCCGTCCTCTATTTCCTTCAAACCCATAAGCATAGGAACAAAATAGTACCCGAAAAGATCTTTCAACCCTCCTTCCACGGGCATCTTCAGCTTGACCAAAACGATAACTCATCTTGAGAGTAACATAGACGCTATGGTGGATAACAATCCAACTTGTTTGGTACTCTACCTAGCCAAATGGTCTCCAGTCCTTCCGATAGAAATGGGACGTCAAACTAATCTTAAAGAAATATCTGATGGAAGATCACGCTTAAAAAAATATGCGTTGAAGGTTGGTGGTGCCACCACTAAAGGGTTATGGTTCGAAAGACCTAAGATCATAAGATCATAGCTTTTCAGAGGAGGTGTCATTACAGGGACGGACATTCTGTATGTGACTCTTGGAGAGGGATCAGGTGGAAGAGACGCCACTCATTAGAATACACATTAGACAGTCTGCACGTCTACAGACGTCTCTACCATGTGCTGATCTCCACATCTCGCTGCCACATTGTGCACCCCAGAGATGGGCTATTCTACAAGATGCATACACCAGATGGTCAAAAGTATCCAGGGACCAGGACCCCACCCCCATTTTTTTTTTCATTGGCCCATGGATATTCTACGACGTTGTACATGTCGAAGTCCAAAGTCTCATCTGACCCATCCATGGATAACATGTGTCTAAACTTTTCTGCCAGCTGTCGCTAGGGATGGGTCAAGGTCTAAGTAAAACATTGTGTGGTTCCCCTCACCGTACAGAAATAAGAGAAATAAAGGAGATATCCGAACTTCCTGAGAAACCTACAGAATGAGATCTGCAACACGTTTCTTATGTCTTTTGAGAGTCAAAAATGTTACTGACTACAAGTAAGATCATCCTATACAGGGCGATGGGCGCTCTTAGAGGGTGGAGACCAGTGACAAAAATAGTTAAACAAGATTGGCTATGTGCTGTTAATGACAGTTCTGTACCTAGGGTGTCTTTCAATACTCTTCTGTCTGTACTCTCACATAAAATACCCCATATATCCCTGGACGTATGGAACAGGTGTGTAGGCCGGTCCGTTTCTGATCTATATCTAGACAAGGCCCTGGCACCGTTTGTAATGCTTGGGGAAAGATTTGGCTTTCCTGATTGTGAAAAATTTACATATAATAGATTGGTCTCTTATCTGAATAAGCATCCATCACAGCAGCAGATTCTCTTGCCGCAGCTGGCAGTCCATCCTTTAGTTCTGTCGTCTCCCAATCTGTTGTCAAGACTAAAACGCTTTATAAGGCCTTGATTCTGGATTGTACCTTCCAGAAGACTAAGTCGATCCTGCACTGGGTAGACGATCTTGGTTGCCGGTTTGATGTACATCAGTGGCGCGAGGCGATTCAATGGGCGAAATGCTCCACGGTGTGTGCATGTCAGTTTAGCAAACTTCTCTTGCGCTGGTATTACCTCCCACTCCGCCTGGCAAAATTCTATCCTAACTGCACACCTTACTGCTGGAGAGGTTGCGGCGAAGTGGGCTCGCTGTTTCATATTTTTTGGCATTGCCCGACTATACGCCCCTTTTGGTCCTCAGTCTTTTCGCTGATTAATAGACTTTTTTGTTCCGATCTTGTTCCCTCCCCTGGGTTAGCCTTGCTGTTGCTTGGCATTCACTTGGTTCCGCACAGTAATAGGACTGTTATATGTCAGGTCCTCGGAGCTGCGAGATTGTTGATAGCCCGCAAGTGGAAGACCGACACTTGCCCATCCTTGATCCTGATATCGATAGTGACCACTAATTGCCAATTTGAACAGATGTATGCTAGCAGGAATGGCGGACGGGATAAATTTCAGACTAACTGGGAGAAGTGGATTACAGGTTATCCGCCTCTGGTGTCCTGAGTATAAGCGCCTCGTTTCTCCTGATTGGTCCCGTATTATATATTATCTATTTCTTAGTTATTTCTTTATGTACTAATGTTTGTCTCGATGGGCCTATGTCTTACCTTACCTACCCCAGTTATGTGTAACTCCCCCCTGCCCCCGCTTCCCCCCTTGAAGTCTTAGTCGCTTTGGTATTTTTGTACGAAATTGTATGTCTGAAGGACGTGCCTTCTGTTCACATGGATATCCTTGGTCGTTCTCTACATTATACATCTGTTGCTAGGCTGTTGATTATGTTTTACTGTTTCTTTGTTTTGAAAAAACAATAAAAATCTATTGAAATAGAACTTTTTTGTACTCTTTGTGACTTAGTCATGGTCAATATATATTCCTGGTGATACCCACCAGCCACACTAGACCGCAGGAAACCAATAGGGCTAAAATAAAAGACTTTATTTGTAGTATTATATAACTAAAATTTTTGTAAATTCTCTCCAGTGACTTCTCCGATATCCCGTATACTGGTAGGCTGGTGTGTAAAGTGATAAATTTCTCATCTTTGTCTGGATAACACAGTGGGGATAAAGTGGTAGGTGGTCCTGATAAGATCAGAGAGAGCAGACCCTCAGTGCTTACCCAGCATATACATAAAACCAGAGGACCAAGACTAAGGAGATGGCACCATTATCTTATCTGTAGATAACCAGCCGATACTCCTGTGTGGAGCGTAGCCGTGTGGGGTCTAGACCTTCATGGAGGATCCACCACCTTCGTGTTCCTCTAAATCTACTGATGAATGCTGCAAAATTGGGTACGGCAGTCTCATGGCTCACAAATTTTTGGCTACGTGGCAAAAACAACGTTTTGGTCAAGATGTTACAGCTGCAAAAAATAGCAGGATATTCAGTGTGAACGAGGGCAAATAATCGCACTGACTTAGTTTTATGAAGACCTAAAGTGAAGAATTGAGATGTGTTGCCTCCCCGCAAATTCTCTTGACCTCTCTAAAGAAGACGTCAAAACTTTAGACATAGGAGTCCCCTCTAACTTCAAGAAAAGACCCACAAAGGTCTGACTTGGATATTGTTCCCACCTCATTTTGGCCTCCTGGACAGCACTTTGTTTTGGAAGGGTGTGCTCCATTTCTAGGTAATCCTACTCGGGCACTACACAAAGGAGCTCATATGGCAACCTCGGTCTCCTCATGAGACCCCTCAATACTTTTGACTGTCAGAGTAAGTTCACTATTTGGTGAGACAAGTCACTTGCATATTACGCTACCACTCGAAAACTTTGTTTAGTGAATATTAAAGGGGTTATTCTTTTTCTAATATGGACGGTCTCAGGGTCTGACACCTAGGACCCCCGCAGTTCAGCTGCTCTGGGCAGAATAACTCACAGTAAGTTTGCTGCTTTAGGTACTTCAGCGCCACCCCCTTGAAGTCTATGGGACAGCCCAAAGTAGCTGATCTGCAGGGGTCAAAGGTGTTGGACCTTCACAGATCTACTATTGATGCTCTTTCCTAAGGATACACTATCAATATCAGAACCTGGATAACCCTTTTAACGCTCTATATTCCTAGATACCCAGTAGCCTCTATTTTCATAAACTCTGGCCGGAGATTACCCGTATCGGCTGTACGCTGCTCGGTATGCTTTAAAGCTGAATGAACACACACAGGCCTATAGCAGAACCTTTCAGCAAAGTAATTTAAGCCCAGCAACTCAATGTTATGAGCCATGATTTACTGATCTGATTGTAAGAGATTAGATTTATCCCTCCAAATCATCTAATCTGCTAAAGGGTAGAGCGTGGCAGCTGTCGGGGCGGATGGCAGAGGATTCGAGAAATTGATCAAACATGTTACAATTGGTAAAATCCTATGTCAAGAGGCAAGGTCATTGGTGTGCGAGGGCTGGTGATAATTAGACTCATTTCAGACATGCAGAGTCCCACCCAAATTATTGTTCAGACCACAGAGATATTTTACTGCATTAATAGGGGGGTCCTATAATGGCGACCCCATCCTGGTCACCAGCTCAGTCACACCATGAAGAGGTTATCCCGAGTGGAGACGCTGCATCATATCTACATGCACTATAAGGAAAACTAGCCATAAGCAATATACTGGTATCTAATGGCGAAAAAACTGACTCTGGCTGAGTATGTACAAAGGTGTGACGGGAATAGCTGTGTGTGGTTTGTGTACATAGCTTAGCCAGTTACCAGCGATATTTACACTGCAAGAGCCTGGTGTCACATACAATTCTGGTCAAACAAGTCTGTGACAAGAAGGAAACACACTACTGTATTACTAAGGACACCACACAAGTCATTTGTTGGTGTACAGTACAGCTTAGCAAATACTGGCCTGCTATCTGGACAAAACTATAACTGCTATAATACTGCTCCTATGTACAAGAATATAACTACTATAATACTACTCCTATGTACAAGAATATAACTACTATAATACTGCTCCTATGCACAAGAATATAACTACTATAATACTGCTCCTATGTACAAGAATATAACTACTATAATACTGCCCCTATGTACAAGAATATAACTACTATAATACTGCTCCTATGTACAAGAATATAACTACTGTAATATTCCTCCTATGTACAAGAATATAACTACTATAATACTGCTCCTATGTACAAGAATTCTACTTAATTGCCCCTATGTACAAGAATATAACTACTATAATACTGCTCCTATGTACAAGAATATAACTACTATAATACTGCTCCTATGTACAAGAATATAACTACTATAATACTGCCCCTATGTACAAGAATATAACTACTATAATACTGCCTCCTATGTACAAGAATATAACTACTATAATACTGCTCCTATGTACAAGAATATAACTACTATAATACTGCTCCCTATGTACAAGAATATAACTACTATAATACTGCTCCTATGTACAAGAATATAACTACTATAATACTGCTCCATGTCATGTACAAGAATATAACTACTGTAATACTGCCCCTATGTACAAAAGAATATAACTACTATAATACTGCTCCTATGTACAAGAATATAACTACTATAATACTACCTCCTATGTACAAGAATATAACTACTATAATACTGCTCCTATGTACAAGAATATAACTACTATAATACTGCCCCTATGTACAAGAATATAACTACTATAATACTGCTCCTATGTACAAGAATATAACTACTATAATACTGCTCCTATGTACAAGAATATAACTACTATAATACTGCTCCCTATGTACAAGAATATAACTACTATAATACTGCTCCTATGTACAAGAATATAACTACTATAATACTGCTCCTATGTACAAGAATATAACTACTGTAATACTGCCTCCTATGTACAAGAATATAACTACTATAATACTGCTCCTATGTACAAGAATATAACTACTATAATACTGCTCCTATGTACAAGAATATAACTACTATAATACTGCTCCTATGTACAAGAATATGACTACAAATATAATACTGCTCCCATGTACAAGAATATAACTACTATAATACTGCTCCTATGTACAAGAATATAACTACTATAATACTGCTCCTATGTACAAGAATATAACTACTATAATACTGCTCCTATGTACAAGAATATAACTACTATAATACTGCCCCCTATGTACAAGAATATAACTACTATAATACTGCTCCTATGTACAAGAATATAACTACTATAATACTGCTCCTATGTACAAGAATATAACTACTATAATACTGCCCCTCATGTACAAGAATATAACTACTATAATACTGCTCCTATGTACAAGAATATAACTACTATAATACTGCCCCTATGTACAAGAATATAACTACTATAATACTGCTCCTATGTACAAGAATATAACTACTATAATACTGCTCCTATGTACAAGAATATAACTACTATAATACTGCTCCTATGTACAAGAATATAACTACTATAATACTGCTCCTATGTACAAGAATATAACTACTATAATACTGCTCCTATGTACAAGAATATAACTACTATAATACTGATCCCATGTACAAGAATATAACAAATATAATACTGCTCCCATGTACAAGAATATAACTACTATAATACTGCCCCCTATGTTAAAGAATATAACTGCTATAATACTGCTCCTATGTACAAGAATATAACTGCTATAATACTGCTCCTATGTACAAGAATATAACTACTATAATACTGCTCCTATGTACAAGAATATAACTACTATAATACTGCTCCTATGTACAAGAATATAACTACTATAATACTGCTCCTACGTACAAGAATATAACTACTATAATACTGCTCCTATGTACAAGAATATAACTACTATAATACTACCTCCTATGTACAAGAATATAACTACTATAATACTGCTCCTATGTACAAGAATATAACTACTATAATACTCCCCCCTATGTACAAGAATATAACTACTATAATACTGCTCCTATGTACAAGAATATAACTACTATAACACTGCTCCTATGTACAAGAATATAACTACTATAGTACTGCTCACTATGTACAAGAATATAACTACTATAATACTACCTCCTATGTACAAGAATATAACTACTATAATACTGCTCCTATGTACAAGAATATAACTACTATAATACTACCTCCTATGTACAAGAATATAACTACTATAATACTGCTCCTATGTACAAGAATATAACTACTATAATACTGCTCCTATGTACAAGAATATAACTACTATAATACTGCTCCTATGTACAAGAATATAACTACTATAATACTACATCCTATGTACAAGAATATAACTACTATAATACTGTCCTCTATGTACAATAATATAACTGCTATAATACTGCCCCCTATGTACAAGAATATAACTGCTATAATACTGCTCACTATGTACAAGAATATAACAGCTATAATACTGCCCCCCATGTACAATAGTACAATTGCGATAATAATATGGTCAGGTTAGTAGTTTTATTGTTCCATAATCAGACAATGATGCCGCCATAACATGGTGACAAATCGCTTACGTAAACCATTGGCATCAGCTGTATTGGCATGAGCCCTACATTGGGCAATTACCATAATTCTTCATTACTCTCTCTATAAATCCTCTGGCTGACTGCCTGTAATAATTATTTCGCAGGGATGATCGGCAGTGTTGCTCACCATTGTGCCTCCCTGGAATCTGTGACTTAGCAAGGGGAGAAGTTTATTTTGTGTTATTATGTCAGTGGGACAGAGGTGATGACATCAGCGGGGGATCTCTGCTCAGCTGCACCACATTTATTTTTTATACCGCTGTAAAATCAGAAGTTATTACAATATGGATAATATTATTCAGGCCCCTGCGGCATGGATGAAAAGCTCGCCGGAGACAAATAAATCTCCGGTTCTGTGATATAAACCCACGTCTAGCAGCTGTCCTCCAGGCAGGAACCACACACAGGGCCGGCTGGACACACAATACAATACCCCGGCGTTATAAGGCCAACTGTATAAGCGAGCTGTCAGCCAAGTCCTAACAAGGCCGGAGAGAACAAAATAAACCTTAGTCTTTTTCCGGTTCTAAAATGTCATATTGAGAACTCATATCATATTAAAAAAAAAAAATCAATATAATAAAATGTGGAGAAAAACAACAAATTACAATAAAATATAAAATCCAATACCATATATGAAATATAATAAAACATACAAAATAAAATATAATGAAGAAATACAATATTGTGTAATAAAATATAAAATAAATTACACCGTATAATAAATCATACGGCTCTGTTCACATATGGAACACAGAGTGTCAGATCCCATCACAGCCCACTGGCTCCCACTAACTCATAATGGGGTCCATTGGGGTTCTGCGGTCTACAATGGAAGTGCTGACATGGCCTAAAATGTAATATAATATAACAAAATATATTAAATATTAAAATACAATATATAAAAATAAAATGTATTATATAACAAAAAACTTAAAAAATAAATAAAACATAAAATACAATATAACTATTATATTAATATACAACATAAAATACAATATAACCATTGGATTAATTTATTAATTATATATATATATATATATATATATATATATATAAAATAAAATATAAAAATACGATAATCTATTATAGTATACTATTATATGGTATATAATATAAATAAAAAGTAATATAATAAAATATACAAAGAATAAGACAATATATAAAATGATTTATTATAATGATTATAATAATTATTTATTACAAAAAAATGATTACTTATTATAAAAAAAAACCCCGATAAAATACAATATAACTATATAGATCAAAATAAATCATCTGCTATAATAGATTACTGTATGGAATATAATATATATAAAATGTAATGCTAAAAAAATATATAAAGAATTATAATCTAATATATACCATAGATATATGATTAGACAAAAAAAACATAAAACAAAATACAATATATCTGTATATTGAAAAAAAAATATTTACTACTATATATTATAATATTCTACTGTACATTATGATGCCTCATACATATCATGAAGAATATATGGAGTGTGCCTTCTGCGTAACAGGGCCTTAAAGTCGCCTGTGTGTGCTCGGAGGTTTTACAGAGCGGTATTAGACATTGAACATTTTAATCTGGACTTTCTATATTTGCCATGACCTTCTGATATTCTAGAACATTCCATAATCTGGTCCTAATCTAGAACATTCCATAATCCGTCCTTTTGATTCCAGACTAGAGGAGTGGGCACCACTGGGTCAGGTCGGACCCCAGTGATTTATTGTGCAGCCAGTGGATATACACCATCATCTATGGTGGGAAACCCCTTTGCACTATAGCGTACATGCCAAATGTTCTATTGTACAGATGTAGCTGAGATGACTTTGTCATTTAAAGGGGTTCTCCCGGGAAATGACTTCCCATGCTGTATACACGGACTGTCTCATGACATGTTGCTCATGTGATATCACATAATATTATGACATCATTGTCCCTGAGTATACACCTTGTTGACTATAGAAGAATGCAGCCAAATATAAAATATAGCATGTATATTGTCTTTGCATCCCAAATACTGGGGAATGCCAAGTGACAAACTCCGCTCTGCTACGTGTGTGAGGCCCCTGTCAGGCGGACAGCTGGAGGCCTATTTCCCCAGCTCTTCCATTCACTAGATCAGTGGTGTGAACAGTGTTTACAAGCCTGACATTGTCACCCACATGCTAATGGCTCTCATTATAGTGATAAGTAGCGGCCATGGCATCTGTACAATCAGCCCAGGTCATGTCCTAACACAGCACAGGGGGCCCTGGTAAGAGCGGCTGCACCTACAGGGAGCGGCAGTGTCTGATAACAATCTCTGTAAATGTGAGAGAATATATGTCA
Source organism: Leptodactylus fallax (assembly GCA_947044405.1). Lineage (NCBI taxonomy): Eukaryota > Metazoa > Chordata > Amphibia > Anura > Leptodactylidae > Leptodactylus > Leptodactylus fallax. The sequence goes on along the minus strand of CAMRHE010000398.1, from coordinate 613,761 downwards.
GATAAGGAGAGATGGGGGGCAGATGTTTTACAACACTTCATGTCACTCTGCTCCTTCAAGAATGTCATAGTCACCTGGTGTAAAATGGTGGATAACAGAGAAAAACAGCTAATGAGAGGTAGAATATATATGAGAAGGATTATAGAAATACGTATTTAGAAAAATCTGATGACTAAAACTACAAAACACATAGCAAATAACAAAAATACATATTAGGGATTGGGGTCATGGAATAGATTTGGTGCCCCTATAATATCTGGAAACATAATAATATAGATAAGAGGGTTGTACAAATACATATTTGACTTCAAAATACATAGAAAAGACTGGTCTGAACACTGCCCAAGCATTACATATTAGAGACTAGGACAATGGAACAGAGATAGTGCTCCTATAATATCTGTAAATATTACAATATAGGTAATAAGAGGATTGTAAACGTGTTTTTAGAAAAATCTGATTAATAAAGCTACAGGACACATAAGAAGGACTGCTCTGAGCACGGCCTCTTTATAAACTCTGAGCAGGGCAGAAGAGCGGGGACACATCTATACCATTATACTACACTATACTATACTACACTATACTACACTATACTATACTACACTATACTATACTACACTATACTACACTATACTATACTACACTATACTACACTATACTACACTATACTATACTATACTACACTATACTACACTATACTATACTATACTACACTATACTATACTACACTATACTACACTATACTACACTATACTATACTACACTATACTATAGTACACTATACTATACTATACTACACTATACTATACTACACTACACTATACTACACTATACTACACTATACTATACTACACTATACTATACTACACTATACTATACTACACTATACTATACTAACACTACACTATACTACACTATACTATACTACACTATACTATACTATACTACACTATACTACACTATACTATACTACACTATACTACACTATACTACACTATACTATACTACACTATACTATACTATACTACACTATACTATACTACACTATACTACACTATACTATACTACACTATACTATACTACACTATACTACACTATACTACACTATACTACACTATACTATACTACACTATACTATACTACACTATACTACACTATACTATACTACACTATACTACACTATACTATACTACACTATACTATACTACACTATACTATACTATACTACACTATACTACACTACACTATACTACACTAACTATACTATACTATACTATACTACACTATACTATACTATACTACATATACTACACTATACTACACTATACTATACTACACTATACTACACTATACTACACTATACTATACTATACTACACTATACTATACTACACTATACTACTACACTATACTACACTATACTACACTATACTATACTACTATACTATACTACACTATACTACACTATACTATACTACACTATACTACACTATACTACACTATACTACACTATACTACACTATACTATACTATACTACACTATACTATACTACACTATACTACACTATACTATACTAACTACACTATACTACTATACTATACTACACTACACTATACTATACTACCTATCTACTATACTACACTATACTATACTACACTATACTACACTATACTATACTATACTACACTATACTATACTACACTATACTACTACTACACTATACTACACTATACTATACTACTACTATACTACACTATACTATACTACACTATACTACACTACTACTATACTATACTACACTATACTATACTACACTATACTACCTAACTATACTATACTATACTATACTACACTATACTATACTACACTATACTACACTATACTATACTACACTATACTATACTATACTACACTATACTATACTACACACTATACTATACTACACTATACTACACTACACTATACTACACTATACTATACTACACTATACTATACTACACTATACTATACTACACAACACTACACTACAGCACAACACCACACTACACTATACTACACTACACTACACCACACAACACTATAGTATACTACACTATACACAACACTACACTATACTATACTACACTACACAACACCACACTACACTATAGTATACTACACTATACACAACACTACACTATACTATACTACAGTACACTATAGTATACTACACAACACTATACTATACAACACTACACTATACTACATCACTACACTATACTACACAATACTATACTACTATACCGCACTACACTATACTACTATACTATACCACACTATAGTATACTACACTATAGTGTACTATACAATACTATACTACACAACACTACACTGTACTGTACTATACTATACAGTACTATACTACCTTATACTGTACCACACAACACTATAATATACTGTACTATACTACCCTAAACTATACTACACTACACTATACTACACTATATTACACTACTATATGTTTCTGACTGCTTTATTAAACTGTACAGTGGGAATAAGCACCAAAATGGAGATAATATAATAAGCTAGAAGTACATCGGTGACTTTTCTTCTTATACTTTCCCTATTTCAGTATTTTAATATGTCAGATGCATTGGGAGGGGGAGGTGTATGAGCTATTTGAGTCCTCGCAGACAATTTGACGCTATACACATGATGGTTCCCTGACACATGAAACTAAAGTGTCACATTGGGCTGAAACACGCACTAAAAATAGTCAAAAACAACAACAATTACACCTATTAAAACCAACAATAACAAGAAATCCTACAATGCCTCATCCATGATTTATATGGTTCATGTCCAATCGAGGACGAGGAGGCTAAGACACCGATAATCTTATGTACACCATAAGAAGGGGCAAAACATGTCATAAAGACAATAATAGTGTAACGTGCTCATGTATGACTGAGGATCTACTGATAACATCATCATTAGGGACCGGGGCAACAAGTATTACACATCAGGGCCCGGGGCAACAAGTATTACACATCAGGGCCCGGGGCAACAAGTATTACACATCAGGGCCCGGGGCAACAAGTATTACACATCAGGGCCCGGGGCAACAAGTATTACACATCAGGGACCGGGGGGGGGGGGGTGGGGGGGTTTACCATCGGGGCCGGGGCAACAAGTATTACACATCAGGGACCGGGGCAACAAGTATTACACATCAGGGACCGGGGCAACAAGTATTACACATCAGGGACCGGGGCAACAAGTATTACACATCAGGGACCGGGGCAACAAGTATTACACATCAGGGCCCGGGGCAACAAGTATTACACATCAGGGCCCGGGGCAACAAGTATTACACATCAGGGCCCGGGGCAACAAGTATTACACATCAGGGCCGGGGGGGGGGGGGGGACGGGGGGGGGGCCGGGGGGGCGGGGCGGGGGCGGGGGCACCGCCCGGGGCAACAAGTATTACACATCAGGGACCGGGGCAACAAGTATTACACATCAGGGCCCGGGGCAACAAGTATTACACCTCAGGGACCGGGGCAACAAGTATTACACATCAGGGACCGGGGCAACAAGTATTACACATCAGGGCCCGGGGCAACAAGTATTACACCTCAGGGGACTAGGGCAAGAGACTAGGGCAACAAGTATTGTACATCAGAGATTAGGGCAACAAACCACCAGATATCAATGCTGGGGCAATAAACTACTGGACACCAGGGAATAAGGCAACAATTGATTACTCATCAGGACAGAAAACAAACCAATGGACACCAGGGACTAGAGTACTGACCCTTATATAGTAGAGACTAGGGCAAAAAAAAATCGCTGAACACCAGGAACCAGGGGAACACACCACTGGACAACAGGGACTTGAGCATTGACCCTTACAAAGTAGGGATTGGGGCAAAAAACCCACTGGAAAATAGGAACTAGGGCAACATACCACTGGACACCACGGACTAGGGCAACACACCACTGGACACCCGGCTCAACACACCACTGGATACGAGGGACTAGAGCACTAAACCTTACACAGTAGGGACTGGGGAAAAAAAAAACACTGGACACTACGGACTAGGGCAACAAACCAATGAACCTCAGGGACTAGGGCAACAGACCATTACATATTAGAGACTGGGGCAACAAACCACCAGGCACTAAAACAATAATCCACTGGATGCGAGGGACTAGTACAATAATCCACTGGACACCAGGGACTAGTACAATAATCCACTGGACACCAGGCACTAAGATAACAAACCACTGGACACCAGGGACTAGTACAATAATCCACTGGACACCAGGCACTAAGATAACAAACCACTGGATACCAGGGACTAGTACGATAATCCACTGGACACCAGGCACTAAGATAACAAACCACTGGACACCAGGGACTAGTAGAATAATCCACTGGACACCAGGCACTAAGATAACAAACCACTGGACACCAGGGACTAGTACGATAATCCACTGGACACCAGGGACTAGTACGATAATCCACTGGACACCAGGCACTAAGATAACAACCCTGGACCCAGGGACTAGTGATAATCCACTGGACACCAGGGACTAGTACAATAATCCACTGGACACCAGGGACTAGTACAACAAACCATTATAGAATAGGGACTTGGGCAACAAACCATTAGAGAACCTGAACTAGGCTAAAAACACCATGGACTGAGGTTTCATACCACCAAACAGGCACAAGAATCCACTGGTCACTAATACCAAAACCTGTGAGCCACTGACTACTTCTCATATTGGGAGAGTCTTTAGGATCTCTTCAGGTTATCCCATCCGTCAACCCCTCCAAGGTGGCCAAATTTTCAAGGCCAAGTTCTTACTTGAGCCCCACTTTCTGGATATTGGGAGTTGTCCTGCCCCTTCCTCTGGACACCCCTGTACGGCAGAGGACTTGCTGCATATACAGACACCCCTTTAACAAAGGCCTTGTGACAGTGACACACTATGTACAGATGCTCCTATAAATGACAATTGTTTCCCGGGCTTCCCAATGACCGGGGCACATGTCACTAGATGTCGGAGGGCTCCCCACAGCTGCTGGTGCATTACACCAGCTCGTGACCTCCACGTGCATTCTGGGACCTGGCACGATCGGTGCAGAGGAAACAGAAACAGATGCAAATGCACCTGCCCCATGGCTATCATATACCCAACTAGTAGGGTTTCCAGCTACGTGGGAGATAAATATAAACCCGCCATGTGACAGCAGCAACACAAACCCTCAAATGAGCCCATCCTCTGTATGAACAATAGTAAGTGACCATTCTTGGATCACGTGGCTGGGATATCCCTATCACCATGCATATAAAAGCCATAAGCTAGAGCATATACATACAGGAGAACTTAGAGACCCTGTTATGCTAAGGTACAGCTCGTGTTTCCCCATCCACTTTTATCTATGTTACTGTTATGTGTGTCAGTCTTCACTGCAGTTCTGGTGTTCTATTCATAGAAGCCAAGAAGAGCCATTTGTCTCTCATACAGAGGACTATAATGTTCTCTGTTTTCATATTTCTGCAGATTTCCTTTTAAAGCAGAGAAGTGCATTGTGGGACATACAGATTAGCTGTTAGGTCACATGTCTGACAGCAAACTGGAGCATAATTGTTGTCTGTTTCCAACGGCAACCAGCAAAGATTTGTACCAGCTCTGTACATTATTGGAAAAACGACACAAAATAACTCGGCACAAAACCAGAGAAATTAGTGACAAAGAAAGTTACTACTTATGAAGAATTAAGATTTTTTTTTACCATTTTTTTTTACATTTTTCTCTTAGTATTGGAAAGCGAAAGCAAAGAGGGAATAGTGAGTTTTGACTAAAAGATTTTGGAGACCCTCAAATTTGGAGACCGTCCCTGATTCAGTGGGACAGTCCGGGATACTGTGGGGGTCGCTGGACAGGACATTAAACTGGGGGTAACTGGAGGGGTACATTAAGCTTGGGGCAACTAGAGGGGGACGTTAAACTATGGGGCAGCTGGAGGGTGACATTAAACTGTGGGTGCACCAGGAGAGTGACTTTATATTGTGGGGACAATTGGAGGGGAACATTATAACGTGGGGGCATCTAATGTAAGGGTGACTTGTAGAAGCGATATACTGTGTGGGGGAACAAAAATGGATGAGAATGGGCGGAGTCAAAGGAGAAGTGGGTGGAGCTATATGTGCCCATTCTGTCCCTCTTTCTGTCCTTTGACCATTGGTCGGCATGCCTCACGTATGTAGGGAGCTATTGCCTATAAGGTTAATGGCCGACCAATGGTCTCCATTTGTCATGTTCTTCTGACACACAGTAACGCTTGTGTTGACACCGCAGCGTTGGTTTTTGGCACCGGGCAGGGTCCTGATCGAAGGGGGCGCAGTCAACAGCTGCAGTTGTGTCACGAAATAAACCTCTGTACACAAAATGACCTACAGAGTCCATACAGCAGGGGGCAGAGTATGCTCAGCAGGGGGCGGATTAACCCTCAAAGTGCACTGGAGGCAGATTATTGTGAAATGTAGGTGAAGAATATCCCCCCAAGGGGTGTCAGTCCTTGTCCATGGCCTATGCATGTAAACATGCCCTTCCTCCTTGCCTAGACTGGATGCCATTGTAACAAACCCTCAGCTGTGATAAGTATAAGCTCAGTACAAGTGATGGTTATGGTTGTGTGAAACACAAAGTTGCAAAACATCAGCTCTGCGGCATCCTGCTGTGCAGTTCTCCGTACATGGAGATGAATGTACAGAGCCCTGAGGTCACATTACAGTGGGGTCAGATATCTGCGGCAGATATGGATGCCAATATATCTGGAGGATCTCAAGACAGGCCTGAAAGGGCTGATAACAGGGAGCAATAAACAACACAGGAAATTGTGAGAAGACTGCCGATTCAGTGACTACTGAGATACTTTTAGGAATAGTTTGTAAGATCACAGATGTAGCAGAGCTGACCGGGTCATCGCCATAACTTCCCGCATGCAACAGACTTGGGAGTGTTGTCATCCTGCATGGGAAATGCCACTGACATGTAACAATTGTGCAACTCTAGGAATGCCTATAGATGAATGTATAGCCTGAGGTCGGTGCTACGTGCACCCTCTGTAGTGCCCGCTGCTACAGGCTGGTGTGACTGATCCATGGGTTTCATAGTTTCGCCCAATTTTGCAAGCGCCATATGACACAACTGATATACCATTGAAGTAGTGTGTATTGCACCACCTTGACTGGAGAGAATCCTTTCACAACCTAGACAAAGGCTATTAGGGTTGTCACCACCTGATGTCATGCAAGTAACACATGATTTACATGAATTTCTACATGGACACAACTGTACAGTTCTAATAGTATGTATCAATTGCACCGCTTTGACTGTAGAGAATCCTTTCACCACCTACACAAAGGCTTGTTTGGGTTGTCAATACCCGATATCATCACTGGATTTACATTAACGTATATGGAGACACAATTATACAGCTGTCGTGGTGAGTATTGCATCGCTTTGACTGGAGAGAATCCTTTCCATATGGACAAAGGCTCTTAAGGTTGTCACCACCTGATCACAGATACATTGCAGTCAATGGGAGTTAAAGTGGCAGCTCTAGGTTTATGGGGGCCCTTTGGGAACAGAGTCACTGTGGGCTTCCCATTTAACCCATTCTCGGCTGGACAAGCATAGATCACACTAAGGCTATGAACGTGTACAAGTACGGGTCCATGGGAAACCCGTACTCTGCACGGACGCATTGGTTTCCTACATTGAAGACCTATCCTGAGTTTTGCCCTGGGCTCATGGCCCCCTACACGGGCCCATGATAATACCCAGGCCATAGAAAAGCAGACAGTGGCCTAACCCAGACTGTCATGGGCCCTCCAACCCTAGAGGGCTGGGGCTTGCTGAGACTATGGGCCACAAGGTACAAGTCGTCACCCCAGGCCTTACATCTCAGGCCCCATTCACATGACCGTAGTCCTGTGCGGGTTTATGGAGTGGACGGCACATGGGTGACATCCGTGTACAGTCCATGCGTCCACAGACCCTCTATACAAGTCAGGGATAGGACCTGACCCATATTTTGTTAGTCAGCAAGCAGAGATCTTGTAGAAGGTGCGAAATTTAGGAAACACTTTATTGAAATGAACCCAGAAAACCCCTTAAAGCGCCGCGCCGTGGCGTTAACACACAGGAAGCAGCGCAATGTGTATAAGACCGATAACAGAATGCCAAATATCACAAGTATTAGATAAGGCAGATTCCTGAGTATAATAATACAGCGCTGATTGTTATAACAGCCCGGAGCGCACCAACTGCCAAACAGGGGGAACCAGTTTCTCCGCAGCAGATTTTTCAGTGTTTTTTTCCACAACATATGTGCATGAGCATACTGTCATCCCCTCCTCGCTCCCTCCGTCCAGCTGCTTTTGTGTATTTCCCCTTTCTGAGCGGCCTGCCAATGGCCAGCATTTCCACAGCGCACACCCCCCCTTCCTGACAATGAATCGTGCAAGTCTGCATTCACCTTCAGCCAGCTCCACATGGGAGCAAAGACAAATATAAACAGCACAGGGCAGGAAGGCAGGGCCGGGGGTAGAGCCTGCGACATGGCGCTCAGGAGAATGCTGCCACATTGGCCAAAAATCCCAAAAATGGTGCAAGGATTTAAGGGGGTCACTACCACCTTAACCATGCGAAGGGGAAATGACCATATATTGCATTATAATGGGGGTAGCGGTATTATGGAAAATTACAGCAATGCATGCAACGGCGCTGCGGGCGAGAAGGGCACCATGCCCGATATAAGCGATTATAGACCCCAAAAATATATCATGCAGCTGCCAAAAACAGGACACAGGGCGTCATGGGCATCATTATTGGATGAGATCATACAAGGATGCCACCATTTAAAGTTATAGTGCGGAGGGTTAGTAGACTATGCCCATCCGCTACGTCTCCCGCAATGCAATGCAGCCCCGAAATAAGGCAGACATGGCACATGGACCATCCGCTTGGATTTCTTCCGCATGGCTCGAATGGTTTGACTTTGCAGAAATAAGCGGGTCAGTGTGCCAGGATGCCCATTGGTACCGCAGAAGGATTATCACTAGTATTATTGTCTTGGGGATTATTCTGATCATGCCTGGCATATGCGGCGGTGATGTGGACTCACCCAGGGAAGAGGCAGGAGGTCCAGATGTGAGGTCCAGAGGTTGATCCTTAGTAAATCCCCAATGCTAGGGCTGGGCGCTGCGATGAGTTCTAGGCTAGGCACCCTGGCATAGACTGGCAGGTCCTGGTGGCCCGGGCTCTCAGTCACCACTGCTTGGCTAGAAAGAGAAAAATGATCATTTGTCTGGCAGGATTTCTTTTCTTTGCACGTAGCATAAGAGAGGGGAGCGAGAGAAGAGGTGTCCTCCCTCCCTGCCAATCATACCCTGCCTGTCTGTATACAGAGGGAGGGCAGAGGGGCAGGGCCAGAGAAGGGGCCGGGATAGAAAGAGCCAGAGTAATAGAGAGACAGGGCAGAGCCGGGAGAGGAGGGGAGTCAGAGATGCAGGCAGGATGGAGAGAGACAGAGGGAGGGAGAATGCAAGGGACGGCTGCAAAGTGAGGCGAGACACAAAGGGAAATTGGGAAACGCGTTGGGTTTTCACCTTGGATGCGTTCCTTTAACTAGTCCCAACGTTAAGCGGAAAGCCGTAACATAACAAACAGTTTTTACGTCATTTACTGCCATTCAGGAGTCTGGGAAAGCTAGGTGGCAATCCTTGTGGACGCTATCATGGCAGCCATATTGCCTCATAAAGGGGTTTCCTGATTGATGACCTATGTTTAGGGTATCTGATTGGTGGAGATCTGAGTGTTGTGGCCTCTTCATTCAATACTAAGCACAGCGCCGTACATTGTAAATGCATCTCAGCCCCATTCACTTAAATGGGGCTGAGCTGTGACCGAGCCATGTGACTGATGAACGTGACATCATTGGCACAGGAAAGATGCCCTATATATAACAGGGGTCCGCAGGGAGACCCCACTATTAACCCTGAATTTATAGGACCCTTTATACTAGTCTGTCCCGTATTTATCTGCCCCAGCTGGTGTCATGCCTGTTCTCTAGTTACCCCCCTGTACTTTCTTTCTTTGCCTCTCCTTCCCCTTCATCGCCTTGTCTCTCTCTACAGTTATAAAATAGGTGCCTTATATATAAGGGGGTCCTAAAGGGAGACCCCAATATTAACCCTGACTTTATAGGACCCTTTATACTAATAATTCAGTCCAGTATTTATCTGCCCCGGCTGGTGTCATGTCTGTTCTCTATCTGCCCCCTGTACTTTCTTTCTTTGCCTCTCCTTCCTCCCCGCCTCCTCGTCTGTCTCCACAATTACAGCATCTTTTAATGGATCTCTATGTAATTACACCGCCGCACATCACACCCATCATTAATCTACAATAAGGCTGGACCGGCTGAACCGGGCCGGATGACTCCGTGCAGCGAGCTCTACTGGTGCACATGGAGTCAGTGGTCTGGAACTGGAATATAATGGGAAGATCTATAAGTGACCATAGACAGACTACGGATACCACTAATTCTTATATCTACGATCACTGACGGAAAGTGAACATATAATTGCCATGACAGATTACGGAGAGGTTGCTACCCAGCTTTCCCAGAGTCCTGAATGACAAATCTTCCTAGTGATTGGGAATAAATTTAGGCGAGGTGAACATCGGTGTTCCAGAATCCATTACATCTGCCTGAAAAAAGTAACAGCACCATAGTTTTGGATAAAATGGCAGACATGACAGTACCGGAACCAATGAGATCCATCGGGTTCTATTAGTGTCTGTTATGTGACGGATCTGGCTCGCTGTCAAGTTTTGGTTTTCTTTAACATGAATTGTCATCATTGGAGGCATGTCAAAGTTACAGGTTATAGAAGGTTGTGTACCCAACTTTCCCTGAACCCTGAAAGGCCTCAGTGGTCCTCCTGCCCTTTGACATATCAAAGGGGTTAATCCTAGGAACCTTTTTGGACCAGGGTAGCAAAAAGGTTAAACTTAACATCTAAAGTGGAGTAAAGAAATTAAGAGGTTAATGCTAACATGCCAAGCAGTATCTGGCAATGAAGAAGTTAAAAGGGACTTATATATTGATGAACTGTCATGTGACTGATGGGGTCCCACCAATCAGCTGGCTGAAGAACCCGCAACATTCGGGTGAGTTCTGCGGGCTCTTCACTGAACACCAAGCACAGTGTATAATGACTGTGCTTGGTATTGCAGCTCAGCCTCATTCACTTGAATGGGACTGAGCTGCTGCTGTACCATGTGATCAATGAACATGACAATATTAGCATAAAGAAGAGACCACAGCTTTTACAACAGCTGATCTGTAGTGGTCCCCAGATAGGTCATCATTATGTAAGTACTGGAGAACCTCTGTAATGCAGAAATCTTTGATGGTCCAGGGTAGTAAAGGGGTTAATACCAACTTTGTAGGAGGACTAGTGTAATGAAGAGGTTAATACTAATATTGCAAGTGTCTTGGGGCAGTAAAGGGGTTAATGTTGAAATTCTTAGTGGTCTAGGGTAAAGAAGATGTCAGGGAAACAACCAGCGGTCATCCCAGGTGAACAACACTAGTAGAAAGTTTATTGCTGACTTCCCAGATGGTCTGCAGCAGATAAGAGGTTAAAGCTGAAATCCCTGCTGGTCTCGGACAGTGAAGGTATAAATACTAACATCCCTGGTAGTCTGTGGCACTAAAGGGGTCTAGGACAGTGAATGAGTTTGCTTCTAACATCTAAGAATTTTTGGGGGTACTGGTTATGGTGTTTTAGGGTACTGAGTGGGTTAATCATAACATCCCTGGTGGTCTAGGGAACTAAGATGGTTAAATGTGGCAATAGAATAGTAAAGTTCTGTTATCCCTGGTGGTCTGGGACTGTGAATGGTCTAACATTTATGGTGTTTTAGGATACTGAGTGGGTTAGTGTTAATATCCCTGGTGGTCTAGGATAATGAAGCAGCTGTATGGATGACTGCAGGACTCTCTTTGGCTGGATGTGACTGTAGATTGTTCTGGCACACTGATAGGACATCATCAGCTACCAGCCAATCACAGCTCAGCTAATCATGCAGGTTCTCTGATTGGCTGATACGCAGTGTATGTGTATAATGCGAGGAGGGGAGGAGAAAGATAATGCAGTGCCTGTGCATAGTGTGAGGAGGAGGAGCAGATAATGCAGTGTCTTTGTATAGTGCGAGGAGGGGGAGGAGCAGATAATGCAGTGTCTGTGTATAGTGCGAGGAGGGGGGGAGAAAGATAATGCAGAGCCTGTGTATAGTGTGAGGAGGAGGAGGAGCAGATAATGCAGTGCCTGTGCATAGTGTGAGGAGGAGGAGGAGCAGATAATGCAGTGTCTGTGTATAGTGTGAGGAGGGGGAGGAGCAGATAATGCAGTGTCTGTGTATAGTGTGAGGAGGAGGAGAAAGATAATGCAGTGCCTGTGTATAGTGTGAGGAGGAGGAGCAGATAATGCAGTGTATGTGTATAGTGCGAGGAGGAGGAGGAGGACAGATAATGCAGTGTCTGTGTATAGTGTGAGGAGGAGGAGGAGCAGATAATGCAGTGTCTGTGTATAGTGTGAGGAGGAGGAGCGATAATGCAGTGTATGTGTAGGCAGATAATGCAGTGCCTGTGTATAGTGTGAGGAGGAGGAGCAGATAATGCAGTGTCTGTGTATAGTGTGAGGAGGAGGAGGAGCAGATAATGCAGTGCCTGTGTATAGTGTGAGGAGGAGGAGGAGCAGATAATGCAGTGCCTGTGTATAGTGTGAGGAGGGGGAGGAGCAGATAATGCAGTGTCTGTGTATAGTGTGAGGAGGAGGAGGAGCAGATAATGCAGTGTCTGTGTATAGTGTGAGGAGGAGGAGGGAGCAGATAATGCAGTGCCTGTGCATAGTGTGAGGAGGAGGAGGAGCAGATAATGCAGTGCCTGTGTATAGTGTGAGGAGGAGGAGGAGCAGATAATGCAGTGTCTGTGTATAGTGTGAGGAGGAGGAGCAGATAATGCAGTGTCTGTGTATAGTGTGAGGAGGAGGAGGAGCAGATAATGCAGTGTCTGTGTATAGTGTGAGGAGGAGGAGGATAATGCAGTGTGTGTGTATAGTGTGAGGAGGGGGAGGAGCAGATAATGCAGTGTCTGTGTATAGTGTGAGGAGGGGGGAGGAGCAGATAATGCAGTGTCTGTGTATAGTGTGAGGAGAGGGGAGGGAGAAAGATAATGCAGTGCCTGTGTATAGTGCGAGGAGGGGAGGAGGAAGATAATGCAGTGCCTGTGTATAGTGTGAGGAGGAGGAGGAGCAGATAATGCAGTGCCTGTGTATAGTGTGAGGAGGAGGAGGAGCAGATAATGCAGTGCCTGTGTACAGTGTGAGGAGGAGGAGGAGCAGATAATGCAGTGCCTGTGTATAGTGTGAGGAGGAGGAGGAGGAGCAGATAATGCAGTGTCTGTGTATAGTGTGAGGAGGAGGAGGAGCAGATAATGCAGTGCCTGTGTATAGTGTGAGGGAGGAGGAGAAAGATAATGCAGTGCCTGTGTATAGTGCGAGGAGGGGGAGGAGAAGATAATGCAGTGCCTGTGTATAGTGTGAGGAGGAGCAGATAATGCAGTGTCTGTGTATATTTTGGGGAGGGGGAGAAAGATAATGCAGTGTCTGTGTATAGTGTGAGGAGG